>CM036549.1:2465376-2902876 GCA_020745685.1 Tautogolabrus adspersus | reverse complement strand
ACAACCCGCGCTGCACTGACTTTACACTTGACGTGCATCTTTATCCACAATCCCCTGACAACAACCTCCAATTAGCACTTTATTTGAGCTGCAAGATTTCCGGTCTCTCCCTCTCTGCTCTTTCATTGTCAGTTCTGCCCTGCATCAGAGCTGCACTCTTGCTCAGCCCCACCACCTCCCCAGCATCCACCTGTAGGCTCTGACGGGGGTTTCAGATATAAGAATATTAAATCTGTAAAGTGTTATTATTGAGGTGACTTTGGTAGCAGAATGTAGGTGGATACACAGGACATGGGGCTGTCTGGACACTCCTCTGTCTGATTTGCAGAGAAGGTTTCTGTCTCGATCTGAGGCTGGTATTCATCACTGCTTCTCTCTAAATGTCCCCCCCCCTGAGGCTCAGGACCCGAGCTGCACGGCCGATACCCCGGCTCCATCGTCAGGCTATACGACGGGTTCGGGAATAAACTCTTGAACGCAGGGTGGATGTCCGAAGAGCGTAAGCTGAGGGGTTGTGGGATGCAGTTTCTCACAGGCTGGTTGTAGTAACCACTCTCAGTTTGTGAGTGTGCAGAAACATAAGGA
The DNA here is from genome assembly GCA_020745685.1 of Tautogolabrus adspersus. Taxonomy (NCBI): domain Eukaryota; kingdom Metazoa; phylum Chordata; class Actinopteri; order Labriformes; family Labridae; genus Tautogolabrus; species Tautogolabrus adspersus. Next base: position 2,902,291 of record CM036549.1, on the reverse strand, counting down.
AGGTTCTCCTGGATCACATGATTGTTCACTGGTCCTCCTGGTGTAAAGCGCAGCTCTGGGACATCCATGATACCAGCTTCACTGTGGGGGAACTGATCCACGCGAAGATGATGACATCGATTTTTATCACCCTTAAAAAACAAAACAGACAAATATCTCACAACCATTGAAAACATTGGAGGTATCTGGGTCTGCAAAGCTTGAAATCCAAAAGTTACATAACAGGAAAATAAAATGTATTTGCACAATATATCAAAGGATTCCTTGTAGCAGTCTTTTATTCCCTAAAGTCTCACAAGCTACATATTTAGCTCAACTCAGTCCGAACCCATCGGCTGTTTTCTGACTGATTTGGCCTTTGGGGTAGAACGCCAATATTTCAAGACTTATTTTTCAGTGCCCCGGTCCTGGTGGTTCAACAAATCTCCTATAAAGCGGAAGAAATAGGAAACAGTCACCTCGCTTGGACGATGGAAACGGGGGAATCCCCCTGAAGCCAGACCTACGCATCTAGTTGCCGGTCGAAAGAACTACATGGAGCCACGGCCCTGTAGGCCCAAAACCCACAGGGAGAGGCATGGGGGTCCGGTGCATGCTAAGCAAGGTGGCAGGCGTAGGCGGGGGCCTGGGCGTGCTAATCCCTGGCAGCGCAGACTGGTATGGCATTCCTATTTTCTACATTCAAATGTAATTAAATGACTATTCTAAGAAGAAATTTGGCCACTTGGAGTACAAAGTTCTTGCAAACAATCAGGTGAAGCTCATGTATGAATAACTGTTAAAGTGTTTGGTAAGAATAAACTGATCTGCATGTGTACATTTGGTTTATTGTCCCTTTAAAACCTGAATGTAAGAACCTACCGTCAACCATTTGTCCTTCAACACCGGCGTTGGGATCGGAGGATAGACCTTGTGTTTGATACTGTTGGACGTAAGAATGTATGAAAACACATTTTCATTCATTAAAACAACTTCATCAGAGGGGGCAGTTGATCTTATTGTGGGAGATGTGAATGTGTTGACCTTCTTACCATGACCAGTGTCTGTAGCAAAGGATGGTGATGAGGGAGAGGAGTCCGAAAACAGCGACCAACGAGATGGAAACTATCTGGATCAGGTTATCAGCTGGTGAGACGACGAGGAACACACCATAGATTAACTCCAGACGAGTCAGTCCCACATTAACAGACACATTCAAAGACAAGAGAGGAAACGTACTCTGAGAGTTTAAGGTGACAATGATGGATGTGGTTCCCTCCTCTCCAGCTGCTGTCTTTGCCTTCACTGTGAAGGTGTAGGTGTTGATGTTGAGGTTTGTTGCTGTCAGACTGGAGGCCTTAGGATCGTCTACACCGGGAGAAGGAGACGTGTTTTTCAAAAAGGCCATTAAACATCCTGAAGATCTCTTCAAAGCTCACAATCCTTCATGAAAACGTGCATTTAAACACTTTACTATGCAACATTTAAGTTACAACTAATAACTTGTGCAGCTTTAAGGACCTTTTCAGTTTCAGAAAGAGAGAATTCATCAAAAATGAGAACTATTCCTGAGGAGCTGTTGGCTGGGTGGTTAGGGTGTGCAGAGAGTCCTCGAGGCAGGCAGGTCCGACCTGTGGCTCCTGGTCCGCATGTCATTCCCAACTCTCTCTCTCTCTCTCTCTCTCTCTCTCTCTCTCTCTCTCTCTCTCTCTCCCCCTGGTGTCTGACTCTGTCCCTCCATAAAGGCATGAAAAGCTTTGAAAGCCATGAAAAAAATACGTAACTATTCCTCTGAAGTCATTAATATTACAATGTTTTCATCATATTGTCATGCATGATTTGTTGATGTCACCTACATTTTGTAACATTTACTCATATAATTTTTTGGGCCGTTTTGCCTTTAATGGATAGGACAGCTGAAGAGAGACTACAGGCCGAGGTCGGATCCGAATCCACAGCCGACTGTAGCCTCTGTACATGGAGCGTTCATCATTACTGACAGGCCATCCGGCGCCCCGTTCATGGAGGTATTTTATATAAACCGTTGCCTTGCATGTTTTTAAACTGCTTATGAATACAGAAGAACTGGAGTTGGATATTGCAATGTCATCGATAATAAAGATTAGTTTGAATACTTTGATCTCGCTCCAATTTTTACACATTTCAGGGTCTAAATAACTTTAAGGCACAAGAAGTTTTATAGATTGATTCAGCCTGCAGCTGTGAAAAGAGCTGTTATGACTGCAACATGATCTGTGGAAGCAAATACGTCCAATCAAGGTACGTCCATTAAAAGTTGTTGTTTGGGATTCTTTCTGTGATGATGTCAGACACTAAGAAAAACAATCAGGGGGCGCTGGTGGCGCAGTGGTTAGTGCGCGCGTCCCATATATGGAGGCTATAGTCCTCAACGTGGGCGACGCAGGCTCGAATCCAACCTGTGGCTCCTTTCCCGCATGTCAATCCCCACTCTCTCTCTCTGATTTCCATCTCTATCCACTGTCCTTTCTCTCCAATAAAGGCACAAAAAGCACAAAAATAAAAAATATATAAGAAGAACAATCAGAGTCTGTCAGGGACAAAAACAACTTTAGTGGATGCACTTTGATCAGTTTTAAGTGAAAGCTGTTTCACTGCTGCAGCTTTAAACAATCTCCTGGAGAAATGAATACATTTCTTTACCTATTCATCCTTTTCTACCCAAAATCTGTTTTAAAACAGTGCCTCTTTAAAAATACAACACTACAACTTAGAAATCTCTTTTAAGAGTAATTTGTAGACGCATGCTTGTTGCTCCCGGAGGTCAGAGTGACTTATTCATCAGGAGTATTTTAGACAATAAGCAGTAGAAGTATCAACTGGGTGTCACACTACCTGTGCTGACGCTACAAACTTTGTTGTCGTTGTTGTCCACAACGTAAAGCACGTATCCGTGAATGAAAGCGGTCTGGTTTCTTAAAGGTACAGGCTCCCAGGATATCTCAACGTCTGAGTCACGCTGGTTCAATTTCAATGGCTGAAACAGGTCGTCTTCTATTGCTGACGGAGAGAAATACGGGTGAATCATTGCTGGGGGAAATAACTATTTGTTGAAATGACACATCTGTTAAGAAAGCAGCCGCTTACTTTTCTCCCTGGCATATCCCTCCCTCCTTTCTAATAACACAGGAGCTCTGTTTGTGCAGGCGTACACCGACAGGGAGTATCTCACTCCATCTTTGAAATTTTCTGCGTTTAAGAAATAACAAAATTAGACAAAATCCTGCACAAAGAATGCAATGTGTCACTGTAGGTGTTGGCAAAGATTAAGACTCACTTGAAAATACTCTTGCGTATGTCACATTTGGAGGCACTTTCAGCCACTCCACGCTGCAGCTCTCTGACGCAGGACACCAGTCCACGATGTATCCGCAGCTGGCTGCAGAGCTGACAGACCAGGACAGACTGAAGCCGCCATCGCTGCCTATTATTCGATCAGTGTCCACATTGGCTGTATCTGAAAGAAAAAAAACATTGTGAATCTTGATATTATCGTTATCGTGGGCCACCTATCGAGTATCGTATCGGGAGTGTCGCTGTGATTCCCACCTCTAGCTGTGAACACATCTCAATGCACATACTCTCTGTTCCACCCCGCTGTTGTGTGTCGTATAAACTTAAACGACATACATGTTGTACTCACACAGCTCTGTTAGCGTCATACCTGATTTAAGTCTGGGGATGATGATGGTTGACGGGGATGAGCTGCCGTTTATATTCCTGGCCGTCACAGTGACAACGTGCTCCTCTGTGGGGTCCAGACTGAGGGAAACGCTGAGATTGTTAAGATCCACTTTGGTTTTATTCAGCCGTTCTCTCTCTGCGGTCTCTGTCCAGCTAACTTCATACTCTAAGATGTCTCCATGACTCTCGTTGGCCTGTGGTTCCTGAAGAGATAAAACATCAGGACTTTAACTTAACTGGCAGAAACATAAACCCATTTTATAAAGTAAAATCTTACATACTACGAAAATATACAGATTTTGTGATAAAAAACTGAGTGAATGGATGGAAAAGATTCTGCAATAACTACACCATGACGCTGATTCGTAAGAAGTACAGTTTTACTCCTTGTCGGGTCTTTGTGGAGGACAAGACAGGGAAGACTTTAAAATATTTGTTTTTTTCATTAATGGAGTTCTGATCAAGCATCTCTCAAGCAACCTCAGGAAATTAAGAGAATCTTTCATATAGAATTTAACAACCAAGCATTTCACAAACTTCTTCCACCAAAGAATTAAACGCTTGAAAGGTCCAGTCAGTGAGATGTGTAGTGAGTGAAATGATAAAGTGAGCTTACTCTATGATCAGACATTAAGGAAACATGCTATGTTGAAGTGCTGGCTTCTCTGACAACAATGCAGCAGCCAGTATGTCCTCCTTCTAACTTTAGATTCTGGTCCTGAATGGTCTGGATTTGTTTGGACCAGAGAAGGTAGGCGGTTTTAAGGCACCCCCACACGGCCGTTTTGGACGCCCCTCGGTTTGCCAGATATGAGAGCAGTTATCAGGTCAAACCAACAGGTGTTGCAGCGATGGAAGCGGGCAAGAGAACTGGTTCAGATAGAAGTGATTGTACCCGACCTAAAAAGCCTCTGCATGTTTCTAATAAGCTCCACGAGCAGAAACGTGCTCAAACTAGGATCAATATTGGAGATGCTTTTGAAAAATGGAGAGAGGTTTGAACGCAGAAAGGTTTACAGACCGATGCAGAGCTGGATAAACACTGAAGCTTCAGTGTCCACCACATGGTGACCTGCGTGAGCATCGACTCTAGAGAGGAGGGCGGGGGAGACAGCTCTCTGCAATGTCTTGAATTTTGACTGCAGTACCCATTTTAAACACTAGGTGCCATAGTTACATATTGCCCCTTTAATGAAAGAACCTTCTCATTTGTCTTGTTGCTGAAATGTGCTATAAAAATAAACTCGGCTTACTTTCCAAGTAATCACAGTTTGGTTATCCCTCGTCAGCATCCACACGTCGAGAGCATCTGGAACTGTGGGACAAATGGACAATTAGGGTGCAGAAAAAACAGTTTGAAAGCTACAATCTTTGAACACTTACCATCCCCCCTCGTGTGGAAGTTCACACTAGTGCTCCATTTGCTCCATTTCCAGAAATGTTCCGTTGTTCCACATCTTACCGCCACACTGTAATTCCAGTTTGGTATCAAATCCGTCACAACCACAGAACGAAGGTCAACTCCAAAGGCCTCGCTCTGGGAACACAGCATGGACAAGGATTATATTAGACTGGTAGCCTACTTCTTTTTTTAGGTTAATTTGAGGGTTTTTTGCCTTTATTTAGACAGGACAGTAGATAGAGCAGGACATCAGGAGAGAGAGTCGAGAATGACATGCTGGAAAGGAGCCACAGGTCAGTCCACCCACTTGGAGGACTATAGCCTCAGTACAAAGAGCGCGGCCTAACCGCTAGGCCATCTGCGTCCTGTAAACTGGTACCTTTTAACCCAGGCTCTCTTCTGTCTACTCACCATTGTATTTGCTTCAATATGGCTGACGTTTACTTGGCAGGTAATATTGAGATTGCTGTATCGTTGCACTTTCCACCTCCAGCTCAGGGTGACGTTTCTGGCATTCACAGCTGAAGCTGACACTTCTTCTGGAGCAAACATGTGCACTGAAACACAACAAAATACACTGAATTTATTTACTTTTAACTGATAGAAAAAAAATCAGACAAGTATAGCACCAAACAGAAAGTAAACGTTCTACCTCTTGTCATCAGGTCTGCTCTGTCTGTTAGCTCCACCTTCCCGAGCTTATTTTGGGCAGTAAGCGTCCAGTTTCTCTCACCCACTTCTTCTTGAATTTTCTGAGAACATCTCCCCTCCGAATCATCTGGACAATCACTAAAATACACAAAACACCAAGAGTATCCATGTCTTAATTCAATACGTGTAATATGCTTGATTTTTGTGATGAAAAGCAAAATCTGTAATACGGAAGCAAAAGAAAGAAAAAGATTATTTCAAAGCAACTGAACAGTTGATTCTTTTCAAAAAGTACACATTTATGGCAGTAAATGTCGTTGACCAGCTGGTATTAATTCATGGTGGTGAAAGATTTAGCGGAGACGAGTGGTACAGCCATCAGCCACAGCAGATGTTGCTGAACTTATGTTTCCATGTTGCAAAACTAAGCAGACATGTTGCTGTAGAGCTGGCATGGCACAAACAACACCGGCATGCCAGTGCTCCTGAACTGGCATGCCACATGGCAGATTTAAATCTCGGTGCTGCTCAAACTGACTGCCCCTTTACCTCCTACACTGATTTACACGCCTTATACTGAGCAAAGGTTCAATATGTTTCATACAATGTGTCTCAGAGCTTTCTTTTACTCCATTTTGTTATCATTAAGAACACTAAACAACAGCATCCAAACTAAGTAAAACTAGCAACACCAGGCTACATCAGCAGCTATACGAGCATTACACACTTGATCTCAGTTTAACTTTCCTACAAGTTTGAAAACATGTTGTTACTCTTTCCAGTATTGAGTGATTTCATATTATATTAATAATGTGTTCAGTTGCTTATAAGACTCACATCCTCGCCTGTGGCTATGTTGGACATCCTTTTATTTAACAGCCTACCTTCCATTTAGCTGATACTTTGTTGAAATCTTGCGCAGGTTTGTCCTCCATCCAACTGTCCAGAGACAATCGACTGATTCCAGATCTCGAGTTTCACACTCAAGATCTCTGTCACCAGGAGGGTCTGAATCAAGACAAATTAGAAAAGTAAAAAAGCTCTTTAATTGTGACTAAGGCTCCAAATAAAAAACAAAATTGTGCATAAAACAAAGTTACACTTACAGCCGATATAAGCACAAGCCCCGTAGGCGGATGTTTGACATTTTACATTGGTGCAGCTGTTTTTTGACGGCAGGTCCAGGAAGACACTCAAAGCGTACGTGTGGTTGCCGATCTTTGTTGGCTTCATATTCAAACTATCATAACCAGTCAGGTACAATTTGTTGAAAACTTGCCCTGGAGGCATGATGCAGCAGAAGGTCCCTCTACTGCCAACTGCAAACACTTTGTCCTTGGGGAAAACCTCCGGCTTTTTGGAGGCTTCTCTCCCTGAAAAAGCATCATGATGAGAAATGATTCAGCATCTGAAAGAGTGTCATTAAAAGCACATTTTCATAGTCTCTCCTCCTACATCTTCTCCATCTTCTCTATCTTCTACCTTGGAACGACCTGGACTTTCCCTCAAGATTTCAAGTCTTTCTTGTCTTTGTGGAAAACAACTTAACAGGGAAGCATCTCCCTAAGCTGTGTAGTGCAAAATACAAAACAACAGCTTTAAAAACAGGACAAATAAGACAAAATAGCACTGAAGGAATACCAAGACTAAATAGTTCCTCTTTATTATTCTACAGCCCTGTTTGTTAATCAAGTCAGTCCTGCAGCTGCATGACCTTTCATGATTAGTCTTTGGATTTCATCTTTAATTGAAGCTGGATCGGCCTTCCTGTCTACAACATGTTTAGCTGCTTGCACAATAAATCTTTGAATTCTGACCGCTTGCATGTTTGTATCTGCATTTGGGTCCTTCCTCTGTTTCCTGCATTCCCAAACTTTGCATTGATGTGAACAATGGCAGCAGGAATACTTCTGAAAATCAAAACACAGCTAAGTGAGTGAAATCTGTACCAGGAAGAGTCTTTTCGTGTGTCCATGGACTTGTGTGGTTGTTGTATCGTGAACTGATCCTGAGTGAGTGGGACGCGCACTCTAACACCAAATATGACGTCCAGTTCCAGGAGTGAGTAGATCCGATCTGATCGGGCGACACAGCCACTTCATCCTAAAACAAAATCGAGTCAGATGTATGTTTCTTTGACCACTCTGAGTTTTCTTTTTTTTATTGTAAACAATCTCTTACATGATGGACTTCTTGGTCTGCTATAAGAACCACCAGCTCGTAGATCAGCACGTCTCGCAGCGCAGAGCAGGAGGGGTCGTCCTCCCATGTCGACAGGATCATCTGGTCAGAGCTTTCAAGTTTCAGATTCTGGGGTCCACAATGCAAAACACCTGAGGAAAAAAGGATAGACACTTCAATCTGTGAGGCCTTCATAAACAGAAACACATAGCTGACTGGAGGGTTTTTGAGGATTTTTTTTTTCTTGTTCAAATATATTTCAGACTTAAAGACAATAAGAGAAGTTTGCTTCAGAAAGCAGCAATGAAATACACTAAAATAGCTTCAACATAATCCTTTGGAGCATATGTGACCGATCAAAGCACGTCCAGTAAAAGTTGTTGTTTTGTCACTGACCGGCTCAGGTTGTTATTCTAAGCGTCTGACAACATCAGAGAAGGAACCCTGACAGAGATAGACCTTTTTGTAAAAGAGAGGAAGAGGATTTTTAACCGTAAACATCCGTGACTTCGCTCTCTTAAAAGCCACCAGACTCCATTTACAAAAACAGAAGGTGCTGGTCTACCGCTGCCCGGAACGTAATCAGTTTTCTAAAGTTAAAAAAGTAATTTTAAAGACTCCTGTCAAACAAAGTGTTGCACCCTTTTGTTCCGTTAGTTTAACCAGTCTGAAATATGTAGGTGGATGTGTTGCCTGCTAGCGTTAGTAACACTTCTATGTACTGTGTTGAAAATGCTTAGGCTTACATTTGGTTTGGAGGATTTGTTGTTGGCAGGAGGGAATCAAATGCTAAGCCATAGACGAATCCTGTGGATCCCTAACTTTCCTTTAAACCCTTAGTGAGCCGTAGAATCACTTCACTGAAGCAGTCTTACTACCCAAATTAATTCTCTCATTTGGTCACACATTCATTAATGCTCTCTGGGTTTACAGATTGTTTTACCAAACAAGGATGCACCCTTTCTGTGTTTCTCTATTTTACATTTTTTATAGAAACCATAAATATGTGGCCGCTGAGAAGATTCCCACAGCGGGCATGAGAACTGGAGACAAACTGACCTTGTAGAAGCGATCACAACAGAGACAGTTTTGTTCTATTTCAGGGCACCAGCTGACAAGAAAGTTCTGGATATACTAACAGTAACCATGAAAACAAACATTGATTAAAACTGTGTGTGTCTTTTAAACCCTGTTTACACAACAACGATTTCAGCAGCAGACGGTAACCCTTTGTTGAATTTTTGGCTGAAAACAGCCTTATCCATCGCTGTGTTAACTGGCAAAATGCTGCTCCTCCGAAGACACCATAAACTGTAAACATTAACAGACATAGACTGAGTGACGTCACCAATCTGTTACTGCAGCAGCCGCCATGTTGGAAATCCTGCCTTAGTCTAACTTTCAGTCAACCTAACGACAGGCTGAGAGCTGGAGCTGAGGCGGGTTTTAAGTCTCTTGACGAACCGTTAAACCAGGCCCACCTGTCAATCAGGTCAACCTCGTGCCTATATGGATAACACGTATCGTTTCAAAATTAAATGGTTTTGTTATTGAAACCCCCTCCCCGTACAGTGTTTGCCCATGAAGACAATAACTAATCAGACCAATATCTATTTTGGTACCAGGCTGTAAACATGTTAATTTATACTGTAAAAACTGCTTTTTTTTAACGGGGTGTGTGTGTGACTTCCAGTGCTCTTGCAGCCAGCCTCTAGTGGACACTCGAGGAACTGCAGCTTTTTGCACTTGGCTTCATTTTTCAACACCAGAGTTTACCGCTTGGAAACAAACGACACATGCATAACGTTTTTAGACAATATCCATGAGGGAGTAGGTGGACTACAACAACAATGGCGGACTCCCAAATTCTGGTTGTGAAAATGTTGACTGGCTTGACTCTCACCTTACCATCCTTCCACAAAAACATTCATGCGTCAGCCATTTTTGCAAGTTAACACCTCACCGCTCTGTTATATTATATATATATATACATATTACTGCATGTCACTATCTGTAAATCCCAGTTACTAACCACATCTTCTTCTGGGAGCTCCTGAGCTCTCTTAGGTTCCTCGAGAATGTTGCTCCTGCTGAGCTCTCTTAGGCTCCTCGGGATCGTTGGTGGACGGTCTACCTGAACAACACTGAATTGGCGCTATACAAATAAAGATTGATTGATTGATTGATAGACGGAAGAGTATGCACGCATGCACGTGCTGTTTCACTACAAAGTGACATCGTCAACTATTGGCCTGACATGAGTACTACAGTCGTTTTTGCGGATCTGTGTGCATGGCGGTTGTTCTGAAACTTTTTTTAAGTCAGAAACGAAATACAGTACAATTTTTAAGTGGATTGTTTTGCTTTAAAAGTGGCCTTAGACAGTCAAACCCCGTCATCAGCCCTTTTTCCTTCACCCCCGTGTAAAGGGGGTTGACTTAATTGCACCAGTTTATCCAGCAGTGCATTCTTTGCATACTTTCACTCTGTCTATTCATGGTGCCAATAATGTGTCAATTTTTAAAAAGGATTGCATTGTTAGAAACAAACATGGAAAGTAATATAAGTAGACTGAATACAGCTCCCTATCATGAGTGAATGTAAACAAGTTTTGGAGCACATATTCTTCTTAAAGGAACGGTGTAACTTCATTGCAAATTCACTTGAAAATCTTGAGACATTCACGTACTAAATAACACAACTTTATCTGCAGGCTTTTAGAAGTCATTAAAAAAGTCGTACTCACCTTTTTCATTTCCATTTCCATCTTGTGTGCTTTCGTAAAACAGCGAGACCAACAATAATAACCGTGAGATCATTATCGTCCTCCTCACTGTGACTGATTTTGGTCTGCGTTTGGTTTGGTTGTTTTCAGCCTTTTCACCATAAACATCCTCTGATTACACCTGATACCTGTGGAGATAAATATCAGTATATGTGCCAAAAGATACTCCAAGGACAAATTAGATAAATTAAAATTCTTACGTGTGGGACCCTGGCTGGTTGCTTCAGATCTTGCGCAGAGAATAAGTTTACTCTGATGTCTGTTGGCCTGAGAATCAAACAAGGAAAGAGCATCGGTGTCAAGTTACAGAAACTTAACTCCCTTCCCAAGAAGCCAGTGATACATGCTTAGAAAATGCATTTGTGCTGGAGAGAGAGAGAGAGAGAGAGAAAGATGTTGTGAAATCCATGTGGACCTCAGAGCAGGAAACGGAGAGGCAGCTTCTGGTAATCGTGAGTCACAGTGTCCAGATCAGACATGCACAACCTGAACTCAAGTGTTTTTTATTCTCTAGTTTCTGTATCTCACTGTGGTGGCTCTTTTTACAGACGTAGAAATCCTATGAAGGTATTATTTTAATGACTCACGGAGCCAGCTGGAAAACACTCGCTATCAGTCTCTCCTGAAACCTTTCATCGTGCTGACAAAGCGTTTAAAGGAAGTCAAACACGACGGATTCAGAAAGCTGATAATCTTTTAAGGAAACTAAAAGTTCAAACAATGGTTAAATACCGAAGTTACCGAAACTCTGTGATATAATAATAAATGATTTAAAATACATTGTTTATGGCAATGAATCAGTGTGCAGACAGCTGTTGAATTGCCCTGCACCTACGTGATGTATGACTGTATGACCGCCCTGCGATTATATGATCCAGGATGAATTCATTTTTCATAGTGTAGCAATACGTGTTGGATTCATGTTGAGTTATTTCACAGTTAGATTATTATTTAAGCCCCCTTTCCACCAAGTGGTCTGGTTTCAGTACAGTTTGGTACAGTGAAGCCTGATCTTTCTTACATTTCCACAGCCAACCTTGGTAAGTGGAAGCTGGATGGCGATAGCGGCGTCAGCTAGATCATAGCAGCGTGACACATTGCAGTAAATTCAACAAAGAAGAAGAACGGGGCACAGTAAACAAAGGGCAAGAATGGAGGACGTCCAGCATTTGGTGTTTTTTCCTCTTGGCATGTGGCTGCTTCAGCCTTTAAAGGACTCTCTTGAAATCCACAGGATATTTAAACACGGTGCGTTTTATGTTCGTCCTTTATTAATGCTTTCACAAGGGAAGTGACGATTCTTTCGCCCAATGAATGGATGGATGGATGATGGATGATGAATGGATGGATGACTGGATGGATGGATGATTGATGATGAATGATGGATGGATGGATGAGTGGATGGATGGATGGATGAGTGGTTGGATGGATGAATGAGTGGATGGATACATGGATGGATACATGGATGGATGGATGATGGATGGATGATGGATGGATAGATGATGGATGATTGATGATGGATGGATGATGGATACATGGATGGATGATAGATGGATGGATGGATGATGGATGATTGATGATGGATGGATGATGGATGGATGATGGATACTTTGATTGATGATGGATAGATGGATGGATAGATGATGGATGATTGATGATGGATGGATGATGGATACATGGATGAAGGATACATGGATGGATGATAGATGGATGGATGGATGATGGATAGATGGATGAAGGATACATGGATGGATGGATGGATGGATGGATGATGGATGGATGAGTGGATGGATGGATGACTGGATGTATGGATGGATGAGTGGATGGATACATGGATGGATGGATGGATGGATGGATGGATGTATGGATGATGGATGGATGAGTGGATGGATGGATGGATGGATGGATGATGGATGGATGAGTGGATGGATGGATGACTGGATGTATGGATGGATGAGTGGATGGATACATGGATGGATGGATGGATGGATACATGGATGGATGGATGGATGGATGGATGGATGGATGGATGGAATGATGATGGATGGATGATTGTTGATGGATGGATGGATGGATGGATGATTGTTGATGGATGGATGGATGATTGTTGATGGATGGATGATGGATGGATGGATGATTGTTGATGGATGGATGGATGATGGATGGATGGATGATTGTTGATGGATGGATGGATGGATGATGGATGGATGATTGTTGATGGATGGATGGATGGATGATGGATGGATGATTGTTGATGGATGGATGATTGTTGATGGATGGATGATGGATGATGGATGATTGTTGATGGATGGATGGATGATGGATGATGGATGGATGATTGTTGATGGATGGATGGCTTCAAACTTTAATCACACAACAATCCAGACAGAACTTCCTCCACTTTAAGTAAATTCGATTTAATAATGAGGAAATGGTTTTAATTCTACATTAGAGATTTGTAAACTGGGACTATATGCCAAACGGTTGATAGAAACCAAAAATACTAAATCCAGGGCAGATGGACTCTTCATTTTAGTTTACAAGAAGTTTCTCTCCTCAGACTAAAACCTTTTGTACACCATTATCACACCTTGACCCGGTGCCAGGTACTGTTATGACTCTGAAGAGCTCTGAGTCATAAGGCTTCATGTGAAATACTTGGGAATGCATCTAACCATTTACAGCTGTGTGATCTCATTGTGTGGAGACGGAGCAGCAGGAGAGGGAGAAAGAGAGGCTACAGAGGAGACGTGAGAGGAGGAGGTTTGAGAGTTGGACGGAGAAGTGAAAGGACGAATCAAGTGTCCGAGAGTGGGGCGAGCTATGACACAGACAGGAAGCTCTATGTGTCCTCATAGGTCTGAGAAACACACAGAAAATCCCTCCCTACATGTTGGTACAACTGATACTTCCATACCAGTAAAAGTGAAGGTGACTCATGTGCTAAATGCTGCATTTAAGTGCTCCCCGGATGTTCCTGTTTCCAAATGCTCAGGTCATTCTTTGGACATCCTTGTGCTCATTAACGTAAAGTTGTTATGATTGAAAAACAGGAGCACTACAAAGACAAATGGTTGTACTTCATCGTTAAACATTAGAAGCAGTTCCTAACATTCCTGAATTTGTATCACCTTCCATCACTACACTGCAAAAATACAAACCTTAGAAAGTGTATTTGTCTAATTTTAAGTCAAAAATATCTCATTACAGTCCAGACAAACATCTCATATTAAGACATTCATCACATAAATTAAGGCCTGCTGTGCTTGTAATAAGTAAAAATATCTGCCAACGGAGAGAGAAAATTCTACGGCTTTGTTGAGTGTGTTGAAATAAGATGCACTATGTTGATATGTTGTCACATTATCAGTGTTAAAGTGAAAAATATTGCTTTACTAGACTTTTTATCAGAGTTAATGCTAATGACAACATAATCGAGGTAACAAAGCTCCACCGTCATTTAGCCCCAAGACATTCATATTCATTCTGCAACGACTAAATATTGGTGACCAGTCTGTTACGGCGGAAGCGTGAGAGAGCACGGCACAGCAGGAACTCCACACACACACACACACAGACATGCACACACACACAGCGCTGCGCTCCCCATCTGGCTCCGCTGATCCCGTCTCGTAACGCCTCTGTTACTACTTCTAAAGATGGCACAGAGTGGGGGCTCACTTTGCCCCCCATTACGCCTCCATTGCATTCATATTAAAGGCAAACGTCACAGGGGCGTAGATATCGTGCCCTGATATGGCAGTCTGAACAGAGCTAGTGAGCAGTCTGTTGTTTTAGTTTCTATTTTTTTAACAGACGTTGTTTTCTCGAGATCATGAAATAGCCTAAATAGGTGATAGATAGATAGATAGATAGATAGATAGATAGATAGATAGATAGATAGATAGATAGATAGATAGATAGATAGATAGATAGATAGATAGATAGATAGATAGATAGATAGATAGATAGATAGATAGATAGATAGATAGATAGATAGATAGATAGATAGATAGATACTTTATTGATCCCGAGGGAAATTCAAGCAAAATTCAAGAAAAATAAGTCAAGATCTCGAGAAAACAACTGAAATCAATCTTCATCGAGGGAAGGTTGGGTTAATAAAATGTATTGATTGATGTCCGCTTGCGGCTTTCGTAACAATAAACCCATTTTGTCCCTGTGTTGCTGCCTATTTTTTCAAATTCCTACAGACATTACAAGCAATATTTTTGGCCTGAGGGTCCGTTATGCATTTTTTCCTTATTTTTCTGACTACTTAAAACCCCCCATGTGAAAGCAGCAGTGTGTATCATGTCCTTTAGTTTGTATGAGATGATAAACCCAGCTGAACTGATGTGTCAGCTGTTGAGAAACTCCAAGAATTAATCACGTCCCGACCACAGATTGTAAAACTGAGACAAAAATAATCTAAAAAAAAAACAAATCCTTGTTTCCCTTAAAGGGGTATTACACTAATTTGACCCATTAAAGCCAGTTTGTTTGTTAGTTAAGATCCCATTAGCTTCTGTTTATTCCAGTTGAACTCTCAAAGTAGAAGTTAGAATGATTCAGGCTTCATTTCAAACGAGGATAATGGCGGAACTCTACTCGTGAATTTATTTGACACCTAGTCTAAAAAGCGAAAAACTTAAAAGAGAATAATCTGAATTTTAAAATCACACTCACTTTAGGAACAAGCAGGCAAGGTGTAAATGAAATATAAAGGTCGGGATATCCGTCTTTTCTTTTATGAATCAGTCTCAGAGAACTTCATGAACCTGCAAAAATGAAGTTTTGAATGGATACCACCTTCACACATTCAGAGCCAAACATGACAAACCACTACAGAGTTTGTTTTTCCAAAAGTCAGCTTTTTATTTGAGAGGAAGTGTTGGACAATTTGTACAACCACACATCACATGCTCTCTGTTATTATGCAATTTCCTCTCAAGTGTCATGAGGTCAAACTCTACAGACTCATTAAACCTCCTTATTAAACCTGCTGTATGATACGTATTTGACACAACGTGCTGAAATGCACACTGGCCAACACAAGTCAGTCAGACATCTCTCTCTGTGAGGAAGATTCAGGGATTTTGCAGCTTAAAAATGTTTTAAAAAAATTAATCTCAACAAAAATTAGCAGCTTGGCACTTTCAAATCAAATATAGTAGCATCATCATCATGTCAAACATGTCACTTTAAAACAACAACTATCCTGTCAGAAGGATTTGAGTCAGACTCTGTAGACTCCCAGTGGTAGTATGAAAAACACAGCAATCGAGAATACAACACGACACGCCCACTGGATTCACACACAGCATGTCCATGTAGCCGTATGTGCACCGGGAGAATTAAAAACTTAAAGAAGCTTAAAAAAAAAGCCTTCAGGAGAGAAATGTGATGATTTATTATTCTGCGTCAAATCTCCCCCGTAGGTTCAAGTGGCCTTGTACCCTGCAGGAGCCTACGTACGTAGCCTGACATGCACCCCCTCAAAAATGTAACTACGTAACGAAACTACGCAGACTGAAAGCCCTGTGATTGATACACTGGATAGATTTGTGTACAGGCATATTGTTATGTACTCTGGTTTGAGATAAATGACTGCGGACGACAAACCAATTCCTCAAATCTACTTTCTGACACCCAAACGTATCTGAATTTCCTCGTTCATGTCTCTCAGAGGCCGAACAAGCGCAAAAAGTTCCCCCACCCTCTCCCTCAACTGACTCAGCGCCCATACGTTCCATCTCCTCCGATGTCTCCTCTCTTTTCTTCTTTGCAGTAATTAGAGTATAATCAACTGTTGCTCCGTATTTAAAAGCTTTAACGTAATATGCTCGGTTAACGTTGCCATGGTTTCCTGTACACAAACTAACAGAAATGTGGCGGGACCAGAAACTGAGGATATAACGAGCAAAGAAATCATACTTCCAACAGTTACGAGTATGAAGTGCTCACTACGGCGTAGATTTGACGCAGAAGTATGAATTGGGTTTAAAAGTGTCGAGATGGGTGGATTGGATTGATACAATCTAGTTCAAAATGTAACCTTTGTACAAGATAAATGACTGTAAGAGCATCACAAATCCATTTTTACTGCATCTGTTGCAACGACATAATTACAAAGTGCAGACGGAGGAAAGAGGGGCGCTTTAGGACAGGACTAAGACTTTAATAATCAGAGTAATGCAGTTTTCACATGTGCACAAAACTTCTGAAAAAGTACTGAATTTTCAGGATGAGCTGCATGTGTGAATGCAAACGGACAGATTGTTCAACCTGAAATTACCCCGACTGCTTCCTGCCGGGCCCTAAGTAAAGTTTACACAAGAAGACACGGTGAGCCGATTTGAACGCAGCCGGAAGTATTCCGTCTCTATGCACTGAAAATGCCCTCAAATTACATGTAGCATCGATATAGAGCCAAAAAACATCAATAAAGCATTAATGACCCTCTCTAAATTCTGCAGCGTCTTTTTGACGTCATGTCTTGCCTCCCAGTACCACTACCCCCCCCAGATTTGTTTTAAAATCCAGATGCTTGACTTTTATGTTTCCAACAGAGAGTTTATTAATCATAAATATGGTTTATTTGAAGTCTGTACAAACAGCAGAAACTACATCTCAGATTGACTCAGCGCGTCAATCTACAAATCAAAAATATATTTTGAAAGTTATTTCCAAACGTCAGCAACATGTCCCCTAATGCAGCATCGAGAGAGAATATTAGTAAACATTGATACTCGTGAGTATTGTAAGATTTTTGGTTACACTGTAAACTGCATGTTCATTTAGAAGATTGTGTTCTTAATACTTTCACAGTTTTCCTAAAATTCGATCACAACATTGCTATACTTCATCTTTCTGACAGTACAGTGACTTAAGTGGTTTAACCCTGATTGGTGATATGTTTCTTGCCTTGAGATAGCCCTGTTTTAAGTTTATTTTGAAACAATGGGGATGTAAACATCGAGGTAAAAACCAGATTCTTGCTCCATAAACTCTTCTTGTTAATAGAATCTAATGAGCGCTGGATCCCATCTTATTGGACGGTGTTTTGACGGTCAATTATTTGTCTCTATCCATCGATGCAGGCGTGTGCTCTGCACCACAGGAGAACCAGTGAACATCATTTAAAGTGCACAAAGATCAATAACACAAAGACATTAGACAAAGAAAACGAATGCAGACAATCAAGTGAAGTTTGGTTGTTGAACGGCAGGTGTAAAGTCAAAATGTCACACAGTCACATTTCCAGTCGTGCTCCCAGGGTGAGTGGGGTGCTCTCATAAGCCCTGTTCACACATGCACAAAACTGATGAAAAGTTGTGTGAACTTGAATTTGCAAACAGCCAAAATGTTCAATCCAGAGTTTTTCCTGCAAGCCCCCGTGACAAAACGTCGGTGTGACGTCAGGGTGGACCAACGCGTGAACTCAGCAGAATACCTTTAAACCGTGATACATCCAAATGTCTCATGTCTAGCCTCCGAGACCCCCCTCCCAATCTGACCACACACGTGGGACATGTGTGAACAAGCAACTCAGAAAGATTTAAGTGCATGTGTGAAAATGGCTTTAGTGAATAACACTAGCTTACTTCCTTTTCAAAAGACCAAATAAACGACTTCAAATAAAAATGGTTGTATATATATATAAAACCCACTGCAACGAGAGAACAGCCTGAAGTGCAAACTGAATCAGAAATGGACTTTCACTTTCAGAGCTCTCTTGTATGATGATGGAGTTGACACTGTGTTCACTTTGTACAGCCTGCCCTTCATCCCAGTTATCTGAGCAGGTGATGCATCCTTTGCTGCCTGCAGATTTGCAGATTTGTACGTAGAAGAAGTGCAAAATGCTGCACATGATTCCTCCACTACAGAGCAGAAAAAACCTGCTGCAGACTGTTTTCTAAGTCCAACAAGTATGCATCTACTGCAGCTAAAGTATTCTCGTATAGACAGCTCTTTGTGCCGTACAATTATACAATTATTTTCTGTTAAATAAAGACGTTTATAAAAAGAGATGTTCTGGAGCGCCTGGCAGGAAGGGGCTGTTGATGTCACTAAGAGAGTGATTTAATTCTGGGACATTAAATTAGCCTTTAACCTCTTCTTTTGTTGTGTACGATCACATCCTTGTTGGTAAAAAGACAAAGCATGAGGGTAAAATGTTGTGCTTCCTGATAAACTAAATCTTAAAAACTGGATTCATATAATTCTTTAAATGCAGCGGTTCATTTAAGAAACCTAAGTTGAGTTTTTAAATGTCTTGATTATTCTATAAATGTTAATTTAACCGCTGTAATAAATATCTAACCACCAGGCATCATGGTCTTAAGGCCCTCTTGGTGTGTGATTTATTTACATGCATAAAAACGCCTCTCCTCCCTCTGATTGTGTCACACCCTGTGTGCTCTGTCAGTTCTGACTCATCTGTGCGTTCAGAGGTCGCTGATGTCTGGAGGAGTTTCACAGTTTAGCTCGTGGCGTTTGTTCCAGCAGAGTCCTGATGTCCAGCAGAGCGTCCTCCATGGCCTGAGCCAGCTGTGCCGCGCTCGTCTCTTTACAGGCGTTATAAGACGACACAGCGAAGTTAATGTGATCCTTCATGGGATTGTAGCAGACGCCGTATCCGTTTTGCACGACGGGGCCGAAACACATGACGCAGTCGACTTTAGCAGGTACCTGAAGGATAAAAACGGAGCGGTTAGATGGCAAACATTTCAGGCTAAAGGGTCAAAACCATCTACAACTCAAGCTTTTTCCTTGTATTATTGTGACAGTTTAAACCCTGCTCGTACCTGACTCGTAGACAGCTTGTAGTGTAAGGCTTTAGCGTAGGCGGGGTCTTTGAAGAGCTCAGGCACGGACATTTTTTCTTCCACAGCCTGTAGCTTGAGGCCCAGCAGGTGTCTGTCTATGGCCTGACCACTGATCGCCTGCAGGGAGAACATTTTTGTTTATTATTATTATCAACGTTTTATCCAGCACTGTAACGTTCATTCACAGTGACTATTACAGCAGAAGGCAGAGCATCACGAGAACATTCAAACAGTCAACATGTTGATCATGACGATGGACCCATGTCACTGACTGTGGACGCCATCTTTTCTACGAGTTGTTCTTGTTTGGTTTAGTATTTTAATTATTTCAGTGGTCAGATTACTTTTGTATTTGGTCATTAACTACCCTCATGATCTGAACTCTGTCTGTGAATTTGTATTGTCTTAGTCCGGTGTTCATTTTTGTGTTTCCTGTTTTGTAAGTTCTTGTCTCCTGTGGGTCTAGCCCTGTTTTGATTCCTGCCGTTGTGTTTTAATTGTCTGCCACACCCTCACAGGTGCAGAGAAATAGCACCTGCTACTAGAAGTTACAGCACATCCTTCTCATCGTTTTTTGCTTTTGTTTTACAGATAAAGAAAGAAAAGAAATGTGCGTAGAAAAGATTAGGGATAGAAATGCATCAAAGGGCCGAGGCAGGGAGACGAACCTGCAGCCGATGCTTCCAAAGTCCATCTTAATGATGAGACTGTTTGAAAGTCAGGTGAGCTAACACGTTGACAGATATTTTAATGGACCATACGTGTGGTCAAATGTTGGTGATAATACTGCCAAGTTTCAATGAGCCATCAAAAAGAAGAAGAGGAAGATGAGGAGAACAGAAGTGGCGTTGTCTAACTACAGCAGCTGTGTTAGATTTGAGACACCCCCCTGTTTGAATCTGTGCCCTGTGCAGTCAGGTACATAGTCTGGTCGTCACGAGTTTTAAACTTTGATACGATTCCAGTAAAAATCAAACAATATTGACACCTGTTTCATCTCTACGGCAACAAAAATTGAAGTCCTAGGCACCCGATATTAGTCAATTATTGTTTCAATAACCAAAACTTGCAGCAAGCTCCTGCAAACTGCACAAATACGTAACAAATGTGTATTTTACACAGCGTTCTCTCTGTTTCACACGGAGCAGCTTCACATTAAAAATATGAATGAAGATCTGTAGTTTTTTTTTTAAAGCATCAGTAAGTTTAAATACAATCGATCGTTAAAAATGGAGATTGAATCGTTTTAAAACCCGGGGTATGGAGAGGTATCTAAGTATCTTACATTTTTAGAACTTTAACAAACACGGTGTTTTATAAAACAGAGACCTCGCAGCTGAAGATGTTCTTTTAAACGTAAAGAAAATAGTGAGTTTGTTGGGGCAGCTTGGGATACGGCAGCAGAAGAATCAAATATGGAGACCTATCGGCCACAGGATGGTATATGCTGGACTGAGTAAAAAAAAAATCGTGTGTGTGTTCATGGTGATAAAAGGAAGATGGAATAAATAAGAATAGAACCAGACTCATCCTCTCTGTTTGTACTCACCATGTTGGTGTACGACCGGTGTGCGGTCACAGCTTTCACCATCAGATCAACCTTCTCTGTGTTCTGTGACGAGAAGGAACAAACTGAACTGTTATGATACATCTTAAAGAAGTTCAGAGTTAAGCAACTTTCAAATCTATTTGAAAGTTGACTTGAAACTTTCAAATAGATTTCTTGGTGGTCTTCTGACGACTCAAAGCGCTTTTACACCGCAGGTCACACCGACACATTCACACACTGATGGTAGAGGCTGCTGTGTAGAGAGACCATCAGAAGTAACTAATTACATTCACACAACGCCCACAAGGCAACGGTTTCTTGCCCATGTGGCTGTAGGAGCTGGGGATCCAACCCCCGACCTCTGGTTGAGAGACGACCAACTCTACCACTGAGCCAAAGCCGCCCGTGTATGAGAAACGGAAATGTTACGACTTTAAAAATCCTCAGAACACATCATCACTTTCACTCCATCTCTGTTTCTATCTGATTGTGTCATGAGGCTCAGCTCTTATTGTGCTCCAGTATGACACACTGGAGCTCACTGGTTGAACAATAAAAGCCAATGATTATAATGTCAGCGAGTTTGAGTTGTAATCTCTGAACCTATTTATATTCCATTAAACTTTTCCTCTGATCATACCTGTTTGTTTGGATCATCGAAAGCTTTGACGAAAGCAGCCGAGGCGTTTGAGGCTGATCTGATCGTGTCTGTTCGACCGAGTCTGAACATCCGCAGGGAGGCACTTTCATATGTGGCACAGCTGTGCTGATACATCCTGCAGACACAGGAGCAGAGGGACGGAGTGAGAATAATCTGTAGCAAAACATTAAGATTCAGTCATCAGGGTGAAGACGAATAAAGCAGCTCAGAGAAGAAAACAACACACAAGTTCGCTCCAGAGGTTTTCTCAGTCACTTTGGTTTGAGCAGCAGGGGGCAGCGTTAGTACGCAGACGCAGAGGACAGAAACATGCAAAAGAATCTCACCTGTAGTAAGCCAGTTGTAGAGCTACCTGGATGAACGCATCCGGACTCATCTTGTGCGACTTTGGAACCTCTTTCCCAAAGTGTCCAAACACGGTGACCTTCATATCCAGGTCGTCCGCCAGGCTGTGGGTGGAGGGGGAGACGAGAAGCAGAGTGAGACCGGGTCAAAGTACAACAACATCAAGTATGAATAAATACTTAATACACTGGTGTCGCTTTGATATCCACCCTCACATGTTCATGTTGTGTTTGGCTTCCTCGATGTCCTTCTTGATCTCCGGCGTGATGTTGAAGTGAAGTTTCTGGGGCATGGGCAGAGGCACCATGGGAGATCGAGTCAACTCTGGTTTCCCTCTGTGAGCAGGAACATGAGAGAAAAAGAAGATACTTGAGATCAAATTTTAAAAAAGGAAGGAATAAAAACTGAAATATACACGTTTCCTGATTGTGATGCTTGGAGCTAATTTCTGTACGACTCTGTCTTGTTGCTGACCTTTTAAAGAATCAACAAGGAGAAATGTAAAATGTTCGACGTCCTCTGTGACCTACTTACGTGTATTCTACAACGTGGTCGATCAAGGCCACTATGGGGGGGCCCTCAGCTGGAGCGTGCTCGTAGTTTGCACCGCACGTCCCGTCCTCTCCAACAATAAACTGAAACACAAACCAAACTATTCAGTTTGTTATGATCATAGCAATGTTACATATCCTGACCTCGAGTCCTTGATGAGAGCTTAAAGTCATGTATGAAGTATTTATTAAAAAGTCAAACTGAATAAATAAATGCTTCTAGATGCTAGATCTTCTGGACACTTTCCTTCAATACTCTGCCCCTTCATTTATGAATTGTCCCTGCTTACACTTCATTTACATTGCTTTTGCTAAACGGTTTTGTTTTGGGGGACAGTTTTGCAAAATGTGAAAGAAAAACACACAGAACTCTGAGTGGCCACTTTATTCCTGGGAAGAAGTTTCAGTGCCTCGAAGACTATCGAACACAGAGCAGCTCTGCAGGAAAAGTTGTAATGGTAACTTATGGCTGACTTTTTCTCACAACATTTATAAAAGACTTTCTTGAAAACAAACCTGACTTGCAGACATACCCTCGGTTTACTAGTTATTTTGCTTCATGAAACACCTTTCGTGTGTCATGGAACTATTGTAAAGATGCATCGATGCATGTAAAGACTTTCCAGGTCTCAAGACTAAACACAAATAATACGTTTAAATAGCAAAAAGTTAGAATGTGAAGTAACACACTACAGGTATGAATACATGAAAACTCTGACAGAACTACAGCCTGAGGCCGCAGAGTGAAGTGTTATTTTAGATGAAAGCGTTGACATGAACAAGGGGCGCAGATGGCCTAGTGATTAGGTCGCGCCTCATGTACAGAGGCTTTAGTCCTTCAAGTAGACGGCCCAGGCTCAAGTCCGACCCGTGGCTCCTTTCTAGCATCCTACTCTCTCTTCCTGGTTTCCTTCTCTAGCCACTGTCCTATCAAATAAATCCTCATCAGGACTAACAGCTGTTGGAAACATGAGCTCACCCCTAAATAAAACAGCACTTTAACTTACGAACGTGTGTTTGTGTGTATATTGGTGTCACCTGCAGCGTCTTGTCAAACCAGCGGTTGCCACTGTTCAACTGACTCCCTCCTCCGTGTAACATCTGGACTGCAGCAGAGCTTCTGCGCGTCTCGTCGGACACTCGTGGCATCGCTCCGTCCAAACACAGCGTGAAGATGCTCCTCTGGATGGCTGACACCGACTTTTTGTTGGTTTTATCTGCACAAATCAAGTACGCACATACACACCGAGTAAGTATGACGTAATCATGTTAACAGTTTAACATTCAGAGAACAAAAACATGTTCTGGGGTCTAAATGACTAAAAGGTGTAAGAAGGTTTTAGAAATGTTCTGATGGAGTGTCAGTCAGCAGCTTTCAAACTGCAGCGATAGCTGCAACGTAATGTCCCCTTCTTTGTTCCTGCAGGCTCTGATTGTTACTCTAAGTGTCTGGCAACATTACAGAAAGGATCCCTACAGAGACAGACCTTTATGTTAAAGAGGGAGACGATTTTTAAACCACAACCTGACATTAGATATCTGTATTCTGAGACACCAGACCCCATAGACAAAAACAGGAGTTTCACTTAGTCTTTGTTTACTCAGTCTGCTGCTTCCTGGGGCGGTTAGTTTGTTTGTGTTATTGTGTTACACAAATACAGAATAGAATCTGAACTAACTCTTTAAACATGACAGTCACACAAAACACAAACAGACTAAATCGATAGAGGAAGAAGTGGATTGGCAAGCTAAAACAGCTATTTTTGTAAAAGGATTCTGGTAGTTTCAAAGACAGATTATTACCAGCTGTTTCAGGTTAGAAAAGGTGACTGTACCTTTAATAGAAAACAAGAACTTTAAGTGGACATACTCTGATTGGGTGCATTTGCCCGGATAGTTTACAATGCAGCCATTACAGCTTTGAATTCTTCTGCAGTAATAATCCCCCTGACTTGTGGCCCCATGCACGCTGCTTTTCAGCCGTTAGCAAGACTCCAGCGTCCACTGAGCTCACCTTTAATGAGATTGAGGTAGGCTTTGCCCCACGAGTCCCGATGCTGCGTGGTGAGGATGCCGACGGGCTCCATGTCGTTCTGCACAGAGGAGCTGCAGATCCTCTCAAGCTGAACGCAGAGCTGATCCGACGTCAGAGGAGTCCCGTCGCTGTTGTACACGTCCAGCACAAAGAACTGATCCAGGACAAGGGGAGACAAGATTGTTACTTCAACTTCACAGGGGGGTTTGGTATAAGAAAAGCTTTAACTGTAAGTGCTGAAGCTGTAGCTAGTTGATGTTGTTTCAAGAGTTGAATTTGTTTGGAGGGATGTCTTTTCCAGTCACAGGTGTGGGACTGCTCACCTGAAAGTTGTGGACCACAGTGATGTGTTTGGGCGGTCTGGAGCTCTTGGCGTGGTTCACTATCGAGTCCTTCTGCAGCCCGGGGATACGACATGATGACAAAACCTCATAGTACTGATTCATACACAGGGGCTTCCCTCCAAGATACTCAATCGGTAATGTTTCACTGCAAACAGACGTAAAGATGTATTTGAGTGGATCCTGCAGGACTAGCTCATTATTCAAGGTTCGATACGTTCACAATATTCATCTGAAAGTTTAAACGACTTTCCATGAGAAAGCTTGTTTTTCTGTTTCCAGGTGATTGTTTCAAACAATATAAACAATAAAATGGAAACCATAAAGAAGAATGGGTCACATGAGAGAACATCATGACCTCAGCACTCACTTGTCAATCATTGTCTTAAAGTCCAAAACGCCCGCTATCAGTTTGGCAGCAAACCTAAAGAGCGAGAGACAACATATTTTATATTCATTCAAATATTAACTTCAATGAACATTTTCTTATGTAGGTTACACAACAGAAATACACTTACAGTCTCAACGATAAACAATCTGTAATTCTAAAAAGGAACAATTGATTTAGGCAACGTGGCGATGCCAGGACACGAGTCCTTTACATTGTTTTCATGTTTTCTTGGTCTGTGGAGAACACAGGCCCTGACATAGAAACTGTGAGTTATAGCTTATCTGCACTCATTGATGTTTATTTAGTTATTGCAGTATTGAACAATGCTGTTGCATATTGCATATTTTTCTCACATCGTTCACACTCGCAGAAATCTCCTGGAAAAACTCCTGATATTTCCAGGAGGGGCTGCATGTGTGAGAACGCAAACAGTTGCATTTTTCGCTCTGACATCACCCGGAGTTTCTCCTGACAGACCCCTAGGATTTTTTCTGCAGCAAGTCTGAATGAGCTGATGTGAGAACGCAGCAGGATATTCCCTGGAGAATTCACATTGAGCCAATGGGAGGGCTGACATAAATATACTGTGACTGCTGCACGGTGCATAGAGTGTATACACGCGACCACTACGATCTCTATGCACGTAATTAAACGGCTGCATTATGTTTTCTGTTCGCCAGTATGTTCTTCTGTTGCTTCGTCCGCATATTTTTTTTACGTCACGTCTTACCTCAGGAGACCCCCTCCTGTCTGACAGGGATAGTCTCCCTCTGTGAGGTACATATCTGGACAACCAGGTCAGGAGAATCTCCGGAGCAGTCCTCCAGAAATTATCTAGACATTTTCAGGAGTGCTTATGTGGAAACAGCTTAAGTCTCTCAGGTCCACTCATTTTCTCATCTCTTTTTTAGCGATTTCTTCACTGATAGCTCCATTGATGCTTTGCAGGAAGGAAACGAGTGTGTCATTTGATGTGCAAACTAAAAACTGCGGACTTGAAAGCTGTTCACATTTAACTCCGCTGTCTGATCAATAAAGTTTATCTTTATCTTTGATAAGCTGTAAGATCTATCCAACAAAACATGTCCAAAGTTGATCATGGTTATCTACATATATTTTATCACAATCCCGTATCAAGATCTTTTTATTGCATGGCTCATAAAGTTGCTGCATTTTTTGGCAGAACACTTGCTCTGTTTGTGTGTGTGTGATCACCTTATTTGTCCCTGCTTGTCCCTGAAGTTCATGCGAGGTAGGACCAAACCGGGATTTGAATGAACCACCACAGGAAGGCGGTACGTGAGGTAAGCAACCTGCATCC
This sequence comes from Tautogolabrus adspersus, assembly GCA_020745685.1. Lineage (NCBI taxonomy): Eukaryota > Metazoa > Chordata > Actinopteri > Labriformes > Labridae > Tautogolabrus > Tautogolabrus adspersus. The sequence continues at coordinate 2,875,542 of CM036549.1, read as the reverse complement.
ACCACTCTGACAGCTACAAAGACACAAGAAACATCAACGTCACAGCCCGTGAGATGACAACAAGACAAGAAACCAAGAAAAATAAAGTTAATTTAAAGAGAATAAGTCAAATTTCAGGTACATATTAACAGTACAAGCAGACACATTGCATCTTACATGATTTCCATATTCCCACAACAAGATATGGTTTTAATACAAATTGTCTCACCCAGTTGTTGGTGCTGCTCGCCCTCTTCTCCAGGCCTCTCTGCAGCCTCTCTCCGACCCCTCCTGCTTTCTGAAACTCGTCCAGCAGCTCTTTGGTGTGTGTCAGCTCGTCCACCTCCACGATGGGCTCCAGTGCGGTGATGTAGCGCTCGCAGGTCTTCTGCAGAGGGGGGATGGGCAGCGAGGGCAGACCCTTCTGATGGGTCAGGTATCTGCCAGAGACCCGAGTCGCTGATACGGGCTTCACCAAGTGGCATGGCTTCATTAAGCCACAGGGTTTCGCCATCCCCACCTTCACCTGAGACACATTCAATACATTTTATTAGAAGCAAAGTGTGTTGGTATTTCTTAAGCTGTTGAAAATAACTCTTAAGGACTTACATTTTCACTTGTCTCGGTCTCAGAGTGCTCTGAGACCGAGACAAGACCAAGACCATAAAAATCAATAAAAAATAATTGTCTTGTGTGCAGCGGGCACTCTTAGACTGAAACACCAGGAAGGTCATGGCTGTAACCAGGGGGATACAAATCAAACTTTTAGAAAGAGGAATTTTCCTTCTAATCGCAGTAATGACGTGGATAAATAGCCTCTCAGTGGCTATTAATACAAACACTAACAGACACACACACACAGCAACTCAAAGAAACAGATCCATAGTAACATAGAAAATGCTAAAAATTCATCCACAAAAAGAAGTAAGGTTGCAAGAGTACAGATAAAAAAAGTATAAACAAATGACCTAAACTTATAAAACATATGGTGAACATCAACTGTTTTCACTGCTTTCACGTTTTATGCAGAGGAAATTATTTTTTCATCAAAACAGAGGACTGCAGGGCGCCTGTAGTCTAGTGGTTAGTGTGCACGCCCCATGTATGAAGACTATAGTCCTCAAAGCGGGTGGCCCAGGTTTGAATCCGACCTGTGGCTCCTTTCCCGCATGTCATTCCCCAAATTATCTCTCCCTATCTCTGACTCTATCCACTGTCCTGTCTCTTTAATAAAAGGTATAAAAAGCCCAAAAAGAAACCTAAAATAAAAATAAAAATATGAATTTACCTTTGTGTATGTGGAACTTGGCAACAAGCAAGAAGAACAGATTGATATTTCTGAATTTCTTTTGAATATTGTTTTATGTATTTAAACAATCTCTCATATTTAATCTTATCAAGATTTGTATTTGTCACATGCTCATCCAGATGTGCAGGGAAATGTAATGACTGTTCCTCAAGGCGATGCTATAAACACTCAAAAATTACTATTGTACTATTGGAACATATAAACAGTCAAATGTAGAAATATAAGATTTAAAAAAAATATATATACAAATGTACAAAATGAAGAAAATGTAAATGATATTAAAATGAACAAGGTGTCAAAGTGCAGAGTGTGGATGTGTTTTTGTTAATAGTTTGATTTAGTGATTTTTTTTAAATGTTCTATTTAAATGTCTCTTGTTTCCCTTGGTTGAGATGCTTTTGATGTCTTGTGTAAAACATTTTGAATTGCCTTGTTGCTGAAATGTGCTCTAGAAATAAACTTGCCTTGATGAGAGGGAAAAACATCTTTACGGATATAAAGCAGCCAAATATAATGTTCTTAAAGTAAAGTCGGAACAAATGTTTGCGAATATATTATTGTTTACATAGTTCCACAATTAGATTGTTTACATCCTGTTCCCCTTTCCCCATGTTATTAATGTTTTATTTGTTTGTTATTATTTACAGTCGATGTTTGTTTTGTATTTCAACTGTTTTAAATAAAGTTTGTTTAAAAAAACAGTTACATTAAATTAACCTTATGTTATCTATCGCTCTTATATCAAATTGAAACCTTAATTCCTTTAAAGAAATACTAAACGTTAAGAAAGTGTACATTAGATTACATATGCCAGGTGTTAGGGTGTCTTAACGATATTTAACCTTCATTAAACACCTGGTAACCTTTGACACACTTTAGCGAACTATAACTGTTTTAACGGCACGCTCGCGAGGCTACTAACGTTCATAACAAGCTAAGTTAGCTTACTTGGCTAGCCGCTTGCATTCTTCAACACGCAGCTAATTAGCTAAAGAAACGATAAACAGCTGAGTAAAGTCATCAGTGCGGTGAATTTCACCACCTTGAGCTCAAGTTGGAGGTAAGCCAGCCGTTTAAAAACAAGCGTAATGTCTCCAAAAATGTGCGTTATTACTCACCATAGTTCTGCTGCAAATGCCCCACATTCTGTATTCACATAAACGCCCACTGGACCGTCAGAGCTCAAAGTCTACCTCCGCACAAAGCAGAAACGATTAGATTCAAGCTTCAAGCTCACGGTTTGACAACACTGGAGACACAGACGGGCTGACACTGCCTCCGACAGACAGTCTCTGGGGGTTATAACAGATCTCAGATCAGCTGCAGGACACAAAAGAAGGAAAATCACTCAGCTGTGAACACATGTTGGTTGACAGCTGTCATAGAGAGGGGTGGAAGTGTCAGTGACCTGTTGATGAAGTGTTTCTCCCCTTTTTTTAAAGGTATTAGCATAGACTGTAAATAATAAACTGTTAAATATACAGATAACTACGGTGGCTGGGAAGTGCAAAACAAAAACAATGTGTGAAACGCTTTTACAAAGCTTGAGACGAATTCACATTTTGGAACATTTTCAGATTTTATAAAGCAAAATTACAGTAGCAAAACATATTTACATAAGACACAACAAATGTACCTTTTAGAAAACACATTTTCAAGACAATTTTATGAACGCTGTTTCAAATTTATAAGCGACAGGCTGTTTTCAAAACCGCCTTCTACATACTCGAACATATAGTATGCAGTAAGCAGTACATACGTTTGACAGTAGTATGCAGTGCTTTTATGTTTGCATGTTCACACATGTGTGTACATGTATTAATATATATCCTTGGGCTTACATGTCTAATTCGTGTATATGCTGCATGCACAAAATTGTGTATTTCTTATATGCACAAACATATAATTATTATTCTATGAAAAGCTCTTTGCCTGGAGTCTGAAAGGTGCTATAAAACTAAATATGCCTTGCCTAAAAACAAGATGATAGCTGTATTTTACTTGGCATGTTGTTTATTTTTCGAACAGCGGGTGGCAGTAAGGAGCTACGGAGGTTCGAAATATGGTTTAAAAAACCCGCGAAGAAGAGTGTCAGCCGGAAACATGGCGGAAACAGAGCAGCAGTCAGGTAAAGCACAGCTGAATGTTTTCTGCTTAACACTTGCTGGTTCTGTGTCACTTTTAATCTTGTTTTTTACAACACTCCTAACTTTAAGCACCACACAGTCATATGAGAAATGTTACTAATTAATTTGTATGTTTGTTAGCAAAGCCCAGAAGGAAAATCCCCGCTGTCCTACTGCGAAGCTAACCATGTTTATTTTGGATAACTTCAGATGCTTTTGGGGGGCTTGTTTGTTTACTTGTATGGAAACTTTTATTTGCACTCTGTCTTTTTAAGCAGATGTCGTCAAATGCTTTAAAATCCCTCATCCGTTTGCGTTAATATACGTGATTTGTCGGCTAGCACGCAGTGAGGATGTGCAGGACACAGTTTGCACAGTTGCATCAATGATTTGCAAACCATTTTAGAAACATGAACTTCTACTTATGGTCGGAGGGTTAATTTAATCAAGCTTTTACTCTTTTATAGAAAGTCTATGATGCACATAGACTGATGTGACTTAGACAAGTGTTCACAAACACCCAGATTAAAGGTATACTGCGTGTAATTTAGTGTATTTAATAAAAGATAATGGAGTCACAATGAAATATTTTAACTGAAATAATCCAAACTGATGCTACAGAGAGAGAGGTCCTGGATGTTAGCCCCTATAGTTTGGGTCAAGTGCTTAAAATACTGTGTCCTCTTTTTCATTTTTTCATTTCCCCAAGTTTCTAGGCAAACATCCACGGCTTGTCAAAAGTTTTTGATACTGGCGTTTTGTATTAACTTAAGACTTTACTGATATAAAATGCATATGATTCAGTCAGATGTCAAAAAACAAAGTATGTCCTCTGGACATATCTCAGAATGGTTTTATTAAATCAGCTTGCATTGATACTAAGATTGAAGTGTCTTTCACCTTCTGTAGGATCTGCTCCTGAGGATGAAGCAGCCGAAGACACAGCTTGTGACACCTACATGATACCCAAGAAAGAAATCAGCATGGTGCCTGACATGGGGAAGTGGAAGAGATCTCAGGTAGGTGGCTGCCTCTGACTCTTTACACTCAACACAATAACACAATTAAAAACTTTATGACAATAGAAACAACAGTGACTCAGTGTGATAAAGCAAATCGTAATAAATGTGTGTCCTGCAGAAAAAAAGAGTGCATTTTGAATTGGGTTAATCTGTTAAGAACAAAAGACATCAGCAGTCGTAGTTTATCTCCTCGACGATCGTTGTGACGAAGTTTAATGATGACTCATGGTTTTGTAAAAGTCAGTATTTCTGACCGATTTCAAGAAAAATATACGAGACCTCGGGAAATTCTGTTCAAGTGTGATGGGTTATTTATACAGCACCTTTAAAAACAGATGTTTACAAAGTGCTTTGACAGACAAAGAAAAGACATAAACTCAGGACAACAACAGAGCTGACATCACCAGTCAGGATGAAAACAATACTAATCATACATTTTATTTGTAGCGCACTTTTCATTTAAAACAAATCTCAAAGTGCCACAGAATTAAGAAAATATGATCATGAATAAAACAAATAATAACATGAGTTTTAAAAACAAGTGTGAGCAGGCGGAAATGAAGAAACATGAGGATCAAGTCGAGCAGGGAAGCAGAACATGAAGAAGGATGAGAAGTAAAAACAACAAATAGGGTCAGGCAGTAACTGACAGACGACAGACGTCCATCACATTTGTTGTGACCAGTGTAAAGAAATCTGTATATCTCTAAAAATGATGCTTGTAGTTTGGTGGCAGTTTTTCTGAACACACTTGAACATATTTGTCCTTCTTGCAGGCGTATGCTGACTACATGGGCTTCATTCTGACTCTGAATGAAGGAGTGAAGGGGAAGAAGCTCACATGTGAATATAAAGTGTCAGAGGTACGTCGGCAGTCATATCAGTGGCTTTCTTAGGAATATAAAAGTGGTTATTGTTGTTTTAAAATAAAGAAAAACAACACTCACATGTCCCTGTTTTTTGACTGGCATTATGTTTTCAGTTTCTCAACATGAACAACTTAACCTCACTCTGATAGACATTTTGCTGTTCAAGATAAAGCATCTGATGGCCTCTGTCATTGTTTATATGTTTCTTCCTGTGCTCGGTTCTTATATATGTATACCTGTGTACCAACTGTGTAAAGCTGTGAAAACAAATTTCCCCCTGGGGGACATTAAAGTATTGGAAAAGGTGGAAGTCCCACAGACGATGTTGGTCTGCCTATGTGAGACTGTGTCAGGCAGACAGGTATTCTGTGGAAGATTCTGAGCAGTCGTAGACTTTTATATGATTATTCTGAAGACAACATTCACCCAAAAGCAGCTGATAACTGGTTTTTACTGCCTGTGTCAGGCAGCCAACATAAAGATCTACATTAAGTCCTACGCAGCGCAATGACTCAGGGCCTAAGACTCTGTTTTTCTTTAATGGTGGGTGAGTGTTTCTAATGAAGAAGAAACGGCACAGAGGAAGCTCAACCTCTGATGAATCATTAATTTAATAGGGATGTGACTCCCCCTGTGGGCTGTACGGTGGCTCAGTGGTTAGCTCTGTTGCCTCACAGCGAGGAGGTTCCTGGTTTGAATCCCTTTGTGACAGGAGCCTCTCTGTGTGGAGTTTACATGTTCTCTACGTGCATGTGTGGGTTCTCTCCGGGGACTCCAGCTTCCTCCCACAGTACAAAGACATGCTCGTTAGGTTAACTGGTGATTAATTAAGGCTCCAATGCTGGATGACCAATTTACTATCTATTAGATTTGTAAACTTTCAAATTTACACAAAGTAATGACGTGATAATGAATATCGGTTTGCTGTTTTCTCCGTTGTCTCGATGTTTTACAGACGGTAGAAAAGTTACTCGATCTTTTGGAGACTCTAGATCGATGGATTAACGAGACGCCTCCTGTCGACCAGCCGTCACGCTTTGGTAACAAGGCCTACAGAAGCTGGTACGCCAAGCTGGACCAGGTTAGCACACACACACACACACACACACGCACATTTTGGACAAGGCCGTAGTGAAATGTAACCATGTGTGCTAGATGAAAATGATTTTATAAAAGAAATGTCTCAGGTCATCACATAATCACAGGAGCTTCTGATCAGTGCAATCACACTCACACAGCTTAAACAGCTGTGTCGTTATTCTAGTTTTAAAAAACGAAATGCAACAAGAGGCCTTTTGATGTGTTGAAACATTGTGTGTGTGTTTGTGTCTGCAGGAAGCAGACGCCTTGGTGTCAGCAGTCCTCCCTGCTGAGAAATCTGCTGCAGCTCCAGAGATCGCCGTCTACCTGAAGGAGTCTGTGGGGAACGCCACCAGAATAGACTATGGAACAGGTAACAGCTCTACAGTAGTTTTAAAAAGCACTCTGGGAGATCTGCAGTTTAGGAGAAGCATGGATAAATTACTCTGCACAGCCAGATAACCTCTAAAGATATGAGAGCAAAGCAGACATCAAATATACAGATATTAAAGGATCAATCAGTAAGATGTGTAGTGAGTGAAATGATAAAGTGAGCTTACTCTATGATCAGACATGAGGGAAACATGCTATGTTGAAGTGCTGGCTTCTCTGACAACAATGCAGCAGCCAGTATGTCCTCCTTCTAACTTTAGATTCTGGTCCTGAATGGTCTGGATTTGTTTGGACCAGAGAAGGTAGGCGGTTTTAAGGCACCCCCACACGGCCGTTTTGGACGCCCCTCGGTTTGCCAGATATGAGAGCAGTTATCAGGTCAAACCAACAGGTGTTGTAGCGATGGAAGCGGGCAAGAGAACTGGTTCACATAGAAGTGATTGTACCCGACCTAAAAAGCCTCTGCATGTTTCTGATAAGCTCCACGAGCAGAAACGTGCTCAAACTAGGATCAATATTGGAGATGCTTTTGAAAAATGGAGAGAGGTTAGAACACAGAAAGGTTCACAGACCGATGCAGAGCTGGCTAAACACTGAAGCTTCAGTGTCCACCACATGGCAACCTGCGCGAGCATCTACTGTAGAGAGGAGGGGGCGGGGGGAGAGAGCTCTCTACAATGTTTAGAATTCAGACTGCAGTTCCCATTGTAAACACTAGGTGTCAGTGTTACATATTGCCCCTTTAAGTAAACGTTAAAACAAAAGTAGGAGCTTGATTAACCCATTTAGACCTGATGAGACGCAGGCGTGCTTCTACCTTTAAGACCTGATGAGACGTCTATGTCTCATCAGGTAATGAACATGAGTGCTAAGGAAATTTTAATTCACAATTAAAGCCAATAGTTTTAAGCTTTCAAATGTTTTATTTTATTAAGGTCTCTTTCTGATACTCAAAGGCTGAGATAAAGATTTTAGTAAACATTTAAATTCTGTGCAGTTTTTTTTTAAAACCCTCAGGTTTTGGGAGGTTGATTTCAAATGTTACTTAGGTTTTAGAAGGCGTTTTTTTTTAGGAGCCATATCACGGTTATGTCCCGTAGGTTGCAGTGAGTTGAAGCGGGCTGCTCACAGATCCTGTTCATGTTTGTAGATGTTTGACGTGCACGTATTTTATCTTCTCAGGTCATGAAGCTGCTTTCGCTGCGTTCCTCTGCTGTCTCTGTAAGGTGGGAGCTCTCCGAATAGACGATCAGCTGGCTATTGTTTTTAAAGTCTTTAACAGGTGAGCTCCTCCTGCTCAGGTGTGCTTCATGCTAACTCGTTATCCTCTATATGTATGTGTCACCTGCATCAAATATGATCTTTCTAACAGTTTGGCTTTCTTTAAAAAAAAGTATTACAACTTAAGGCAGAAAAGAAGTAGCAACAAGTCGTTTTTTTTTGCAGCAGAGGAAAAAACATCTGTAGGTCATGATGCAAAATGAATGATGAAAGTGTCAAATCTTCCTTTACTGCTCACTGCAGAGTGAAGTGCTCTGTGATGAGTGTCTGTTATTTAGTGACAAGTGAATGAGGAAACTCATCTACGAATTTGATTTAACTTGGGTTTATTTTAAAGGCTGAATGTGCGACATTTTTCACATAAATACATCAGAAATCCAGTTTATCCTCTTAAAATAACTCTCTGAGTCATGACTGTCTACAATGAGTGAGACACCCGAGTCCCGCTGTCTGAGCCGTATCTACACCGTGTTTACATGGACGGGACGGCCGGCTGGCTCCTCCCCTTGTGTATAAAAGTTTTTTAATTGAGGGACTAGAGAAAAGAAGAATAACATACTGTACTCACTGCTTATTTTAATGTTTTTAGATCATTGTCATTTTGTGTAAATTTACATGCAATGTGAAGCTACGAGCTAACTAAATAGCGCTAACATTAGCCTGCTAGCACAACAATGCAGCTCGAGTTGTTTCGGTTTCATGCTGGTGCTCAAAGGTGACATCTACTGGATCAAAAAGTCGCATATTCTTCCTTTAACCATTTGGATTTTTTGGTCCTGGAAGATCCATCTGTCTATTACAGTATCTACTGTATGTGGTTGACGATGTCTTCTCACATAAGAGATATGTTTAGGAGCCCAAACTGTCAGCATAGATTGCTTAAAACTGACCACAGTTTATTTCTGAGGCTAAGCCACAGGATTGGCTGTTGTAGCAGACAACATTAATATTGTGACATCATTGGTTGTAATAGGATGTTGTGGGCAGAGCTGCTCTATGGAAGTGATTTGCATTGATCTAAGACAGAGCTGCAGGTCTGCACGTTATTTAATTAGCTGTGTTTGTACGGTTTGTATCCACAGGTATCTGTCAGTGATGCGGAAGCTGCAGAGGATCTACAGGATGGAACCTGCTGGAAGTCAAGGTGTGTGGGGACTGGACGACTTCCAGTTTCTGCCATTTATCTGGGGGAGCTCCCAGTTCGTAGGTAAGACTCCGGAGCACATGGATGCTCGTGTCTCGATATCATGAAGATGTTCGGCCTGTTTGATTAAGCTGAGGTTGTTGCAGTTTTGAGGTTATGATCCACAGGGTCGGAACGGGTAGTAGTTCTGTATTTCAGTTTTTCCTGCAGCGGTGACATGTTGACATATTGCACGACCCCTCGGCACATCCCTCATTACCTGTTCTTTACAATATGAATGGACATTGGCACACATGAATGTTTACGGCAGTTTAGCCCGGTCTGAGGGACCCTGAATCTTCTCCCAGCGGGTCAAAGCGGAGACTCAGATTGAAGAATGTGGGTCGGGTCAGACACTATTTTCTGTGCCCGTCTAACAAAGAGCTGCTCATTGAGTGTTTGGAGAGATGGATGTTTTTTATCAAGACGAGTTATCTGTGAGTTCAGCTGAACAGACAAGTGACCACACCAGGCTGTTATCCCGTGTCTGATCATGCTTACAAAAGCAGCCGTGTAAAACAGTGACCTGAATCTCTGCTGTACTCCATAGACTCTCAGTCCATGTAAGATGTAAATACGCTAATACAATTCTTTCTGGGATTATAGATAAGTATTACAAAGTTAATAACGTATTGTTTAGAAAGCTTTAGGATGAAGCTTGAGCTTATTATACTTTACCTTTTAATCTTTAAATATACTGATACAGGCAACCCTTTGACTCCTAAAACACTTCATGTAAGTCGGTTTGGATCTTCTAAATCAATCAAAATATAAAGTTTAACAACAAGTCATAAAGAGTAAACAGTGGGTAAGGCTGACGGTATTAAACTGAATGTAGACAATAAATAAAGAGCTGACGTAAATCTTTAAGGACGAAGTTGGACAATGATCAAACTTTGGTTAGGAAAAGAAACTGCGATATTTTCCTCAAACTGTTGTTAACCCTCAACAGGAACTTCCACCTGAAATGAAAAGTTTTCATCAAAGGCAGAAAAATGCAGATCGGTGCTCGCTCCCCTGAGCAGTGCACTCGTGGTGACGCATGTGTGTTGCCATGGCTACAGAATGATCTGCATAAATATAAACTCTTCATTATTTATAGCACGGATCAGACCGTATCCCAGCCTCCTCTCGCAGTATGACCAGCAGACAGATTTAAAAGGAGAGCTCTTGAGTTTATGTTAAATATCAGCAGGAATTCTTCTTTGATTTCACACCAAGTCAGATAAAACAAACTGCAGGGTTTTATTGATGAGTTTATTGTTACAGTATCAAACAAGTGAGATGTGAAAGTGCTTTGTCTGAGTAACATTCTGGGAATGACTGAAGCTCTGCACTAAAGATGGACGGATCGCTGCCTTGCAGAGAGTTGAGGTCAATCTCAGTTGATGTGAAGGTGAACGGCGACATCTGGTGGTGAACGTGTGCACTTACAGCTTGTTCCTCCCTGCAGATCATCCCACGGTGGAGCCTCGGCACTTTATAGATGAGAGGGTGGTGAACGAGCATCACCAGGACTACATGTTTCTGGACTGCATCAAGTTTATCAACGAGGTGGGGAAATGTAACACTCCTGTCAGTTTGTTTTCTTTGTTTCTCCGTGTGTTTTGGCTCATAGCACTCACATGTATGAGACACTTTTAGTGGCTTATAGTCAATTTGCCAGCTGCACATTCACATGTTCATGATACAAAATTAAATCTATTTTACAAAGAGGATCATGGGAGTTAGGGACACTCTAAAACTTGAGGAGTTTATTAAACTGTCATATTTGTTCTCAGGTGAAGTATTTAAAATGAATTTAGGTGTTCTTCATGCTGAATTTGAGCGCATGCTACGACACTATTGTACTCGTAATCTTATTGTACGTGATGCTAGTGTTGTAGTCAAGACCTCACCAACCGAGACCAAGACATACCCGAGTCCAGAGTGCTCCGAGACCAAGACAAGACCGAGACAAATAGGGTTCGAGAACGAGTCAAGACCAAGACCAGAGTTTGGCTCGTATTTTCTAAACAGGCAGCTTTGCTTCAGTGACTGGCTGCTTCTCCATGTGAACACAAATGAGTTGGTTTCTTCTTCTCGTGGTTTGATTTGACAATTTGCAAAAGAGATAAGATGTGCTTTACTGCCCCCTGGTGGACTGGGGTGGAATAAGGAGCAGGGCTTTAGAACAGGGAAATAATGAATTTACACTATCCATGGAGGCTATTCATGGCTTTCATGTGAAGCCACACGCACCCCGCCCCCCCTGTGCCCGTAACATGACTGAAAGTACTTCAAGCGGGCGGTCCGGGTTCAAGTCCTGCATTCCCCACACTCTCTCTCCAGGTTTCCTACTCTTTCCACTTTCCTATCAAATAAAAAGAAAAGGCCTAAAAAACAAAAACTTTACAAAATATGCACCCCACATTTATATAGATGCATCCAGCTAACAAGGCTAGCTTTAGCTTTAGCTTTGATGATTTACCGATTAATCAGCAAGCCGATATTATCATATCAAGTGACCATCGGTATCGGCTAATTTTATCTCCCATAAACGCCGATATTACTCGACTTTTTCACAAGTCAAACAGCATTTCATTTTAATGTTATTGTTTTACACTAGAAGTTCTCTGTCACCAGCAGAGGGCGCTATATGGATTACAACGAGCATCATCACTCTGCAGAGAGTCAAACGGTGATGCACGAACATGCTCAGTTACTTTCCAGTTGAGTGATCATCTTGTCTTCATTATAAATCTTTTCAGAACGAACATAGATCTAAGTAAGATTTCGGCCAAACTCTATATCGGTCGGGCCCGTGCTAACCATTACTTCTCTCCAGATAATATTTTGACTTTTGGTTTCCCGATAGAAAAGATGTAAGCAGATAAAATGTCAAAGCCGAGGCTTAAAAACATTAGTCAACAAAACATTGAGTGACGTCACAGTGTCCAGAAACATTTACAGTCTATGATAAAGTACACACAGGTAGTGCTGCCCCCTACTGGACGTAACCCTCTTTACCCCCAGTGTTTGAATTCTGCCTGTTTCTAATGTGTTTGAATTGAGGAAGAAGATTGGCCCGCACACTCGCTCAAATGCCACAAAAAGTTTTAATTCATTACAAACACGACGTTTCGACCTGAGGTCTTCTTCAGGTGATCTTTTTTGTGCCGGCTCAGTCTGCTTTGTTCGCACTGCCCTGCACCGACGTGATGTGCGTATAACTACCTCCTTTTTCTAAATGATTATAATGAGCACTTATTGGGAACTCTTTCCTCTTACTGTAGACTCTGGAGATTAGTTACACTTTGTGTTTAAAACAAATAAAATGCTTAATTAACGCATGTATAAGCAGAACTTGGTTGTGTTTATGTACAGATTTAGTCCTAATTTATTTGTTGGATTAAATTGGACCACAGCTGAATGTGGTTTGGTCCAGGAAAGGGAAGACGGAGAAGGCAGATGGATTGTGTTGGTGCATTGCCAGAGCAGGAACTGTTCGCTTTGTTTTCTGGGTTTGGAGGAAAAGGAGGGGAGGGAAGCAGAGGAGGGCGTTGGTGGAGCAGCAACATCCTTTTCCTCCATCCCACTCAGAGGCACCACCTCCTGTCCTCTTTCTCTCCTCCTCCTCCTCCCTCTGTCTGACCTCTTCCTTCTCCTCACGGGCATGAAAGGATGCTGCTGTTGAGTCAAGAAGGGAAGACGGGCCTCTGGGGTCCTCCTCATCAGTGAGGGAAAGATATTGTTTTGGTGACTGCATTTTACAGTCAGTCACCGATCAATAAGTCAATTAACAGAATATTTATTGCCTCCTATTTTGAGCCGTTTTCCTCAAACATAAGTCATCAGTGTAGTGTCAGACTCTCACAAATCTGCTGCGAGAGAGCATCGTGTTTGCTGTTGATCACTCAAATCAACACATTTATCAAGTTGGACTGTTGCAAGTGAGAATAATGAATACATTTTTGTCCAGAAAGTAATCAAATCAAGATTAATCAATTAAATTATATCTGCAGTCCTGCTATGTTTGAATGCAGGTTATCATAAACTTGAGGGGACATGTTAGTTTGCATGTTTGTGCAGAAATCAGGGTGAGTTACGAGGATGCTCTACCTTTGTATTTGAGTTCTCTAAAGGTTTCTGACAACAAAGAAAAAGCTGCAACAAAAACCGACTGCTGCGTCTGCAGCTGTCTGGCCAAAGAATTGCACTGTTCACACCAAACTGATAGCAGCCTACTGCCAATTAGTTGAGAGGCAATAACTTTCTATACCAGCAGGCGGTGGCAGTCTGATATTTGTCTTTAGACTAATGGACGAAGCCTGAGTGACGTCACCCATCTGTTACTGCAGGGGGCGCTGGAGGCTCATAGGCAGCAGCCGCCATGCTGGAAATTCTCTCACCCTAACTTTCAGTCAAGCTAACAACAGGCTGAGAGCTGGAGCTGAGGCGGGTTTTAAGCCTCTAAACAAACCGTTACACCACACCCACCTTACCAGGTCAGCTACGCACTTAATTATGGATAACGCGTAAAGTTCTTAAAATCAAATCTCAGAAAAACCAAAAAGACTCAGAAAAGCCCCGAGCAGTAACAACGTAGCTGTTCCCACCACACCGACCAGAACCAATGACTCACTCTGACAGTCCTGACAGAGCCCCAGCTCCCGACTGTCGGCCCGGCGTGTGTTCCTAGCTTTAAACTTTAGGTGTCACCTTTAATTCTGGGGTCAAGAGCTGAAAAGATTGGGAACCACCAAACAAACATTAAAGGCAGAATACTTATAAGGCAGAACATAAATTACCATGTGGTGTTTCTGTAAGTCTGCATCATCTCTGCATGCTGTGTGACAATCTGCATCATGATGCAGTTATTTCAGCATCATTTTGAGCTTCTTCATTCATTACAGCAATGAATCACAATGTGAACCAAAGAGCGGAGAAGAACATACTGAAGAACAGAAAACAGAATGCAGCAGGTTAATTAGAGCACGGAGATCGTAGCGGTGGCGTGCAGACACTCTATGCACCGTGCAGCAGTCACAAGATATAAACGTCACTACCCCCTCCCATTGGCTCGAGGTGAATTCTTCTGAGAATATCCTGCTGCGTTCTCACATCAGCTCACTTGGACTTGCTGCGGAAAAAATACTAGGGGTCTGTCAGGAGAAACTCCGGGTGAAGTCTGAGCGAAAACTTCAGCACATGCAGCTCCTCCTGGAAATATCAGGAGATTTCCAGGAGCTTTTTGCAAGTGTGAAAACCCTATGAGCTGTCTTTGAGCATGTTTGCTCCTTTTTTTTACTTTTTAAATCCCCTTATCAAAATGTGTCTTATTCCCGGTATTTTCATAAATGTACATAATTGAAACTTTGAACGTTGCTCCTAAAGACGGCTGACAAATATCAAATGATAAACTAATGTGACACCAAACTCTCTCCTAAACAGAAGCTGTTTTTGGCACTTTTAAGACCATTTACGATAACCAAAAGTTTCGATATGCATTCTTTTTTTAATATTTAAAAGTCAAGCGTATTCCTTTTTGCAGATGGAAGTCTAGAAAGAGCCCGGCCCCTCCCCTATTGTTGTTACCCAGCAACCCTCACACACACAACAAGGCAGAAAACAACAGCTTTTCTTTGTTTTGTTTTTGCACTCTGTTTGCATCAACCCTTCATATAAGGCTCCGTTTATTACACCGGGAAGTCATCATAAAACAACCTTTTTGATTCTTCTTTAATAGTTTCTGATCATAAACCTCTGAGTGGTGAAGTCAGGCTAAATGTGGGTTAAACTGATTATAAAAACATGTTATTCTTCCTGTGTAGATGATGCAGAATAAACATGACAACACTCTGTGAGGCTTTCTTTCCCTCTCTTGGATCCACCACTTGTTGTTTTTTTAATTCACTTTTTCCTGCAGGCTTGTTGTTCCTCTTTTGTTTACTGCCGCTCCGACCGGCCCGTTAGCGTGCAACACTCCTCCGTATGTACGCTGAACTATTTCCCTCCTGTTCACACACATGTGGATACTTAAAGTCCTGTTTTTTAATCCACACACAGGGCTCCAGTGTGCGTGTGTGAGTGTGTACATATGTGTGTGCGCTCGGTCCCGAACATGAGTCACTTCCTTCCCCACATGCTGCTGTGAATCACTCCTTCCTCCAGGGAATACGGGCTGTCTCCTCCCCCCTTTCCTCCCCCCCTCCACGCCCTTCCCCCATGTGTTCTCATGCGAGGCCCTGGAAAGTGTCTGAGGCAGCGTGTGAGGGGGGAGGACGGGGACGGGAGGGGGATGGAAAAAGGAGGGGGTTGTTGGGATTGATGCCCCCGGGGGTCTGGGTTTGGGTTCCTCTGCCTCTTGGGAGAAAATGGTGGGAAAACAGTGGATAGTCCTCGATTCATTCATACATTTATGAATTTCTACATTTGTTTTTGTCTTCTCGCTGACTCTCTGTCTTTTGTTCTTCTCACTTTTTGTTGTCTGTGTGTCAGCAAACACACTCGCTGTTGATTCATTATTGCTGGAGAACAGTCGTCCTTTTGTTCTGTGTGGGCCTTTTTTACTACAACGATGATTTAGCTTAAAGCAAAGTATTCAGAGTCATAAGACCAGTGACACAAACAAGGCCAGGCTGTTGTCTTTCATATTGTTTACAGTCACATTGATTCTTCTCGCTCTGGATTCTCTGATTGAATATTAAAGATGCACAGTAACATCAATAGGTCGTATAAATCAGTATTTTATAGGGCTGTCAGCATTTACTATCCCATCATGATTAATTAAGGTCTATAATTAATCACTAACTCTTATTAACCGCGATTCATCTCATGCTATTTTGTCCCTTTAGGCGCACCGTAGATAAGCCTCCTCAGTGTCTCCCTGTAGTCACAAGCCATTTAAACATATACACATCTGAAAATATCTAGATCATTTCAGGAGGACCGCTCCTGATACTCTCCTGACCTCTCTGTTCACATATGCTCCTCACAGCGGGAGACTGTCCCTGTCAGAAGGGGGAGGGGGCGGGGGGTCTCCTGAGGTAAGATGTGACGTGAAAAAAGACTTGGAAATTGTGGAAGAAGAAAACATGATGAAGCCGTTTAAGTCCGTGCACGGAGATCGTAGCGGTCGTGGGCAGTCAATGCATTGACTCCAATCACATTATGTAAACGTCAGTTTTTCAGGAGATTTCTGCAAGGTAAAACTCCTGATATTTCCAGGAGGAGCTGTATGTGTGAACGCAAACAGATGACTTTTTCGCTCAGTTTCTCCTGCCAGACCCCTAGTATTTTTTTCCGCAGTAAGTCTGAGTGAGCTGATGTGAGAACGCAGCAGGATATAATCAGGAGAATTCACCAATGGGAGAGGGGTGATGTTTATATCCTGTGCATAGAGTGTAACACAAGACCACTACGATCTCCGTGCACGTAATTAAACGGCTTCATCATGTTTCCTGTTGTCCAGTATGTTCTTCTCTACTCTTTAGTTCAGATTTTAATTCCGTTGGACGACACGTAGCATTGATATATATGCAAATATTCTCATTATAGCGTCGTATAGAGGACTCTGTTGCTACGTCTGCTACTTCCGCGTTGTTTTTTCACATCACGTCTTACTTGAGGAGACCCCCTGCCCCCCTCCCATCTGACAGGGATAGTCTCCCGCTGTGAGGAGCATATATGAACAGACAGGTCAGGAGAATCTCCAGAGCAGTCTTCCTGAAATTATCTAGATATGTTCAGGAGTGTAGATGTGAAAACAGCTTAAGTCAGCACACCAGAAGCTGCTCCAATTAACATTTAATGAAATATTTCACCACATGAGACGTTTCGGGCCCCGGCCCTTCATCAGACATGAACGAGCGAGGAGACACACCTCCACATATATACAACCCCGGAGGTCAGAGCATCTTTGACGCCTTTTTGGTCAAATGAACTCCGTCCTGCAGCAGGTTTAGGGACAGAAAACCAAAACTATCGACTGAAAGACGCCATCAAGGATTATGCAGAGTAGAAGATATCTTCAGTAGGTGTTCCTCTCTGAGTGATCGCTCTCTCATACAAACTTTCATCAGCTCTGTTAATATATAGAAATCCTCATTAAAGCAGTTTTATGTAGATCAAAACAAACCTTTTATTTTTTCTCTACGCTTTTAATCTCGAGTCTCACCGAGGATTGAGGGACGAATCAAACGGCAGCGTTATCTCTGGATCCGTCTCTGCTTTTAAACACAGTACAGTCTGTTCCAGCTAAAGACTCACTTCCTTCATCAACATTTCTGCTCCCTGTACATGCTCTGCCTTGTACTAATGTTAAAAAGCATCAAACCAAAGATTGATGTCAAAGTTTTGTTCTGTGATTAAGAGATGCAGCTTCAGTCAGTGTTAAAGGGATTCTCCTGGTGACCCATTTCTTCTGTGTTAAACTTCCCTGTAGATGAATGAGCTCACTATTTTCCAAAAACTCGACTTTTTGCAGACATCTATGGTTTTTCTCCTGCCATGAATATGGGTCATCATCGTTGGATTCCTTTCTAAGTGACTCAGCTCAGGCTGACCAAAGCTTCATCAGCAGAGGAAACCACTTTTCCAGACTGCAGACGAGCTGATTGAAACTCGGACCAATCACAACTTTCCTGTCAAAAACACATATACCTTATGTTGCAGAATTAACTCCAGTAATCTGTGATTTATAAACTTTATCAGCATTCATAAAGTTTGATGGAAATGAAGCATCATTTTGGGACTCAAAGGGAAATTCTAGTTTGTCTTTGTTTTGTTTTCTAGATATTTAAATGTCTAAATTACAAATAGTTACAAAAAGTTTGGGGTTGCATCAATATTTAAATTCCTGCAGCTGTGAAACAGGCTGTAACGCTGGCAACATTACCCTTAAAGGCAGAGGAGCCGATCAAAGTATGTCCACTAAAAGTTACCAAGCGGTTCGTTACGGTACTGTCAGAGAGAGACCTTTTTGTTAAAGAGGAGATGCTTCTATAAACGACAATCAATCAATCTTTATTCGTATAGCACCAATTCATATCAAATGTAATCTCAAGACACTTTACAAAAGAGCAGGTAATACACCTTCCTCTTTGATATATTATCTACAAAGACCCCACGTGAATCCATCATGAGCACTAAGAAGCATTTAGCAAAGTTACAGTGAAGAGGAAAAACTTCCTCTAAGAGCCGTTTAGCCATCTGAGACACCAGAAACACAAAAACAGGACTTTTACTTAGTAAGAAAACAGGGTTTAAGTTTGCTGCTGCCTCAACACGTTTGTTTGTTTCTGTTGTTTTTCTTCTCTTTGGTGTTTGAAATGATTAACCTGGATTAGAGCTGCTCGATGATGGCGAAAATTATAATCCAGATTATTTTAAATGATACAAAGATCACGAATATGAAACACGATAAGGGCAAGATGTGAAGTGAAGTAGGTCTGTACGGTGCTGCAGTGGTTAGCACTGTTGCCTCACAGCGAGGAGGTTCTTGGTTTGAATCCCCATCTGACAGGAGCCTCTCTGTGTGGAGTTTGCATGTTCTCCCCGTGCATGTGTGGGTTTTCTCCAGGTACTCCGGCTTCCTCCCACAGTCCAAAGACATGCTTGTTAGGTTAATTGGTGACTCTACATTGTAGGTGTGAATGTGAGTGTGACTGGTTGTCTGTCTCTATATGTCAGCCCTGTGATTGGCTGGCGAGCAGTCCAGGGTGTAACCCCGCCTCCTCAATGACAGCTGGGATCGGCTCCTGGAAAAGCGGTATAAATAAAGGATGGATGGATGGTGAAGTAAATTAAAAAAATAACAATAAATAAATTAATGTTTTTGAGGTATTACTCTTTGACTATAACAACAAACACTTTGAATCATTTACCACACAAGACAAAACCTGTGGACAACACCACGGCAACACAGCGTTTAGATTATCTTGTTTTCAGTAGAGATCGGACCGATCCGATCTCATATCGGTATCGTGTCCGATATTGAAGTAATTTACGTATGGGATATCTGACTGACGGTGCAGATCCACATCCCTGATCAAGAAAGATAGGTGGGAGCTTTAAACATTCTGAGCTCGCTCTTTAAGGACGTTCAGACTGAACTGTAAGTGTCCACAAATCGTCTCCATGACGACGTTCAGACGAGATGAAACAGCTCCTTCTATATTATAACAAAGTACAGATCTTACTCTTCAGTTTAAAAGATCTGATTTGAAAAACCTGACAGTTGTTGCTGCTTCCTGTTTGAATGTGAAGCCAGCACAATGCAATGCTGGATTTACTAAAGCTCTGTGGAGCCTTACAACAACAACAACAACAACAACAACAACAACAACTTTATTAGTTATGATGTAAAAATATCTGTATCGGTACATACTGTGTATATCGGAATGAGATCAGAACTGAAAAAAAGTGGATCGTGCATCTCTAATGTTCATGATCGTGGGAAGCCAAAATCGTAATTGAAATGAAACTCAAGAAGTTTCCCAGCCTTCACCTGGATCCAACGCAGTATTTACATAACACTATAAAAAAGTAAAATAACAAATGAGGCAGCAAATTGTGTTTATTCTGACCAGCAAAATTAGTGTTTTCATCAATGGAGTCTGGTGGCTTTTCTACCAGCTGTTCCTGGTTAAAGAACTCCTCTCCCTCTCAAACTAAAAGCTCTCTCTCTCTCTCTCTCGTTAGGGATCCGTTCTGTAACGTTGTCACACACTCAGGAACAATCTGAGCCTGTCAGCGACAAACACAAACAACTTTTAGTGGTCTTAATTTGATCTGGAGCGGGAGCAGCCTGATTCACTTCACCAGAAGAAGCCAAACTTTAGACACCAAAATGTGTAAAATGAGTACCCAGGCTAAAAAACATCAAATGGCCTTCACACTGTGGATGCTTCTGTGTAATCATGAACATGTAGTCATCCTCTAAATTATAAGAATAAAGTTCAATCCAGATCCAGCTCCAATTTTCCTGGTTGGAACTTTTTCATGAGCCTCAATTTCTGGAGGTTTTTTCCCTCCTCAATGTCAAACTGTTACACAACGTCTCGCAGTTGTTCCACTTTAACCTCGCTCTCTTTCTGTTTCTTTGTGTTTGTTGTGTAGATGAAGACGGGTCCGTTTGCCGAGCACTCCAACCAGCTGTGGAACATCAGCGCTGTCCCGTCCTGGTCCAAAGTCAACCAGGGTCTGATCAGAATGTACAAGGCTGAGGTATGTTGGACCGGTTTTGTTCTCTCGCAGCGTCACGGGTCAGTCATTCATCAGTCTGATGGAAAGTTTGATGGGGAAAGAGTCCGTGCAGGATTTAAGCATCTATTAAGTGTTAGTGCTTTAATCTGACGTGACTCCAAACTACAAAAAAAAAACTGAGCGAGAAGAACATAAATAATAGATCCCTTGTAAAAACAAAATACAAATCACCATTATACAGATTTTATGAATGAAACAGTAATCCATTCTTGAAATCTAAACTCCTGCACCAGCGTTACTTTTTAATTTGAGTTCAAATTTAAGGGTTTTGAGGCGCCAGTAGCCTGGTGTTAAGTGCAACCTACGGGACATAACCGTAATATAAGGAACAAACAATGACCATTTTAATCAAGCTCCTACTTTTGTTTTAACGTTTACTTAAAGGAGCAATATATAACTCTGACACCTAGTGTTTAAAATGGGTACTGTCTGAATTCTAAACATTACAGAGAGCTGTCTCCCCCGCCCCCCTCCTCTCTAGAGTGGATGCTCACGCAGGTCACCATGTGGTGGACACTGAAGCTTCAGTGTTTAGCCAGCTCTGCATCGGTCTGTAAACCTTTCTGTGTTCTAACCTCTCTCCATTTTTCAAAAGCATCTCCAATATTGATCCTAGTTTGAGCACGTTTCTGCTCGTGGAGCTTATTAGAAACATGCAGAGGCTTTTTAGGTCGGGTACAATCACTTCTATCTGAACCAGTTCTCTTGCCCGCTTCCATCGCTGCAACACCTGTTGGTTTGACCTGATAACTGCTCTCATATCTGGCAAACAGAGGGGCGTCCAAAACGGCCGTGTGGGGGTGCCTTAAAACCGCCTACCTTCTCTGGTCCAAACAAATCCAGACCATTCAGGACCAGAATCTAAAGTTAGAAGGAGGACATACTGGCTGCTGCATTGTTGTCAGAGAAGCCAGCACTTCAACATAGCATGTTTCCTTAATGTCTGATCATAGAGTAAGCTCACTTTATCATTTCACTCACTACACATCTTACGGATTGCTCCTTTAATTATAAAGTATAAAGGTTGGATAACCAATGAAGTTCCCATTAGTCTCAGCTGTACTTGGCATTCATGATTTTAGCATGCTAACACACTAAACCAAGATGGTAGCCATGATAAGCCTTACATCTGCTTCACATTGAACATGTTAGCGGCATCGCTGTGAGCGTGTTTGCATGCTGATGTCAGCGTTTGGCTCGAGGAACTCCTGTGAGGAAGAGGAGCTTCACAGAACTGCTGCTGTGTTTGTGGACCTCAGATTGATTTTATTTAAACAAACACATTAATGGTGTTCATACCTGTGTGCTGCTGTGACTGCCATTACACCTCCAAAACACTAGTTGGCGCTGAAGTGCCCAGGCCATCCATGCTGTGTTCTTCTCAAAGAAACCTTAATAATGACCTATACTGAAATCAACAGACAAACTCTGCATAAATGCACAAACAATTTGTCTTCAGTCATCACCCAGAGACTAGAATTCACCGTTTCTGTTTTGTCCTTGTTTGGAGGCGAACAGGCTGCAGCAGCAAGTTACAAACTACAGCGTCCTCTGTAGTTTCACTGTGATTCAGTTGTTGTGTTCCTCTTCACTCCAGCATGGAGTCACTTCTTTCCAGGTGCACATCAGGCTTCAATAACGGAACAGTGTTTTATTGTGGATGAGGCCTGAGCTATATTTTGACACCTACGCTGTAACTACAGAATGAAGAAGTATAAATCAGACTCAGTGACATTCACTGTTTTTTTATTCACAAATGCGTACATTTGTAAACGTAATGCTTAGCGTCCAAACTACTCCTGCATTTTTGAAATGCATGAAAGAGGCTTTTAAAAACCTTTTCCCCCAGTAATAGAACTGAACGCTGTGACGGCAAAGTGCTGCTAATGGACGAAAACAGGACTCATAGACATCAAAATTCACTTTTTGATTGTGTTTAATCAGCCAATAGGTGTTGTGCTACAGTGCCATCTGCTCGTCAGTCCAAACAAAGATATCTCTGGACCTACTCGTCACAAATAAGGAGCTAGCTGCAGAGAAGACAACAGTCCTTTTCACATATGCACTCGTGGACATTTCTAGAAATTGAAGGCAGACTAAAATGTTCCTGATTCCTTGTTCACACATGCACCTCACAGCAGGGGGCCCAATCCTGTCGGCCGGATAGATGGGGGGTCTCAGGAGGAAATACATGATGTAAAAAGAACAGCTTGGACAAAGCACAAATCAGAGTTTGCCGTTATATCAATGTTACAGTTCAACATATTCAAAAAACCAACAAAGAGCGGAGAAGAACAGACTGAAGAAAATCAAACACAATGAAGCTGTGTCATAACGTGCACAGAGATCTCCCCAGTCACCCATTCAGTCTATAGCTGTGCACCGGTCACAGGATATAAACGTTATCACGCCCCCCTGCTCACTTGCTGGGAATTTTCACACATGCAGCACACTCTGGAAATGTCAGGACGTTCTCAGGAATTGTGTTAAAGCACCAATAGCTTTTGTCTTGGTCTCCCTTATAGACTTTGCTAAGATTATCAGCATATGTTGTTTCACTGCAGCTTTCACGTGTATTTTTGGAGTTTTTGGAAGAATTCAATGCCTTTATTTCAGTTTTAATATTAAACATCCTTCTCTCTGTGTTGACTTGATTAGTTAGAACACCAAGACACATCCCCATGATGAGTAATGATCTCTTCCTCCTCCTTAAAGGGATACTTCACCCGTTGAAACATCAATCTGTATTGACATTGGGTCATATATGTAGTAGAAATGTGAAATACATTTTGAAGTTGGTGCCTTCTTGACCGAGAAAAGGCAGAGAGTGTCTTCTTGGCTCATGTGGATGAAAGACAACAACTCCCAGAATGCACAGCACCGCAGGCCACTCCCACTGAAGCTACGGTGTATTTACAGTCTGTCTACAACACATACGGCCGTTTTCTCAACTGATTACGAGATTTCTTCCAGAAGGAATTGGCATCTTAGAAATTCCTCGCAGCAAACGGACTCTGTCTGTGTCTATAGACAAACAGTGATAGAACCAACACCACCAGTCCGCCCCAGCTCGAGCCGGCCCGGGCTCCTCCTCCTCACCGCAGCTGCCTCCTGTTCCTCCATCAGCCTCAACTGCTCGTCGCTATATTGCGGCTCGTAGAAAGAGCCACGAACATCAGATCCGAGCACAAGACCTTCAAAATCCCCTTCATCCATATCAGTTTGAAGTTGAAACATTCTTTTTTCGCCATTCTCGGTTCTTATCAGCTTTCTCCACAGAGCCTGTTAGCATAGCTTCCTAGCAAGATGGCGGACGTTGCTTTTAGATTCTGGCAGTGAGGTCCCGCCCACTGATCTGTAATAGGTCTGTAGCTTCAGTGGGTCGAAAACATGAGGAACTAGCAATGTAGTTTCACCCCTGCTAATTACAACAGCCTCCGATGACACAAAATGATGATTTTTGCAACATCGGAGGCTCCTTTTCAGAAAAGAAATACGGAGCTTTCCGGTCTCAGGGGAAAATGAGGGCGGGATGCACGACCATTCACAAATACTACCAGGTTTCTAATGATACAAAGCTTAATGCAAATGGCTGAAGTATCCCTTTAAGAACTTCTGTCCCAGTAATATTTTTCCGTATGAAGGTTTTGAAACTCACATATTCACGTAAAAGTGGTGCGCAAAAGCACGGTGAAAAACTATAAACATAGAGGTAGCTGTGAAAACTGGATTTCTTGTAATGCTTCACTCTGATTTTAACGTTTTTCTCGTTTACACGAGTTTAAAGAAATCAGTTTACAGCTGAAACCAGACTGAACGCCCGAACAGACGAGCAGAGGAGAGAGGCAGGAAAGGGTTAAGAGAGGAATGGAGAGAATGGAATTGTGTGTGTGTGCGTGTGTTTGCTTTGGTGTGTGTGTGTGTGTGTGTGTGTGTGTGTGGGCGGTTGGGGGTGGGGTTGGGGGGATGTCTAAGCCCGTTCTCCCCGCCTGCATGCCCACATCCTGTGTTTTCCAGAGCAGCCTGTGAGTCTTCCCAAAGAGCTGAGGGGCCAAGCTGTCTGCCTCCCCCTCCTCCTCCTCCTCCTCCCTCTCTTCCCCCCTCCTCCCTCCTCTGCCGTTCCCTTCATTAAATTCTCCCCTCCCTCTGTCCCGACCTTCCTCCGAGCCTGGAGCAACCATCAGCAGACTTGCATTCCTCTCTCCCTTTTCCTGGCCCCACACACGGTTTCGGGCAGAGAGTTGTATGAGACGGAGAAACAGCAGAACTCGACGCTTTCTGCCTGAGAGAGAAAGACGATTCTGAGACCTTGATGCCTGTTTAAAGACACAAAAATAAATTCATACTGTGACAAAAGCGCAGGAAAACATTCGTAAAACGTTGGCCTGTTTACTTAAAGAACAAAAGTGTCCTGTCATGAAGCTCTCACCTTAAATTTGGGGGATGTTTGTGCAAATATGAGCCCTTTTGCTTCAATACTTGTATAACTGTTTCTTTGTATTCGTCAGGCGGCTTGTGGGTCACAGTTTTTTTCAGTGCGCTGTAAAAAAATATCAACTTGCACGGACTTGAAACTTGCTGGAGATGGATTATTCATCACAGTCAACGTCATGTCTGCGAGTTGTTCGTCTCAACAAGTACATACACTGAAGTGAAGGCCTTGACACACCCAGGCGATCATTGCCCTAGTTTTTGCAGTGCGTCCAGCTCCGTCGCTACTTGTCGGCACCCTTCTGCCTTTTTTTTGGCCGATTCGACATGTGGAATCGGTCGGTGAGAGGAATCAATCTGATTGGCTGCTCGGAGGTTTCGTTTATCTCCAGCTCTCGACACAGGTTTGGGAAAGCCCCTTCAGCCTGCCGCTGTAGTATCCATGCTTTCACCCATTAGTGCGGTTTCTCCTTATTTGTTGCCTCCGCCTCTTCTTTTCTTTTTCAACTCAAAGACCAAGGGCTGACAACGCCAGCGCCATTTTCAACTTTTTATCAGACATTATTCTCGATTAGTAGGCTACCTATAATACGAATGGTGACCAACAGCGGTGTGAAAATGGTCTTCTTGTATCATAACAAGGGACTAACGCCGCCTGCTAGCATGGGGAGTTATTTCCTCTCACGCATGTGCAGAACGTACGTGGTGTTTGGCCGGCGGCTGTAGTCTTTGCGGTGTGTTCAAGTGCAACTTCTTGGCCAAGACAAAGGCATTGTGAGGCGACGCCACAGGCGGCCTTCGTCGCCCCTAGTTCTCTTTCTTTGCCGTCGGCACAGAGGTGGAGCCGAGGCGGGCCTTAAGCCTGATGGGAAACAAAAATAACCCGCCCACCTGTAGGTGAAATCAGCCATGCCCAAAATTATGCAAATGTAAACAAAACTCTTAGGTTCTTTATTGTCGCCCCCTGCTGGCCATTAGAAAGAATGCAGGTTTACACGCCCCATCCAGGCCTTGTCCACTTCTGAAATATGTTCCATGCTTCCTGAAAAGGAAAAGTTTTAGAAAAATAGTTTTTGCTCAGAGGAAGAATGATTTTACAGTAATTGTTATTAGATGAATTATTTGTGAGTTATTGTTCAGGGGCGGATCCAGGGATGGCCATGGCCCCCCTTTAAATCTCATTGGTCTACCCAGTGGCCACCCCAAAACCCTGAGCATTCATTGGCTATTTGCCCTGGCAGAGGCTGGACTTATGTAATAATCAACTATTTGGGCTGTGTCGGAGGCTGCTCGTGTTTTCCTTTGCGTTTAAATGCAGCACTTGTCCTCTTTTAGTTCTTATAATTGACAGAATAAAGTCTAGACCTGCTCTTTTTGTGAAGTGTCTTGAGATTTGTTATGAATGGGCGCTAGACGAATAAAATATTTTAAAAATGCATCTTCTTTTTGAGCCCTTAAAGAATAAAGCTGTGTTACTTTCCAAAGTCAATGAATGTTTAATGTAACATCTTTTAGATACTTAAATTTAATTGGTTAGCACAGATTAGCGCAGACAGAAAGGGTAAATGAGGCCTCTCAAACGTGTGTGTGTCCACGTTTAGCTTCATGCCACCCCGGCATGAGTCAGTGCCCCGGTTTGGCCACCCAGGTCAAGCAAGTCTAGCTCCGCCACTGTTCAGCTGTTCACATAAGAATAAATACTGACTCTCCTCCGACTTATTTTAACAAATTGGTCTGCTGTAGAAAAACTGAGATTTGGGGAAAGTGAAATGTACAGAAGGCACTTAAGAGATGAACCCCGGTGTGACCTTCTAATGTTTTATCGAGGGTACATCAGGGATGTAAATGACCTTTAGATGATTTTACACATTTCATTGATTAAATAACTGTTTGGACCAAAGTTTTCTGACTTAAGTATTTCCAGCCTGGTTCTGCTCAGATGATCATGACCGATAGTGTCACTGCACAGACTGACTGAGCACAGAGTTCAATTTCTCCGCTACAGACTCCCCCAACCCCCACCGCAGACACCCACAATCCCCCACCAACCCCCACCCTGCTCCCTGAAACTGGGTCCATGTCTGAGCGCACAAAGAGCCTCCTCTGGGCTGATCCGCAGGCATTATGAAAGAAGGAAAGGGAAGAGTTAAAACCAACGCTTAAAGTCAAGGTTAACTTTCGGGATTTGGGCTTCACTGAGAGTCTGTCTCAATGACGCCATCAGCAGGAAAAATGTGACAACAAACTATAAATCTAAACTGCACTGGGCGAACAAACTGTCCTGTTTGGTGGTGAAACTTCTGCTAACGTCTTGCATCATGTTAAAATCTGGATTTGAAAATTCTCTCATCTTCCCCTGACCACAATTAGATAACCAAAAATGTTGCCATGAAAATTTCAGCCAAATTCTACATCGTTCTTTTTTCTTTTTTTTTTTCTTCAACCATTTAGTGGTTTTTATTTGGAGTTGAACTGGGAGCGGATGAAAATGAGGCGTCAGTTCAGAGCGGTAAGGAAATACTCGAACAGTTGAATGATGCAGCAAACTTGAGATGAAGTTTAGAGATTCTGATTCCCCGTCCTGACAACCGTGGGGGTTGTTCCGACTCGAGGCTGCTCGGAACCGATAACCCCCCCCAGATTATTTTGTCTATACTCCTCAATGTGCTCAGACAGCGTTGGGGCCGCCCCGATTTATGTCAAACATGTTTGATATTTAGGATGAGAAGTCTAGACAGATACCACAATAACCCGGAGAGACGAGGTAAATGGTAAATGGACTTGAGCTTGGATATTTCACACACTGATGGTAGAGGCTGCTGTGTAGAGTGACCATCAGAGGTAACTAATCCATTCAAACACATTCATACGCCGCTAACGAAGCAGCGGGAGCAACTTGGGGTAAAGTGTCTTTCCAAAGGACACATCGGACATGTTGCTGCAGGATCTGGGGATCAAACCCCCGAACCTTCAAGTTAAGAGACGACCGACTCTACCAACTGAGCGGCCACCCTTGGACAGTAGGACAGTAATGTCAACCATCGGCAAGACCCAATCGTACTGGTGTTCTGGACATCTGAAATGTGTGAGACAGTTACAATCTTACCTCCAGCTCTCACTGAAGAACAGACAATCCATATTCTCCACGTCTCTCCAGACATTTCTTCACCCAAACACGTTTTTTTGTTTTTTTCCATCTCTGCACAAAGCTCTCAAATCACAAATTTAACTGCAGACTCATATTTTTATGTGATTTCACGGGAGGTGGTGCGGTCCTTGCTGGGCACTATGAACTTAATAAAATCCTGTAGGGTGTGTTGTGTCATTATTTTCATATCTTGTAGTGTGAGCATGCTTCAGATTGTAGAGAAGAATATCTGTTAAGATCTCCTTAGGCCCCGTGTCCACCTAGCATTATTTCCGGGCTGTGAGCTCGGGAGTGTTTGCATGAAGCGTTTTGTGCACTGAGTAGAAAAGCCCTGCACGTCTGTCCTGTCTCTATGACAACAGTCTGTTGACAACGTCCGCTGTATGACCGACACTGCTCCGTTACTTTTTACTGTATGTTTTATATTTGAGATCATTTTTTACCCGGTCAGACACGGAGCAAAGATGATGTGGGTGCAAGACACGATCTGTAGGCGGCAAAACAAGGCGGAATATCTTATATCTTGAAAAGAGCGCCGATGATGTCAACAGCGCCTTTCTGAAAAGTTCAATGATATTCAACTTGCCGCACAAAAAAGGCGGAGTGCTTTGCAGGCGGCTGCTTTCTGCTGCGAACACTCTACCCATTGAAAATAACTGAAAAAAGACGGTGGCCCTCATAAAAAAAACGCTAGGTGGACACGGGGCTTTATGTGTTGTGATCAGGTAGGATTTTAAAACCCCTGCAGTCTGAGCCTGTAACATTAACATATTGTTTCAAGGTTGATCCAATAGCACAATAACTTTCAACAGGGAGGATGGCGTCTCTCTCATGTCCACAGATCGCCTGCTTTCTGCACCATGCAGCAGGCCGCGGTCCTCTCATGAGAAATGTGTACATTTTACAGCACTTGTTCACTGAGGTGCAGTTTGATAGATCAGAATTGCACACTTCACATGTGGCTGTATTTTGATAAAGTGTCCTTCCCTTTCTTTCTGCTCCTGTTTCCAGTGTTTGGAGAAGTTCCCTGTGATCCAGCACTTCAAATTCGGTAGCCTGCTCTCCCTCCAGCCAACGAAGCCTTGACACCCATGACCCGCTCACGATGAAAAGACCAAAATCCCGACGGTTGGAACCAACAGTTTTTCCCTTCCTCCGACATCCTCTCGTGCAAATTCAACCGTAGCAGAAACCACCCACACGTAGTCCTGGCACACACACACTCCCACATGCACACACGTGGTCTTTACAGCTTGTAGGTCCATCCATAACTTAAATGCAGAGCATGTCACAGACGACCTTTGTGACCTTGGAGCATCTTTATATTTTTGTCATTTTATTTATATAACAGATAGAGTTTGAAGCAGGCTCCTTTTTGATGGATGGACAGATTAGAAGTGTGCTCATTGATGCTTGAACTTACCTCAAAAGTTTGGATCCTGAACGGCTGAGTGAGGTGATACATGACTCTGTGTGACTTCTTTAACATCTTTTGCCATAGTTTCTTCCTCTTAGGTTTTTTTGGTTTTGCTTCCAATGCCAACGTTTGCTGTTGTATTAACACCAGTATTCAAATGTCCCCCCCTTCAGCCACACAAACAGGAAGAGTTGGATCTTTAAGGTTAAGTGTCGACAGCTTGTCCGACGTAAAAAGTCCAGAAAGTACACTTTACGTTTCTCCACCGCAGTTTCATTAAAAGTCAGTTTATCGACTTGTGTCCACTAAGGATGCTTGTCGAGCTGGCAGCGCCCACAACTTATGCAAAGGAATCGTGTCCTGGCAGTTCCCTCGAAAAGACGAGTCAGAGAAGTTTCCCCTCCAGCATTGTCGGTGACAAAGCTGATATCAGAAATCCCGCCCCTTCATGATTTTGATTGGTCGATGAGGAAGAAGTGACATTGACAAGTGCAGCGCTATTCCAAAAGTTGAAAAAACAGCCGACTGAGCGCTGAAAACACTGCCAGCGCAAAAAAAGCGACCTTCATGGACACAGGCCCTTAAATCAACAATCTCTGCATGAAATCTCTCTCAGTGGATTTGGTTTCCCCTCAGTCGGTCCATGACAATAGTCTACACTCACGTCTTCTTGACAGGTTACATTTTAATCGGCTTGTTACGGTAAATATCATGAAACCAATCGACCACATCGTTCCTTCCTCGTTTCAGTCGGCATGTTTTTAGCATCACGGCATGTTGTGTTTTTTTATTTGATTGAAGAAATGCTATTTTTGTGTTTTTATGTTGACCTGTCAAACCTGATTTAATAAATTTTTCCGTTTTCACATCTTTTGTCCGCCGTCGTTAATCTGGTTTCTGTTTTTATATTTAAGAACATTCGAGCTTAAATTCCTCCCAGGGCTCCTCCAAAGAAAGAAAAGAAACTTATTATAGTTAGTATAAAAAGTTATACATTTAAGAATGAATTACTAAAATGTATTTCTCATCAAACCTACGACGTGTGTTGAGGACGATAGACTCTGTTTATTGGGCATCTGTTCGACCGACTGAACAAAACAAGGAACCCCAAAATCCTCGTATCTGACCAAATCCATCCAGATTATAATATCCTTTCGGGAATTTTTCATTCAAGGTTTTGTAGTTCTTAAACTGAAATGATCAAGATGGAGGCTTTAACGATGAACAATTTTGGAAAATTCTCTGAAATTGATCAACTCACCCGCACCATGTTGGGGTCCTTTCAGCGTATTTTTAAAGTACCCTATTTTGTCACTTCCTAGATACACAAGTGTCCGTGTCAGGGTACTCTTACTCTATTTCTTCCAAAAGGAACCATTAAAATGACCCCATATCTGTTCTAAGGTACATTTAGCCTTTGTCTCTAGGTTTCCTATAAGTCACGTGTCGGGTTGCTGGCACAACAAGGAAGCTTTTACCCATCTCTGTCCCAGCACACCAGTGCAACACCAACGTCCTGACGAAGGCCATTAGGCTGAAACGCGTCTGCGTTTTTCCAATCTTTTTTCTTACCTTTCCACCTTCACCTCTCCCACACACGTGTGCCTGTAACTTCTTCAGAGACCACTCCACTGCCAAACGGAGGTAAGCTGGTCTAATGCTGTTTTTTCTACCCAATAAGTCACTTTGAAAGTATCTGATCGAGTAACCTGTTTGAGCTGGTTTTAGTCTTCCTTTAGCGTTTGATTCAAGTTGCCCTTTGGCCTCAGTTTCTGGGTTCACTTTAGTGTCTGTTTCAGGGTACCCTAAAATAGTTTTAAGGCACCCCTTGCTGGATTATGTATCTTGTAAAATCCTATTATCTTTATTTGGGCTGTGGCTTTGACTCCAACCTACAACCAGTGTGTTGAGGAAGATATGTGGGGCGTCTGCTCCACCAACTAAACCAAACAAGGTACCCCAAAGTCTTTGCGTCTGACAGAGCTCTTTTGGAAAATGACCGCCTTCAAGATTATATTTCACCTAGGAGAGTTTCTGGTATAAGGTTTTGTCCTAGTTGTACATTTTATCGTTCTTAAACTTAAATCATCAAGATGGAGGCTTTAACGATGAACAATTTTGACAAATTCTCCTAAATTGATGAACTCATCCGCACCACTTTTAAAGAATCCCTTTGTACGGGTAGTTCCTGCATGAGGTCCTTTGTTGTACTGGCTCTAGACTTTGTCTTGTTTGTAACCCCCAGATGAACCCAGCTCTGAGGTAAATGGATTCTGAGATGAGGGGAGAAAGTGTTGAATATTGTATGAGTGAGGATACTGTATCTACTCCTCCATATTAAGGAAAACCTTCTTCTTTTTTTTAACAGAAGTGGTCAGCAGGATTAGGGGAACTCCGATTCATGTCAAATTGAATATTCAAAATCTACATGTAGCAGTGCTTTCTTCTTCTAAAACTGACTGAGGTGGAATTCCCCTCGCATACAGGATGTTGGAGAGCCGAGCAGAGAGAGGTGGAGCGCAGCAGTCCAGAGGAGACTGGGGGTTTTGTTGTAGGACTCGGCCCGTCCTTCAGAGGAGTGAGGTCTCCACAGATGAGTCACATTTGTATCATGACTTCCCGCTCCTTGACTCACAGAGAAAAGCAGTGATGTGTTCACGCAATCCTCTTTAGCTCATAAAGTCTGACCATGATCAAGCTGTATTCACCAAGTCTTTGTGTTCAGTCAGAGTTAGATCCAATGAGCTGGGTTTAGTTTTTATCTGCAGCCTGAACATGTTGCTCAAGTCAGTATTACATACTCTTATGAGCAAACTGATTAGTAAACACAGAAATACAGTTCAGTGCTTTACACCTGTGAGTCCTTATGACCCTGCAGTATCTAAAGATAGCACACTGCTCTGGTTTAATAAGACCAGAATCTCCCTCTAACGTTTACTTTGACCCTGTTTACACCTGGTACCAACATGTGGTTTCAGTGATCGGATCACAAGTGGACAGCACTTTAGTAATAGCGCTTTCACACTTGCAGAAATCTCCTGAAAAACTCCTGATATTTCCAGGAGGAAGAAGCTGAGGATTTTCTGGCACAATGTGCATAATTAGACATCATACTACAAGTGTTGCTGGAGCGTTTTCACCTCCCCGGAGTTTCTCCTGACAGACCCCTATTATTTTTTCCGCAGCAAGTCCGAGTGAGCTGATGGGGAGTGACGTTTCTATACTGTGACTGCTGCACGGTGCATAGAGTGTATACACACCACCGCTACCATCTCCGCGCACGTAATTAAACAGCTGCATTATGGTTTCTGTTTTCCTGTATGTTGTTCTCCGCTCTTTTGTTGATGTTGTCATTCCATTGAACTACACGTAGCATTGATATGAAGACAAATATTCTCATTATAGTGTCGTGTAGCGGACATTGTTGCTCCTTCCGCTACTTCCGCGTTGTTTTTTTAAGTCACGTCTTACCTCAGGAGAAGTTCACACATGCAGTGTTTCAGGAGATTTCTGCACTTGTGAAACCTCAGTAGTCAGGGTATAAAGGGTATCCATATCAATTTAACTGTATTACCCCCGTCCCTACAGACCACCTCTGTATGTGGCCAGGGTGATCGGATCTCAGTGCTTTTGCACGATCTATCGGGGTGCGTTAACACTAATCATTAAGGACGTCCACCTATGATCCACTAACCCAGGAGGGATGTTAATGCATGTTGTAAACATGACCTTTGAGAGTATTTGTTTGGTAGAAAAACGTCAGGATTAAATTATTTCTGCTGCATTGATGTTATCAGTAAATGCTATTTAAATATGAAAAGTATTTTATCTGTAATTTTCCTTTGAGAGGTTGTATAACTGTAACTCTGTCAGTCTTGAAGAGTTATTTAAGTGAAGCCGTCTGAGAAGTTAAGATGGAAAAATCCCCTTCAATGACTCAGAGACTTCTCAAACATTTGACGAAAGGCAAAAAATGTCACAAGCCAGAAAGATATGGATCAAATAGTTTGATGTCTAATTATGCACAGTGTTTTATAAGACTTGAAAATCTCAACCTATGACGTTACTAAAGCCGACAGACTAACACAGCGGAGTGAAGAGAATATTTCTCTCTGAGATGTTGGGAAGTAAAAGTACAACACATTAAAAGCTCATGACTTCATTTTAGTTAAATACGGTACTCGAGTAATTGCACACTGTTACTTTCCAAACCTCACTCCTTACCGTCTTAACTCTGCAGCTGCAGCCCATTTTCAAAGCTGCCTCCATGCAAGTCCACGTTCAGGCTCAGACATGTCGGAGCGCGTCGACGCAGCTGTCCCATTCCAAACATTCCTCCAAATGAGGCCAACTAATTCAGCCTTTTCCCTCACATTTGCACCCCGAAATGTTCTTTCACTTCTCCTAAATTCATCGTCATTAACTCATGAGATGTTTGTTTTGTTATTTCCTAACCTGAGCTGCAAAAGCTAAGAGGTCACAAGTCCAGTGATGACCTGAAACTACAACTCCTGATGCTAAAATGTAACAGTAAAACTGTTAAGTTGTAATAACCATGAGTTCCAAATAAATCAAAACAGCAAATCACTCTCTTCGAAGCCACTGAACTCCATTTACAAAATCTGTTATTTTACAGAACACAGGAGTTGCAGCTCCCTGAATCTGTGTGATTTTGTTGTTTATCATGTTTAAGTTGGATTCAATACGGTTTGTTATTGCGAGAAA
Organism: Tautogolabrus adspersus; assembly: GCA_020745685.1. Classification (NCBI taxonomy): domain Eukaryota; kingdom Metazoa; phylum Chordata; class Actinopteri; order Labriformes; family Labridae; genus Tautogolabrus; species Tautogolabrus adspersus. Next base: position 2,841,332 of record CM036549.1, on the reverse strand, counting down.
ACTAACTGCCAGGGCAGCAAAAGATCGGCAACTTCCTCGTTCTGTGACATAAAATGACTGTTTTTGTCTTTGCAGTCTGGTGGCCTTGAAGGTGGCGATGATATGGATGTTAAAAAATCATCTTCCTCTTAAACAGAAAGGGTCTCTCTCTGCAGGGATAATTTCTGTAATGATGTCAAAATCAGTGCTTAAAGCCTTTACTTTCCGACTTTAGTCTGCAAAGTTTGGAAGCTCAAATTGTAAATATTTTTATATAATATAATTTTACATATAGAGCACTTTTAAAAACAGGGGTTTACAAAGTGCTTTGACTGGTGCAGAAGCATTAGAACCCAAAACAACAACAAGACCCCAACAGTAGAAGAACCCAAACAAAAACCCGACCGACATCAGAACCTGGAAATGATCAGAATTCAGGCTACACAGGAACCCAGGCGACTGAGGTTGAAACCAAGAGGACCAACTGGTTAGAAGATAAATAAGCGATTAATTGAGATGGAAACAATAAAAAGTGTCCAGAACCTATAAAAATGATAAGAGGGGGGTGTTAGCCATAGGTTGAAATAATCAATAAAACATCTAAAGCATTGAAGAGATGGAAGGAAGGAAGAATGAGCGACTTTTTGTTCCAGTAGATGTCGCCCTTGAGCACCAGCATGAAACCAAAACAAACTGCTGTTTGGCCACACCTCCTCCTTTCATAAGCCTCCGCTCTCCTCCAGAGACACACCTCCAGCCCCGTCCACTTGCCTTCATACGAAGGGGTTATCAAATGGAAAGCGCCATAATTAAGCACCATTAAGCGCAAGTGGCGTACAATTTTGTCCTCTGCTCGAGCTGCAATCACCTGTGTCCTGCATTGTTGTTAGCATGCTAATGTTAGCGCTCTTTAGTTAGCTAATAGCTTCACATTGCATATACTGTACATTTACACAGAATGAGCGTGATCTAAAAACTCTTACGTGACATCCAAATAATCAGTGAGTATGTTCTTCTTCTTCTCTCTAGTCCTTGACTAAAACAGCTTTTATACACAAGGGGAGGAGCCGGCCGTCCCGTCCATGTAAACACGGCTCTGACAACAACACAGCCAGCGGGACTCGAGCTTCTCACTCATTGTAGACAGTCATGACTCAGAGACATTTACACAGGAGAGACTGGATTTCTGCTGTATTTATGAGTACACACATTCTTCCTTTAAAGTCAGTAAAAATAAAAAAGCAACGGAAACAATTAAAAGGAGCTGGACTAAATAAAACGAGAAAACAGCAGGAAATTGTGAAGTGAGGGTTTTAGGGAAATAAAGTAATTAGAAGAATAAAAGAAGTAAGATGTTCTAAAAGTACTAAAAAGCTGAATATTTTAAGAAACATAGCACGATGAATGAGCTCTCTTTGTTTTAATATAAACTGATCGTTTCAGAATTGCAGACTTATTAATGTTAATCCATCCAAACAGCGGCGTGTAATCCTTTTTTTTAAATTGCATTTTTAAGCGAGCAGTTAATCAATATCCAAAAGCAGCATGTTCTGTTTCTGTAAATGTTGAAATGTGGGGCAGGATGTGTCCTTCCTCCTCACTAAGAGGTGTGGTCTGTGATTATTATTCTAATTTATGAACTTCTGGGTGTGGTTTGGTCGTCATTGACATGCAAATAGCATGCAAAGCAGAGTGGTCTGCAGCGTGGTATTATGCAAATACAGGAGTGGCCTATATGTAAATAAGGGTGTGGTCTATTTTCCAGTATGCAAATAAGAGTGAGACCCTGTTTCTGTGTATCGTTATCTAAAGTCTTTTTATATGAATATGAAAATGTACCCAGGAGAGTTTCCTTTTCTAACTGAATAGTTTTACTCCTAATGCAAGGATTTAATCGCTCGTCAATAATGTTCTCTAATATGTTTCCACATTCAGGACAACGTTTCGAACTCAAACTGCAGTGAACATTATTATCTTATAGCTGAAAACAATATTTTTACATATTTGAAAAATAGCATTTACTCTCTTAAAGGTGTAGCTATGCTCGTTTACGTATGATCACATTCATTGTCATTGGTTCTTCAGTGTTAACAAAGGAAAAGTAGAGATTATTTTTGTTGTAATTACTGGTGTTGTAGTCAAGACCACACTAACCGAGACCAAGACGTGCTCCGAGACCGAGACAAGACCAAGACAATAAGGGGTCGAGGCCGAGTTAAGACCAAGACCAAGGCAGAGCAGAGCACACCGAGACACGACCAAGACATTTAGGGATCAAGGTCAACTCAAGACCAAGACATACCTGAGACCAAGACGTGCTCCGAGACAGAGACAAGACCAAGGCAGGGCGAGACCAAGACCATAAATATCAATGAAAAATCATCATCTTGTGTGCAGCAGGCGTGTCACTCACTTAGACCGTAACACCGGGAAGGTTGCGGCCGTAACCGGGGGAAAAAAGTCATATGATGAATGAAGTGAAGTTATTTGTTGTTTTAGAAAGAAGCATCTTTTCTTCTAGTCACAGTAATGACGTGGACAAATAGCCTTTCAGTGGTGGTCTTGACCGGTCTTGATTTAACATCCGGAGACCGAGAAAAAATGCTTTTCAATCTGAGACGAGACCGAGACCTTCAAAAAGTAAGACTGATTTCGAGTACTACAACACTAGTAATTACTGAATTTCTCTGCTTGCACTGAGAACTGTTCTTCCTCTTATTCCACTCCAGTCCAGTAGGTGGCAGTAATGCACCACTTGGCCTTTAAAGCTAACCTTTACAGAACATTATCAGAAGATCTACGCACCTTAAGTTCATGTTCACAGTTCAGATAAAGAAAAAAGAAGTTTATACAACAAGGTCTGAATAAAGAAGCCGATGCAGCATTGCTCTTAACCTGTATTCTCTCAAATGACCAGCAGAGGGCGACTCCACCGGTTTTAAAAATAGTCTGACTTTGAGAAAATTAATGTACTTCTCAGTTCATTCCCTCAGTAAATATTTTCCTAATGAGTTTATGATCTCAAACTCTAGTTTCAAGTCTTCTTCAATCCAGCATGATGTTTGTTTTGTAAATTACGGTCCAGTTTTTAGAGTCAAATCGGTCGTAATGTAGAGGAAAATTTAGGGCGGGGCTACATGTGAGTGACAACTTGCTGCCAGAGCAACGTGACAAGCAGAATAGAAGCAAATTTGGTCACTTCTGGCTATGAAAAGATCAAGATGGAGACAGGAGATAGGCCACGGCTATTTAAGACTCAATGCTTCTGAATCGAGCCTCGATTCCACCAAAGCGGTCTGGTCTGGTTCAGTACGGTGTGGTGCGGTAAACTCTGATCTTACCTGCATTTCCTCAGACAACCGTAACCTTACCTGGACAGCGGCGTGTAAGCCGGATAGTGATAGCTGCAGATCTCACTCCAAGCTGAAATCAAAAGTTAGCAGCTCTGTGTTGACTTGTTATCACTGGAAAGTAGAGTTAAACTGAATATAACTTCTGGCGAGTTTACCTGTCTTCTTTAAAGGGTTAATTTACCTGATGGTGAAAGTTAAACCATCACCACTCAGCATTTTCATGGACCTGTGATTACTCTTATTATTCCAGAGTTCTACTCTCAATATTTGTTTAATTTCAAGACTGAAAAAAACTAGGCTAACTTATATAACGGAGAGAAACTGGATTTAGAAAAGACAGTTTCAGACGTGTTCACAATCGCCTGGACCCGGTCTGCATCACACCCCCTCCCTCGACCCCTCCCCCCTCAGACCTCTGAGCGGCCTGGCTGACCTATTCGATCTCTGCTGCCACAGTCTGCCTCTCTGTGCCGCTGCACCTATTCCCGACAGTCCCCCCCCCCTCCCTCAACACACACTCACACATTCATACAACCACACACGCGCACACACACACACACACACACACACACACACACACACTGCCCCCTCCTCATTCCTCCCTTCTGCTGTCACATGTGGCCTCCTCCCCCCAACACATCAACCCCCTCTCCTGACAAAGCATGCCTCCCTCATAGCCCACCCTCTATTCCCTCTGTTGTCTAGCCCTCCTCCTCTTCCCCCCAGCAACCCCCCCTCCACACACACACACACACACACTCACGCACACACACAACAAACACTGGTCACCACACACCCCCTTCACGTCACCCCACCACCTGGTTTTGTCCTTTAAAGGTGATAACAGAAGTCAAATAAAAACGAAATCTGCAGAAATGCGTTTACTTACCCTTCAATCTCCACCTTTATTCTCAGGTTTTATTGCATTTATTTCAGTATTCAAACACATTTTAAAATGTTATATATTTCGGCTGTCTGAGGTTTTTGTTTTGTGCATAAATATTCAGTGTATCATTTGTTTTATGGTTTTTTTAATAGGACGAGACATAAACAAATTACAGTTAGGAAATAAAATAATTTAAAACTACAAATAAAGGGAATAAAATAAAGGTAAAATCACTTCAATAAAAATAAAAATCAATTGTTTTGATTGCATGTGTGCGCTCCTGGGTGTCACTCTTCCCCGATCCAGATGGAGGAGCTGTGTCTGCACCATGAAACAAGAACCATTGTCCACGCCATCGTCATCAGCAGAGAGGGCTGCTCCGTGGACGGAGATCATTCCCTCCTTTTATTTAGTACCAACATCCATGTTCAAGCAATGATTCTTTTAGTTTAACTCTGTGCAAACAATCAGACACTGAATCCTTTTGCAGCACATTTCTGCAGGATTACACAACGCATTGTTCACTCTGCATCCTCCCTTTCATTGCAACCTACCTGCTGCAAGGAATTATGGGTAAAACAGCAGCTGGGTAAATTCTGCAGAGCTGCAAGAGCAAACGAGCAGCAGCAGCAGCCGCGATGGATGTGATGTGTTGTTGCAGAGCGATGCCCCAGTCAGAAAAATGAGGCAGCCAGGAAGAGGAGGAGGAGGACCAAAGAGAGGAGGGGGAAGGAGGGGAGGGGGGAGGAAGGAGGGAGGGTCAGTGTGAGGTGGCTTCCTCTGCATACAGAGCCCCACGCTGATATCTTCATTCATTGATTTTAAAGAACACCACCAAGTGGCACAGAGCAGAGATAACAGGACTCACAGTTCTGTTTGAGGAGGAAGAGGGGAGGATGACTCACATGACGGGGGGAAGGAGCTAAAGCGTAAAAAGGGGCCTTTGTATGAAGTTTTCCAGAAATAGTAAACAATCTGTACAATCTGATGCATGCGTCTTATACCACTGCTCTGCAATAAGTTTATGTTCTTTCCTAAGAGAGAAGAGTTTGTAGTTTTAAAGTCTGTATGGTGTTAAGAGCTCCCTGAAGGTGCTCTCACTAGTTTATTCTGCAGATTTAAGATGCATCTTAACTTCAATATTCTCACTGAAAAATCTAATTTGTCATCAGATGCCCAAATACGTTATATACAGTCACTCATTGTGTTTATAAAAGTTGTCCAGCTCTCGTTAAAACGTTTTAAATTGTTATTTTATTTTATTTGTTGTTTTGCTGAAGCAAGCCGAGGCGATTTAATTATAAAGCACGTTTCAGCAACAAGGAGAATCAAAGTGCTTTAGAGTGTTGTACTCAAAATCCGTCTTAGTCTCCAGACCGGTCACGGAACCACTTTCTGAAGGTCTTGTCTCGGAATCGAAAGTATTTTTACTCGGTCTTGTCTCGGTCTCAGACTGGGCGGTCTCTGGATTTTAAAACAAGACCGGTCAAGTCCACCACTGACAGACTATTTTCCAAGTCATACCTGTGATTTTTTTTCTTTGAATCCCTGAAAGAAATTCTGGTTTTACACTCTGTTAATGAGAGACATGCTTCACACACACATAAAGGCCCGAATCACACACATGCACAAACAGGAGCTGTGGACATGCATTAGTGAAGAGATGTCAGAGTGGGGGTTTAGTGCCTTGCTCAAGGGCACCTCGGCAGTGCTCGGGAAGTGCCCTGGCACCTCTCCAGCTACCAGAGCAACTTTCATGTTTTAGTCCGCGACGGAGCTTGAACCAGCGATTCTCCGGTTCCCAATCCAAGTCCCTACGGACTGAACTACTGCCGCCCAAAATTAGAAGGAAAATGCTTCTTTCCAAAAGAACAAATAACTTCAATTAATTCATAGTTTGATTTTAATCCCCCGGTTACAGCCGCAACTTCCCGGTGTTACGGTCTAAGTGAGAGACACGCCCCCTTCACACAAGAAGATGAATTTTCATTTATATTTATGGTCTTGATCCCTTAATGTCTTGGTCTTGTCTCGGTCTAGGAGCTCTCTGATCTCGGGTATGTCTTGGTTAGTTTGGTCTTGACTACAACACTACTTTAGACATCAAAACATAATGACAAAAGAGAAACTCATTAGAAGAAAACGTTAAAAAAGTTATTCAAACAGCCGATACGACCCAAAAGAGAAGATAAAAATGAAGTAAAAAACAGATAACGGTGACCCTGCACCGTTTGGTTCCCTGAAAATACAGATTTTATCTCATCATTTTATTTTAATTTATCATCTCTTCTTATGTATTTACTCTGCTGCTCAAGGATAAAAATAGATTATCATTGGACCGAACATGAAAGGCAGGGTTGGTAATTTTCGAAAACTAGCATGATTTTTAAAGTAGCATTCCCTCAGTGCTCCGTCTGCACCCCCTCCCCTCTGTGCTCCCTCTAAAGCCACGCCCCTCACTTACATGCACGAGCGCCGTTGCTCCAGAAGCGGACCTCAGCTCATCGCTTGCATTGTGTAGAAACTACGTCGTCTCATGTCTCATTCAGCGGTAAGTAAACTCACAGTATAAACTCCGTCATCGGTGACGTGCTTTGAGTGTGGGCTAGAGCACGCAAGAGGTAGAGAACGAGCAGGGAGACAGGGAGGCGTGATTGGTTCATCAGATTGGTACCTCGTGGCAGACATTGGTTGAAGATTTTACAGGCTTACAACTGCTACAGATGATGGATTGTCTTTGTTCCTTTTCAGAGCACATGAGTTATTAATGTCTGTCAGGACCTAAAGACAATTTCAACCAAAATCTTATAAAGTGGATCTGGAGGAAATGACCAACCCTGCCTTTAAGCCCTTTATACTCGTTTAATATTTTGTTATTTTCTTCATCAAACTGGTTTATAATAAAGATTTTATGTATAGTTTTATAAGAAAATATCCCAGTAAATGTAATTATATTGTCCCAGTTCTCTTCTGGGTACTCATAGCTCTCATAATGTTGAATATTAGTGATGACTTTAAAGTTAATTAAAAGTCATTGTTAGCAAAGACATGCTCGTTAGGTTAAATGGTGACTCTAAAGGTGTGACTGTGAGTGTGGCTGGTTGTCTGTCTCTATATGTCAGCCCTGTGATTGACTGGTGAACAGTCCAGGGTGTAACCCCGCCTCTCGCCCAATGACAGCTGGGATTGGATCCAGCCCACCCCCTGCGCCCCCGAACAGGAAAAGCGGCGTTATCAAAAACGTTTAGGTTGAGGTTTTTGATACATGTTTATATGTTTATATGTTGTGTTGTGATTTTATTTTCCCTTCCCCTCTTTAATTTACGACTTGTTAAAGGAATAATTCAGCATTTTAGGGGGAAATATCTATTTTGTGTTCTCAGGTAAGGCGTTAGAATATCAACATAATGTTCTTAATAGACTCTTTATTAAAGTTTATTTTGTAAAGGCTGCTCACATCCGAGTATGACCTCATGTAGATAATCAGCTTATCCGTGACAGGAGAAAAATGTTCGGACTGCCAACCCACTGAGTTAAAAAATAAAACTGCAACAGGGAGACGACTTGTTAGCACCTCTTTCTGTGTTTTCATTCTTTATATCTGTTCTTTTTTTTAACTCCTGTGGACGGCTGGATACTGTGAATAAGCTGTTCACTAAAACATTAACAACAATGCGTCTGCTTGAGCAGAAAGTAAGTTGCATCGCTAATGCTATTGCTATGTCTGTGTGGGATTAATGAAGTGTTATATTTGTCCATTTAAAGCAGCTACAGCAGGCAGCTTAGCTTAGTTTAGCTCATAGGCTGAAAACAGGGGGTCAAAGTTAGCCTGGATTGATTCTACTATTCTAAATTAAAGGTACAGTATGTAGATTTGCATGCTAATGTTTACATTCAAATATCTAACTTCAATTAAAAATGGACTAAACCCATGTTATATACATTTTTTAGTTCAGTACTTACATCACCTCAAATATTTCCAAAAGTTATCAAAGCCAGAGAAATCCGTAATTTTATAGTTGTAACGTGACATGTCTTGTAGGCGGCCGCCATGATGAGCCGCCATGACAGACAGGAAATGTTGATCGTTGTCAAGGAAACACCGGATGTTACGTCAAAGACGCTGTATTAGCTAAGCGCTAGCTGCTACTGAAAGCTGCCGTTCTGTCGCTGTATGTGCTGCTGTGATAAAAAACGTCATGTAAATTATACTTGGATACATCGTCAGTACACATATTGTCTCTCTCAGGTCGGTTTTGCCCGTTCGTATTGATTCAACACGGAGTTTGTTCATTTTCACGGGGGGGGGGTGGTATCCCATGAGACCCTGCGAGGAGCGACGTCATCTCTTTTGTTATTGTTTTGATTGAGAGCCCCCTTGCGGCAGAATTTACATACTGTACGTTTAAGAAACCCTAACTAACAAGTTTAATTGTCTTTGTTTAATTCAAACAAACACAAAACTATTTATTCTACTACTTTATTCTTTTAGGGTTATGTCCGGGACTATTTCCTGTCTCTAAGCTGTTGTCGGGCAACAAGCAAAGACTCCAGGAAGTAACGGCTCCCAGCAGAGAGTATCGACAAATCATTGCTAACTGTTTACTCAGGTTTTGTGCTAAGCTAGGCTAAGCTAACCGTCCGCTGGCTGTAGCTGCTAGCCCTTGTTATACAATCTTTAGCCTTTACAGACTTGATCATGTGGTAAAAGTTTGTTAATTCATATCATATGAACACTAAAAACTGTTGACTGATTTGGTTCATTAGATAGGAAGAACTTTTATTATATTTATAACATCTTACAAACATTTATAGCTGCAATTTTTAGCCGACTAAAATGCTTATTAAAGCTCCTGTGAGGGAGTTTTTATCTGATTATTTAACAGACTGAGCTAAGTACTGATGCTTCTTTATGACCTAAAAAAGTTAAAGCGACCTTCAGCAAGAAGATTGATTATTTACGATATTTTGTACGGCTATTTTTAATGCGTGTAAACTCAGCCGCAGGGTAGGTGTCAGAATAGACAGCTGCATAATGCCAAAGATCTTACACAATAAAAAATGAATGGTAAGTGATATGTTTGACTTTAAGAAGGAAGCTTGATGAGATTTTCCATTAAAAAAACATACTTTAAGTATGCACAGGACAAAGATAAGCGCTAGGTACTGCTCTGGCCACAGGGGGCGCCAAAGTGGACACAAAGAAAGTTCCTCACAGGAGCTTTATCTAAAAATAAAGGCATTAATAACCGCTTATAAACTCTTTAAAAATGGTTTTATGCTAAGGCCGATGTGTGTTATAAATAAAGGGTTGTTATGTCAGAGTGCTACCATGGTAACCGCAGTCAAACACAACAGTTAAGATTTCCATTTTTTATTAAGATTATAAATTTTTAACAAATATTTTCTGGAACAGTTTTACCCGGTGATATACAATTTTATTAAGCACAAAAATACAAGAATAACAACAAAATATGTAGAGAATGGCTGAATACTCTCTTTATTTTGGTACACATAGTGCTCATAAAGCTAATGCGTGGACTCTCGGGGGGGTTATGGCTAAAATCAGGAGTTTGCCTTTTTAAAACAAAAGGACTCACATCATTCTTTTACAAAACAAACAGATCTCAAATTAAAAAAAACTAACTCACAAAACCAAGACATGTTGGATTCATGAATCGCTGTGGAGGCTTTGAGCAACACAATGATTAAGAGAGGAGGAGTTCAAACCGCCAAAATGAAACCAGGCTGTTTTTTAGTGTCACACAGGTGAAGTGCCGACCAAAATAAGCCCAAAAGTAAAAAGTGTTCTGGGTTTTGAAGTGTTGGCACTCATGAAGTGATATGAGCTGGTTCAGTCCATGTCTACGAAGTGTTTCGGAGGGAGTCTTGAATGTGTAAACGGCTCAAATGTGCAAAGACGTCCGTTTCAAACCAGAGGTGATTTTTTTTCAGGACAGGAGACACATTCAGTCACTTTCACTTTCGGACAAAAGCTTGCAGTAAAATGTGCATCAGACTTAAGGCAACAGAAGTCGATCAGGAGAAGTGTTAATGTTACATATGGCACAAAGTCTTTCCCCTCCCTGCCAAACTGCTGTCATTAAAATGCTCATTTAAATATCTTTTTCTTTTTTTCCTGCAAAAATAAAGTTGATTTCGACTTGGTATAGGGGAGACCGGGTTCAGCTGTAACGCTTCTAGTTTTCAGCCAATCAGAAGTGTGGGTGATGTCACCCAGTGTGCGCCAATAAATGACAAATGCTCACATAAGTTAAAGAGGATTTTTTCAACACATACATGCCTCTTGACTTACTATACTTGATTCTTTTTCTTCTGATATTGTGAGTTTGTTAGCTAATGTTTGGGTCAGTTTGCGAACACATGTTTAGCTAAGAATGCCATTTAAGCAATCATTTCAATGTTCAAATGACATCAATATGGTTTAAAATATCATCAAATTCATTTGTAAACCTAATTCTACAGAATCAGCAATCCGTCACAGGACAGTAACATGAAATCTTAAGTTTTAAGCTGCGTTAACAGACCTCATAGACAGTGCTTTGATTGAAAAATGCACAATTCTTTGCAGAAACATTAATTTCTGCACCACCTCTTTTAATATTGGCACACATAAAGGTATTTTCAGAAACTCTGTGCTCCCGTTTATTTTCTGTAACCTTTCTAGAATGTCCTCACTTTTTTCTGAGAACATTCCCAAAAGGTTTCAGAAACTTTTCCATCATAATAAAAATGTTTCCTGAACATTCACAGAGCAGTTGCTGCACAAGGTTTCACAATCATGACATCCTTTTCAACATGAAGCGAAGTGAACATGTGGAGAACAGTGTGGGAACATTTTTTTGTGTTCATAACTACTGGGTTTTGTAAACCAATATTTAGTTGAAAACATGTTACATGTGACCCCGGTCTCCCCTAAAATAAAGTGTTTGATTTAAAACGCCACAATCGCCCGGGTCCACGCGCCAAGACTGGCCAGGACCTGCTTGCTACAGATCTGTTCCAAGTCCGACTGTCTGCTCAGCAGCCCTGAAAACCCCGATCCGAAGATGGAGATGAGGTTGGAGATGTTGGAAGTGTCCGTGTAGTCCGGGTGTGAGAACAAGCAGTCTTCTCGTTTCGCTCGTTTGCGAGCTGCTGTAAAATCCGAGATTTCCTCCACGTCGGACACATAACAACCGAAGTCCACCTTCCGTTTCTTGGCCGGGGACTGCGCGCTCTGTCCGCACTGGAGCGCGTCACAGCAGCAGTCCTGGTGGAGGTAACCGTTCTCCACCGTGGTCACAACATGCGTGTCCAAGTCCAGCACGGTGGTTTTGTTGCAGTACGCGGAGCTGTTCATGGAGAACTGCTCGCACTGTGACACCGGAGAGGACTCCATGCAGCAGCTCCGGTAGTAGCACGGCTCCGGCTCCTTGCTGTCTTCCTCCAGCGCACAGCAGCCGTGCAGGGCGCTCGCTGTCCGGGTGTGCGCTGCTGGCTGCGCCGCGCCTCGGTGGCACGCAGCGCCGCACAGACTCGCCTCCTCTCCGCCGCAACAAGCAGCCCGCGCCTGCTCCTCATCGTCCGCGTCCTCTGCGTCCAGATCCAACGGGTTGAGCTCCTGGATCTCGTTGCAGACAGTCATCACCTCCTCGTACTGCTGCATCCTATAGATCTCAGCGTATTTCTCCTTGATGTAGACCTGCCTGGCGTTCCGCAGCACATAGGAGACCAGCAGGTTTTTGTGCAGCTTGATGCCTCCTCTCTGCGTCCTGGAGTTGTGGATCTTCATTAAAGAAATTGAGATCAGGCTCTGTGCGTCCGATGCGCACTCCATGGTGTTGATCATCGCTGGTCCGGCTCCTCTCCGCGAGAAGAAAAGCGACTCTCAGCTATCTCAGAGGGAAGCGTTTTGTTGGAGGAGAAAGGTCCGAGTCAGCTTTGTGGAGAAACATTGGACACACCGATCCGCCTCCCCCACAAAGCCAGCAATCATTTGCAGATGGCCTGAAACCAGATTATATATACCCAAGTCGCAGAGTCCGCCTTTTTCCGGGAGAGCCAATCAGCACTTTGGGATCCGTTGACTGACAGACTGGTGCTCTGGAAATATGTCGCTCTTGACCAATCAGCGCCCGGCGGTTCCTCTGAACTATTCAAATTCCTCCCAGGCTGTCTAACAGGAATGTCCTCATTTCAGCGGCCCCAGAGCAGAGACTTACAAAAACCAGTTCATGTTCCGGGTTTACATGTTTGAAATGAGATTTTTCTTTCAAAATCCAACCAACAAAGAGCTCAACGTTAGTTTCAAAAGTTTATTTGTGAGTAAAAATAATGGTTTTGACCTTTTTCAACCCAAATCTTAATTACTGTGACCCCAAAAAGTTTAATAAGAAACAAACAAATGAGATAACAGGGGTGTTTATAGCATTTAAATCATGTGGACATTCAAACTTATCAGAACTTAAAGGGGGAAAAGTCCTCCAGAGACTAACAAATATCTTTTTTTAAATGTTATGTTTATTTTTCTGCCAGCATTTATATGCTTTTTAATTGGAGTGCTTTTATAGGATTTGTTGACGATAACAAAAATAGAAATATTCAGCTTAGTCCTAACAGACAAGGTCAGTGGGGTCACATTATTTTTAGAATTTAAATGTTGCTCCGTGTACAAACAGCAGACAGCGGGCTGTCAGTCAAAATGCGGGCTGTGGTTGGTTTGTTGAAGTCGTCGTCTCGTTTCTCTGATGAGTAAGTGTTCAGTCACCTGGTGTATCAACAACACGAGAGAGACTGTGATACAAACTGTGTGTATTCAGAGGGAGATAAGTAACGAGACCAGGGGGAAATAACCTGTTTAAAGGGACAGTACGACAAAAGTAAAAACATACTGGCGCCAAAAACTCAAACAGATGCAGTGAAACAGGCTGTTCTTGTTCTCTGCTCTTACCTAAATGAAGTAGTGCACCACTATTATAAGAAACCCTAATCATGAGCCAATTTGGACCTTTCTGCAGGAATATTAAGCCCTTTTCACACATGCACTTCTGATAATGTTTGGAAATTTCAGGACAGCCTGCCCCTAAAATTGTTCTTTAACACGTCCCTCATAGCGTTAAGTTTTCCCTGATGGACAGGAATGGAGGGGAGGGTTCTCCTGAGGCAAAGCATGATGTAAAAAGAACAATGCAGAAGTAGCAGACAAAGCTATAGACGTTATAGCGCTTTAATGAGAATGTTTGCCTTTATATCAATGCTATGTGTAGTTCAACAAGATCACACTGTCAACAAAAGAGCGTGGAGAAAATACTAGCGAAGAGAAAACATAGTAAAGCGGTTTCATGATGTGCATGAAGATCGCATCAGTCTCACGCCGGTGGAAGGTGAATCGTCACCATCCCCTCCTGCTTGATAACGGTGAATTTTCCTGAATATTTCCTGCTTCGTTCTTATATCCTCCCACCTCGACTTTACATGGAAAATACACCAGCGGGTCGTCAGGAAAAATTCCGGGTACAGCCTGAGCAAAAAAAATCAGCTGTTTGCGTTCACACATGCAGCTCACCACGGAAATTTCAAGACCTTTTCAGGAATTTGGTGCACTCACGGAGAAACAACTTAGGACTTTCAGCCAGAAAGGGGTGAGAATACCTTACGAAACAAAAGTCAAGGCAGAATTCTTTAAAGATTTTTGGGGGGCTTTTGGCCTTTAGTGACTTTAGAGAGACAGGAAATGTAGGAAAAGAGAGAGGAGGACAAGATTCACCAAACAGCGTCAGGTTCAGGAGTGGAACCTGCAAACACTGTGACGAGGATTGCAGCCTCTGTAAAACTCTGCCTGCTCTACCAGCTGAGCTATAAACCAGCACCAGCCAAGTCTGTCTACACCAGGATGTGTTTCTTAACCTAACCAAAGTAGATTTTGCCCGAATTAAAGAGACTTTTTTACATCGTTAGCAACATGTCATGTAGGGAGGAAACAGCGCTACATTAGGTCCCTAAAAACATTCATAAGTATTTGCATGAAATGCACCATGCTTAATGTTTTTATGAGATATCATACAAACCATTTTGTTTGGATATGCTGTAAGAAAAAACATTTTTATGCACCTTTTAAAGGTTAGCTGGCCACTCAGTGTTGCCTCATTCTTCTCAACTTTCATAAGATTCCTTTGAAAATGAACCAAGTTCTGTCTTGAAAAAGGAGATCAGTATGTCTTTGCAACAACAGACTATTCTGCAGACGCTCTTCTTTTATGTGACAGAGATTCCTTTGCATGCATTATATACACATATATGTATTACACCATTTGCACAGGCAGCTATTTCAGTAAAAAAGGTGGAGAATATACTCAACCCTGCAGTGCTTGCCCAGAACCAAACAGCGTAAAAACAGTGATTAGACCTGCATCTATCAAAACAACTTCTCCAACTGAATAATGATGCTGCTTTGTGTAAATAGTGCAATTCAGAGATACATTGATGTTTTAATTAAACCTTGATAAAAAATAGAAAATAAGACAGATATTTCCTGACTTAGTTTCTGCAAATACTGCAAACAGAAATGCACGACTACTTGCACAGAAGTAAACACAGGCAGTGACGCATTTAACAAACATCGTGTCTAGTCTGTACTAACACTGTGAGGCCGTCTGTGTGTGCAAAAGCATTAGCTGCTAACCTGCTAACATGTGGGAATGTTGTGGAGCAGGTCTGTGTTTGTGGAAAGTACCCGGCAGGCAAGAGAGAGGCGGGCGTGACACACACACAAAGGAGACATACACACACACACACACACACACACACACATTTAGAAAGGGAGAGATAGAGTTACTCTGAAACGCCGGTTATGACTGATAGATCCATTTTGACTGAATTTCTTGCAGAACCTGGGTCTACTCTGTGTTTATGTATCCATCCAGTCATACGTCAGAGCTTTGCCCTCCTATGCATTTGTCATATCTCCCAATAAGTCCTCCAACATATAAAGACTATACATGTCATTTGTTTCTACCCTTCAACACCATCCACAGGAGAGTTACCTAAATAAACACTTGACACTTAAAGGATTTGTTACAGATGGCAATGAATGTGGAAATGCCTTAAAAGTGCAGTTTTCCGATGGCCAGCAGGGGGCGACTCCTCTGGTTGCAAAAATAAATCTGAATCTCAGTAATTTATTCCCTCCGTTTCCCCCAGGAGTTAATGGTCTCAATCTCTAGTTTCAAGTGTTCTTCAACACATCATGATGTTCATTTTTAAAACTATAGTCCCTTCCAGAGACTACAAGAGTCCTGTCCGCTTTTGGCGTTATTTGTCACTTCTAATGCAGCGACCAGTCCAAATAACGAAGGGGCGATGGAGGCACTAAGGGCTTGTGCACCCAGACTCGTTATTATAAGGGCTCTATTTCCATGTTGTAACGGTTTGGGTTAGTGTCTCTTGGTTAACAGTGTTTTGGAGAGCGGTGGAGACAACAACACGTGTCTGGGGTTTCCACAATGCTCGTCGTTTATTACAAACTACACATCGACCTTACAAAGCCTGGTTGTACGACTATTATTTTATCAAACATCAGCCAAGTAGTGTCCACACGAACCCTCACATCACTGTTGAGTTGAGAGGCGAAGTAGGAGCTCGAATAGCAGAAGCGCCACTCAAACTAACCTTCAAGGATAAAAGCAAGGTGCCGTTTAGTGGCGTCGCTCCCCTAGTAACTTAGCAACACAGTGTGTCTTAAAGGTACATTTCACAATTTCAACTGTTACAACATTTAGAACTGATGCTAATGCCAGGACATGTTTTTACGATTTCTGTTTGAAATGCATCATGAATAAAAGCAAACATTGAGCATACGGAGCAGTTTAAACTAACAGTCGCCACCAAGGGAAGTGGAAGACAGCGAGACAATTTTCGTAGCAAAGCACAATAAGCGTGGATAAGAAGTGCTCTGAAGCTGAGGTCGTGAAGGCTGCCGCCTCAAAAACACGCTGTCAGAGGACACACACCTTTAAAGGTGCTCTGTGGCAGGTTATCTTGTGATGAAGTTAGCTCCAGCATTATGAACTTGAACCTCGTTTCCAACTCCACCTGCCCGTCAGAATATGATCTCTTCTGGCGTCACAGAAACATCAAGGAGAGGATGTCTAAAACGTCAAACTTGACGCATCAACACTGCGGTCAATCGATCAATGTACGTCACCGTGACTGTGACAAAGTCTTATATAACGTCTGCGCACACAAACAAACATGTGACAGTGAAATTTATAGCGATAATCATCTTTACACACTTTGTTAACTTTGTGAAATAAAACATGCAAATGTTGTGTATATAGCTTTAAATATTTTGCCCAAGTGGTCAAAAGTTGCGTTCTTCAGCTTTAAAAGGAAGTTTATTTTTTCCGGTGTTCGGCACATTAACATTTAGCAGCAGTAGCCTTCTCTTGTCATGCTCATCTCACCCACACAGCACCCTCTTTGGCTAAATTAGGTTTTCTGCCTCCAGATGGCAGCGAGCAGTAAACCCAAACCCCTTTACTTCACAGTAACCCCTTCACAAAAACTGTCCCTGACATCACAGAGGCAAAGTCAGAGGCGTTATTTTTTACAGAATATTTGGCGTGGGAGCGGCCTGGTAGCAAAGACCAAATATTTCATATCCAATCACAGTAGACTCGTGTATCTGAGGGCCTTTTTTTTTAGCTCCTGAGCTTAGTGATCTGAAGGAAGCAAACATGCTGGAATAAGATAAATAATGCTGAGTGTTATCATGCACAATGTCAGCAGTAATGTAATTGTAAAAGCTTGTGAAAACCAGGAGTGAAAAGAAAACACACAGTGTGAGCACAGAGACAAACCCCTGTGAGTGTCATCCTGCAGGCAGCAGCAGTGCAGTGCATGACAGTGGCCTCTACAGGTTTAATCACAGTTCAAAAGCTGCAGAGTGAGTGCAATAACCTGCGTTGAACCTGTAGAGGCCAGTGCAGCTCCAGTTTTCTGCCCTGTGTGATTAGCTCTTTGTTGCTGTTTCCAAATTCTCCCTCTGAAGTGGGACGGTGCTGCTGCAGCCTGCAGGGTGCAACAACATATTTATCTCCGTGCAGCATGAAGAAGAAGAAGAGAAGGAGGAGGAGGAGGAGGAGGAGGAGGAGGAACTCCCTCCGGATCAGACCGAGACCGCGCTCAGGGCTGCCTGAAGGACGCCTGAATGTAATGTTCTCTATGAATGATGAATGTGAGATGCAGAGCAGGACGCCTCTTTTCATCCAGAGGAGGTAGCTGTTTGCAAAGACGAACACACACGACACAGAGGGTCCCAGAGACCAAACAGTTAAATATATAAGGATCTCCACTCGCTGGATAAAGGCTTGGTGGAGCTGCAGCAACTCATATTCAACACACGAGGAGCAGCATCCTCACACTGCAACCCGGTGCTGTACTGATTTAATGAGGAACGCTTTGAGTTAGGAGCTTAAAATGACACGTTTAGGGACGAAAGACAAAGAAAATAAGACAATACACAGGATGCATTCAATTTAAAATATATATAATAAAGGGTTAAAGTACATGCGTTCCCACACAAAGTGCTCTAGTTTGTTTAATGAAACCGCCTTTTTATGAATTTAATTGCATTTTGAAGTAAACATAAATACATCCAGCTTTGAGGCCAACACTCAGAAATGCAAAATGGTTCAAATTTTAAAAAATAGGACATTAGTCACATCAATGTCTCAAAGTTATTGTAGAAAGGTTGAGCCTGTTTGTAAGGACTAAACAGCCTATCACAGGCACTAGCTGTGACAAGTGAGCATGCATGTGTGACAGCTGCAGTGTCACTTACACCCCCTACCCCTCCCTCCCCTCTGTCTCTGAACAATACTGACATGAGGAGACACAAAGTCTTTGCTAATATCTCAGATGTTCAAATGCATCAGTGCAAAAAGCTGCAGTTCCTCCAGTGTCCACTAGAGGCTGGCTGCAAAAGCCAAAGATTCCCCAGTAGGGAATCATTTTATTTGACATAATAAAATGTCAAAAGTTACAGCAGAAATAAACATGATTACAGCCTGGTTTAAAACATGTTTTGGTCTCTAAAGCTCTTTTCTTTATTGGTAGAAACTGTAGCGGAGGAGAATTTTATTCATAGACAGGTGAGGGCGTTGTAGCCAGCATGAAGATTTATTTAGCTCGCCTTAACTCCACCTCTCTGTCTGTTTCTAGAAAAGCTGAAAGTCTGTTGGGGTCAGCATTTCTAATATGGCGACTGCCATTGTTGGGCTTCGTAGCTCTTCTTCAGAAACCAATAGGTGACATCACTGAACCTGCTCCCGTGTTTTATACTGTGCACAGTTTAAACATAACATTTCGGCGCACTGGTGGTCTAGTGGTTAGCTCCTGCGCACCATGTACAGAGGACTTTGACCTTGAAGCGGGGTACGAATTCAACCCGAGTCTACTTTCCTGCATGTCATTCCCCACTCTATCTCCCTGATTTCCGACTTTATCCACTGTGGACTAAAGAAATGTCTTTAGCCACTGTGAGGTCATCCATGGGATTACAGACTATTCATTTGTAGCCTCAACTTTAACCTTTCAGCTGTCGCCATCTTTTGTTTGTTCATGACAGGGTGACACTAGAGGGGAGTAGAGTGTTTGGAAATGCTGAGTTACCAGCAGACACAAATACTAGCTGGGTCAGCAACGTGGATCTGTAGTTTACAGAAACTGTCATGCTAATTTGGATGCAAATTTGGCTATTGAGAAACAGGCTACTACCTTGATTTTTTAACATGACCATTTGCAGATGACTCCTGAAGTGTTTGTGAGTAAAACCAAATGTTGAAGAAGACCTTTTTCGAGGCCTGTGGTAGCCACCCACGAGGCACAAAGTGGCCCCGCCCTTAATCGTCCCCTACTTTCTGGTTTATGTGACTCTAAACAGGACAATCATTTACAAAAGGCTGTACTGAAGAAGACTTGAACATAGAGATTGAGACCATAACCTCATGACCCCTTTAAATGCTTCTATGCAATCTAACTTCTTTTTGCAACCATTGGAGTCGCCCTCTGCTGGCCGTTAGAAAGAATGCAGGTTGAGGACACCTTTAAGCATTAGCTTCACTTTTCAGGGGCTTTGTCCACCTCTTATATAAAGTATATGTGTTGATTTTTGTTACCAAACAGAATTACTTTACTAGAATAGAGTACATGTCTACTTAAGTTTTGTAAACTGTCTCAAGTAAACCATAAATCACATGACATAATATATGTTTAAAGAAAATACGTACTTTATGATTTAACCATGCTTTCTTTTCTCTTTAAATCCGTCTATTACATCACGTTCTGTTCTCTTTCTATTTTCAGTTGCTCCTTGTTATATCTGCTCTGTTCTCTATCGTCCTCCCTCCCTCCCTCGTCTCCTCCCCTCATCATTTCAGCCTCACAGCTCCATCGTCTCTGCCTCCCTTTACCTCCTCTCTGCTCACCGCGCTGACATCCTCATCCTTCTCCCCCCTCAGTTTCATCCTGAGCATGTTTATATCTCTCTGTGCGCCTCTGAGTGCAGCAATGCAACACACTTTCAGGTGTCAGCAGAGCGGAGGATGTTTGTTCTGCACTTCTTTTGCATGCACGGTCAGCAGCAGAGAGCACAGAGGCACTGCTGCATCCACACTCATGGATTTCACCGTTCTGCTTCCTCGTTAAACTTCTCTGCATCTTTTCATGTTTTATATTCTTCCAATATTTCACAGCTATAGTTCACAATTATGTTATGGTACAATAAGATACAATTATACCTGTAGGAACATTCGTCTTGGACTGCAGTGCTGCACAAAGATTTACCATCCTCTCTCCTCGGTCTGTTCAGTATTTGAGAAGATTGTTTGCATCACACCCATGCGGCAGCCTCTGGTGTTGAAAAGTGAAACCAATGTGGAAGTGTAAAATAGTGCAGTTCTTCAAGTGTCCACTAGAGGCTGGCTGCAGAAGCCCATGAAGTCACATACACACCCATTCAAAAAAGCCTGTTTTTACAGCAGAAATTAACATGTTTACAGCCTGGTTCAAAACAACTTAATCGGTCTAATTAGAATATTTCCTTATCAGCACACACTGTACAGGGGAAGACTTTTTGATAATAAGGGGCGTGGCTGATCAGACTTACAGGTGGGCGCAGTGTTTGTCAGGAGGTTTAAAACCCGCCTCAGCTCCAGCTCTCAGCCTGTTGTTAGCTTGACTGAAAGTTAGGGTGAGACAGCATTTCCAGCATGGAGACCACCATTAGTTGTAGCAATAACAAAGTCAGTAAAATGCTGTGATTATTGTTGTGCTCTTTGTCTTTATTGGACAGGACAGTGGAGAGAGTAGGAAATTGGGAAGAGACTCAGACTGGGCGGACTCCAGATTTTAAATGAAGACCTCCACTGATAGGCTATTTATCCACGTCCTTAATGTGAGGTTACGGCTGCAACCTTCCCAGTGTTACGCTAAGTGAGTGACACGCCCCCTGCACACAAGGTGATGATTTTTCTGTGATATTTATGGTCTTGGTCTTGACTCGGTCTCAACCTAAATGTCTTGGTCTTGTCTCGGAGCACTCTGGTCTCGGGTGTCTCGGTCTCGGTTGGTGTGGTCTTGACTACAAAACTACTCTGTAATGTTCTCCAGAATTACACTGGTGATAAAACGATGAGCTGAAAGTTCAAAACACTCCAAGCAACCCCTTTCACTACCATTTTTTAATTCAGACGTATTACTGCAGCTTTAATGATTGATACAAAGCCATAATAAGATGTACACGTATCAAGTAATTTGCCCTTTTTTAATTACAATTCCCCGAATAAGGCATTGACTAAGTTTCTGTCACATATCAGGGGTTCAGTGGGTGTAACCGGCTAACTTTATCCATTTCACTGACAAAAGGCACGTCCACAGTCCTGCAGCAGCGAGGTGCAGACTGAGAGAGAGAGAGAGAGGGAGGGAGGGAGGAGGATGAATACTTTATTGGAGGGAGAACTGCAGTATCAGCAGGAGGAATTTTAATGATGGCGAGCTTCAGTTATGTCCAATCACATCAGCTGGTTTTACTCTCCTTTAAAGGAGTCTCTGCATGCAGCCTGAAAGTTGCTGCTCATGAAGACATTCAGCAGATTCTGGATGCTCTGCCACACCCTGAATTTCACACTTCAGAGGGCGTGATGCTGCAGCTGGGTGGGGTCACAAATGCAACCACTCGCACATTAACCCCACCCAGTTTTGATGTTTATGTGTGATCCTAATTCAACGAGGGATGAGCGTGATTAGGTAAATTAACGATTTAACGTTGTCAGTCTAGCTGCTGAAGTTAACAGGGATCCAAATACACGGAACAGATAGTGCTTTCACAACCTCCTGAAATACTCCTGATATGTGCAGGAGGTGCATGTGTGAACGCAAACAGCCGACTTCTTCACTCAGACTCTCTCCGGAGTTTTTCCTGCCAGCCTCCTCGTGTTTTTTCCGCAGAAAGTCGGAGTGAGCCGTGAGAACGCAGCAGGAAATAATCAGAGCGGGAGGAGGTGGTGACATTGACTCCCTGCGATCGCTGCACGATCATGGACTGTCTGCCTGCTACTGTTACGATCCATCAATCCTCGATTGTACATTGTATTTAGTGCTATAGTAAGCTACAAAGTGTAATGTGGTGAGTGTTATCACTGTTAAACATTGATAGCAAGAGTAGCAATGTTAGCATTGCCAGTTTGAGTCTGTTAGCCTAAACGGTCTTCTCACCCTGTCTCTGACTTCCTCGTCCTTTTTCTCACATCTTTCTCTCTGTTTCCGTCTTTTCTCTTCTGTGATTTTGGCAACAGGAAAAGTTGTGTTTGTCACTTTGTTTTTCCTTTTTATAAAACGCACAAAGAAGTATGGTGGAGGTGGGTATGATGGGTGGTGAAGGCCATAGAGGGGGCTGGCTCTGGGAGGCCGGAGCTAAGTGTCTAGCCTCTCCGAGGTGTCGTGGCGTGGGCGTGACTTAAAGAAACACAGGTGAAGGGAGGTGCCCACTTGATAACCCCGATGATGTGTTGGCTCTCACTGTCATTATAGTTTCATGATTGAGGTGTTGGGGCCGTTAGGGGCCAGCCATGCTGTAGGGCAGTTAGTACCTGCATTGTCAAATCCTGGAGCTTGCATGTACGTAGTTTCTGTTGAAGTTGGCTATGACGTTTAGGTTTTGGTGGCCACTGAGAGGTAGGAGGTTAGGTAAGTTACCAGTAGGGAAAAAGCATTGGGAAGAGGTCACAACTATCTTTTGTTTATGTGTATAACTTGATACTGACTTAAAACACCACTATATCTCAGCTGTTAGCGTAGCTTTAGATCCGTAGCCTTGTTATTTTATTCATCATGTTGCATGTGAATGCTGACAAGACTTCTTTTCTTCCCTGAAAGACAAACTGAGTGTCGGCCATTTAATCCTATATGATAGACTAATGTATAGTTACAGTGTTGTATATTGCAGTGTCTTGTCATGTCCTGCAGGCGTATCAGTTGAGCTCTGGTTTAACCTTCAGGAATAATCTTAAATGTTAAAGCTGTCAAACTTTTTCAAATAAAGCTGGGCGTACACTGTGTGACGTCAGGCAGATTTAGGCCAGATTTTTGAGTCGTACAACTCATGTTGAAGCCGAATTTCAGCCCGACCGCACGTCGTTAGTTGTGCAGTGTACACTGAGGAACAACGGCTGGTCACGGCCCGATCAGCTGCTCAACCAGTCGGATGAAATTCTGGCATGTTATGAAATGTTTGTCGTATAGTGAGCAGAGCCCACCAGCAGATTCCCTAACTCCGGGACTTTCCCCCCCTACTGATTTTACCTGCACTAACTAATCACCATGGCAACAACAGGCATTGACAATTGCGAAAGCTGTGTCCTACATTATCCCGTGCAGTGTGAGCTCTCAGGTCGTGCCCGTGACAATCGGGTCGTACAGTGTGGGCACATAAATCGTGATCTTCCGCTGTGCATCGTAAAAGATTCAGTCGTTCAGTGTAAGCTGACAGTGATATTATATACAGAGTATGTCGGGCTTAGCACATGGTGAAGTTTAGCTTGCTTTTGGTCTGACCACAGCTTTACTGAAAAAAAAGTAATACACTCATGGCTTTCTCTTGCCGCTTTTCTGCCTTTGTTGTAATCTTTTTACCACTCAGAGTTAATTTGGTCAACCTGTTTAAGGGCTTAAGATGATTTTTTGAGGTTGTGATTCATGAAGTACCACCACCTCTAAAATTAATTCATGTACTGTATCTCAGACATTCAATGTGCATTATCCTGCTCCCCAGAAGATGACCCCTTTCATTTGAATGATTTCATGACTGTTTCTGTAGCACCACCTTCAGGACAAGTCCTATCATTTCCATCCCATCACCTTCATATTGTTGGGTAATTAATGCTGCACATTATCTCTCCTACTGTCTGTAACCCTTTGTCTTTCTCTTGTCCTTTCTCTGCCTCCCTCTGTTGTCCACGAGATGCTCGTCTCATTCTCTCCTCCCACCATCATCTTTAACTCGGTCCATGTTTTTCTTAAACTTGTGTTCTCTCCGTCCCTCCTTACTGAGCGAGTTCTGTTCGTTAAACATAAAACGCTTCATTCCCTGCTGCCAGTAAAAAGAAAATCTGTTTTCTTTTTCCTTTTTGTTTCTGTCTGGGTCCCTGCTGCTTTGCTCTGCTGCTCCCCCTCCCCTCTCTCTCCCCTCTCTCCCCTCCTCCCTCCCTCCTCTTGCTTTGCTGGCTCTGCTTTCATTCCATCCTCCTCCTCCTCCCTCACATCCCCCCTTCAGCTCCTCCATCCCTCCGTCTTCCCTCTGGAGAATAGGGGTCATTGCACAAATGATTACTCAGACCCCGGTCGCCATGGCAATGCTGCCGTGTAACGGGCGACAGGCATCCACGGAGCAAAGACGCCGATTAGTAAGCCGGCGATGGAGAAAGCAAGCGCTGCCTTTGTGTGGCTTCGTTTTGCCTCCATTTTTTCTCCAAACAGCCAGTGTGTGTGTGTGTGTGTGTGTGTGTGTGTGTGTGTGTGTGTGTGTGTGTGTGTGTGTGTGTGTGTGTGTGTGTGTGCATGCGTGTGTGTGTGCAGTACGTGTGGGTCTAACAGGGGAGGGGAGCAGGAGAGAAAGAAAGCCTGCAAACATTCTGCTCACAGCCTGCAGCTTTGTCTCCTCTCTCTCTCTCTCGCCTTCTGTGTCTGAATGACGACTGCCGCTGCTCTAACGGCTCTAACGGTTCTGTTTGGCGTTTATCAAGTGTATTCCGACCAGTTTGTCCGCGTTCAAGAGCTGCAGTAATGGAGGAGAACCATGTACACGTAGGACACAAAAATAGAATAATTCCTTATAACAAGTCTCGGTTGTCTACCCCCCCCGTCTTTTAGATACTGTACTCGAGTACACATGAATTGTGCCCAAGACCAACTCTTCAAGTGGACTCGGGCACGGTACCCGAGTACAGTACGAGAACGGTACGTTTGTGTTCACACTGATCAAATGAACCGGACATCAGGGTCAAGCGTATATCAGATCCGGGCCCGGGTCCCTAGTGTGAAACCACCCTCATTCCGTACGTTTACATGCACAGTTGCTACGGTAACAGCTCGATTAGGTCATTTAACTGGAATACTGTCCTTGTCCCAGTATACCCAGTATACATGCATCGAGGGAGAATTGATTAATTGATGGAAAACTCCACTTCACTACGGTAGATGGCGATTCGGCCCCTTTCAGCCAGTTACTTTTGGACCGCCTTCCGGTTGACCTCGCCAACAATAAGCAAACTGGAAAAAAGTGATGGTTGAATGTCGATCGGTGAAAACACAGACAACTTCGTACATTTTGTTCGAGCTCTACACTTTACTTTTAGTTTGAATTTGACACAAACTATCCGTCTAGCTTACAGCGATAACAGAAGGTAGACGTCATTGCGACCTCTGCAATGCTACGCACTTATCCAGTTCCACTTTCCCGGTCAAAGCCCGGCCGATCGAGGCGTAAACAAGCAGGTTGATCCCTCACTGTTTTATCTAGGTGTGTTAGTACGACTTTGAGAAGTTCAACTTAGTGACATTTCAGCTGGACTGACATGTTTACATGCATTTTAAAAGACCTGCATGTGAACATACTGATTGTGAGCTAACCAGAATTATCCAGGTCACATCCCAGAAGTAAGACGAAAATTAAATGCAGGTTAACATAAATGTCAGTCAATACGTCAATACCATCAACTAAAATCTTGCCTGAGCACAAACTCTCCCGACTCGTCCACCAAGTGAAGCAAGAATAAAGCCACATCGAGCACTGAAATATTTCGCATTTGGAGCCAGAGTCTGCGTAGTAGAGATGATCAAACGCCCAGTCACATCCCGGAGTAGCGCTAGTTTATCTGTCGAGTTTTAACAACAGATGGAGGTTGGATCGATCATCTCTTCTTAGCTTCATCCGTCGCCATCTTCTTCTTCTTCTTAGACTCAGGCCTTGTATCAAAAAAGCGCACAGACGAGTTAACCGGCTTCATCATAGCTGAACACTTGTGTGTGAACTGGTGAAGTCGTACGCTCTTCTGGAGAGAGAACTGCGGCCCGCTGCCAAAGTTACATGGTGCTTAAAACAATCAGGGACATGGGATAAACGCCATTCTCCCTGTTGAAAGTTTTTGTACCTGTATTGCATTTTTAAACTAATATTTAAAGGTGGAAAAGTCACATATTTTGGTGACTTATATTATAGTTACATACAGATGCTGCAGTTTGCTCAACTATTTAAAAAACTAAAGTCATGGAGGTTGTAGTCCGTGTGTCTGTTTGTTACACTATACTAGAGTGTGTGTGCGTGCGTGTGTGTGTGTGTGTGTGTGTGTGTGTGTGTGTGTGTGTGTGTGTGCGTTTTCCTTGTGTAAAACTGTATCAGATTACCTCTGAAATTGCCTAAGATGCAAAACATTCCCATACTAAGTCAGAACTTTGACTGTTTTGTCTGAACAGCTGTTCCTCTCCTTCAGACGCAGGCAGATCCAGATGAAACATGCATGGAAATATAAGAAATATGGACAGAATTCAAGAAAATAAAAGATTTGAAAAGTGACGTATTAGTAAAAAAACAAGGCAGCTCTTGAATGTTTAGAAACAGGCTTGAAAGAGGCTCAACGCAGTCCGCTATAATGTAATCCAGGAAACCCTTGGTGGTCATCTGATGAGGATTTAGCTTTAACGTTAGTCTTTTAAGACGCCACTTCCACACATTCTGCAACAGCGCCGTAATCGAAGTTCTGCTGTCAGTACGCTCTTGTACTTACACATTGCATCCGTAACGGGGTAATATTGTTGTCCCAGGGTGTGAATTCACTTTGCATTACGGCGTTGCGAAACACGAGAGGCACAGCGTGTTGGCAGACAGGGGGAGTTCGACATACACAAACGCTTGCCCTCAAAGATTTGAGACTTGACTCGGACTTTCCCTCAAAGACTTGAGACATCACTTGGGCTCACCCTCAAAGGCTTGAGACTTGACTTGACCTCAAAGACTTTAAACTTGACATGGACTCCCCATCAAAGACTTGTGCCCATCTCTGGAGTCAGCAACTCATTTTCACAACGTTGGTGTATGCTTCACTTTTTAGTCAATTTCTTTCAGTCGGTGCAGCCCGGACATTAGCTCGCCCTAGATGCGTGTTTGTGGAGATCTTTCTGACTTGAGAAACAAGTACGCAGCGCCATCTGTCAGCATGCACATTCACATATAATTACCAAATAAAAATGATTTACACATTTACAAAATGATCAGTATGGGTATCAAAGACATTGCATCAAAAGTATCGTCCGTCCCCACTATATGTCATCTTTCTCTCTTAATTGACGGAGAAACTTTTGTGTGGATAATTAAAATGTTCTTAAAACAAGATGTCTTCCACCACTGAAATGTGGGATGTGGGAGAGACAGAGTAAAATAATGAGTGTAAAACAGAGACGTGCAGTCTGCAGAGGACGATGCTCAGTGTTCCTGCAAGAATCCAATTGCACAGCCGGCTCTCTCACATTTGCTGTTTGGTTCAGCTTGGTGTGTTTGTCTGTGTGTGGTTCTGTCAGCTTTGTGCCTCAAAGAGCTTTTTTCTTCTCGCTTTTATTTTCCTAGAGAGAGAGAGAGATGGAGGAGAGAGAGAGAGAGAGAGGCTGGAGCCAGCAGTCTGGAACGAGCATGACAGAATTTGAATTATAGAAGCAGCAAAGAGGAGAGGGAGCGGGGGAGGGAGAGAAGGAGAGAGAGGGGGTTGTGTTTCAACGTGTGAGTGAGTGTGTGTGTGTGTGTGTGTGTGTGTGTGTGTGTGTGTGTGTGTGTGTGTGTGTGTGTGTGTGTGTGCATCTGTTTCTGTGTGGCAGAGTAAAAGACAGAAAGAGAAAAAGAGAGAATCGTTTCAGCTGTGGAGGCTGTTATTTCGAAGAAATAGTTGAAACTGTTTGGAACAATGTTTCAGCTAGTTTCTCATTTAGAAATCTTCTCACTGTTCGCTCATTCAGAGCCGAATGTGTCTGCTGTAGATATGTTCGATGATTGAGTTTTGAAAATCCTTCAAATCAACCCGCTTGTAAAGTTGGAAACAACCATTAGCATAGTTATACTACATCTAATACAACATGCTTATCTTTTCAATTGATTACACCGCATGTCACATCACACATTCACACACTGATGGTAGAGGCTGCTGTGTAGTGAGACCATCAGAGGAAACTAATCCCATTCATACACATTCATACGCTGACA
Source organism: Tautogolabrus adspersus (assembly GCA_020745685.1). Classification (NCBI taxonomy): domain Eukaryota; kingdom Metazoa; phylum Chordata; class Actinopteri; order Labriformes; family Labridae; genus Tautogolabrus; species Tautogolabrus adspersus. The sequence goes on along the minus strand of CM036549.1, from coordinate 2,813,311 downwards.
ACGAAGCAGCAGGAGCAACTTGGGTTCAGTGTCTTTTCCCAAGGACACATCGGACATGTTGCTGCAGGAGCTGGGGCCTTAACCCCCGACCTTCCAACTCTACCACTGATCCACATCCGCCCCCCTGTAGAGTTGGAATTTTTCTGTCAATGAATAGATACTCCCTTGGTGCATGTATACTGGGACAACAAGCTGCACCCATAGCTCTACTTACAGTAACTGTGCATGTAAGCATAGAGTGTTAGGGTGTTTTCACACATGCACTAAAATCCTGAAAACTTCTTGGAATATTGGAGGTGAGCTGCATGTGTGAACGCAATTGAACGCAAAAATGTCTGCAGTTAGCCTGACTTTGAGAGAATAGGTTATATTCAGGAAGCTTCTCTGAGGGCGAAGGGGCAGGACTAACCACGCTTGTATCACGCTACCAGTGTGCAACCGGTGCAATCTTTGTGCAGGTATTCAAGCAACTTTATACTCTTTTTCTTCTTTCTTTCTTTTTTTTGTTTGTTTTTAGCTGGCTGTAAACATATTGATCATGTAGTAAAGTTGGATATTTTAACATGGGGCTCTATAGACTGCCGCAGGAATGAGTCTTAAAACCCGGAAGTGAGTTAGCATTTTAGCGCCATGGGTTCCTAACTCTAAAAGTCAATGGGGATTTTGAATGGGTTTGTGGTTAGACGCCTGAAATAAGGTCTGTGGTTAACACTAACTTAAGAGATGTTGGGCGTTTTGTTAGACGAGATAAACTACGTTAGATAAGACCCCAACTTGTGAATTTTAAAGTTTTTATGCGTACTAAAAACGGCGGTTGCTAACAAGTGGCTAAATGAGACTACAGTGGTTGTCGGGGACATTAAACGTCATCACGCCGGGAACTCTCTCACTAGTCCGCCTTACAGCCTCTAGTCTTGTTTTTCAGTGCTCTTGCAAATATTAGGTTAATAAACAACTTATTAAGCTACGGTTTCGCTAGCTTGTCAAAACCGCTGATTAGATCGGTGAAGTATAACGGTAGTGACGTCATAGTCAACCGACCGTGGTGTAGTTCGCTTGTAGCATAACGTTAGCTTTTTACTTCTCTCGGCTGCATTAACGCTTCAAACTTCACAAAAGTGGTGTTCATTTGTAAAGATTATCCTGCTGAACAAAACGCCTACGCATCAGAAACCTGTGTTAGCCACAGAGCTTATTATCTGCAATCATCCAAAATCCAATGCAAAAATCCCATAGGCGAATTCTCGTAGGAACCCATGGCGATGCTACTTCCGGGTTGGCCTACAAAATTACATCATTCCTGTGGCAGTCTATAAGGATAGACTCACTTTTGGAGACAGCCTCTAGAGGCCATTCTTGGAACTACAGTTTTGTAGCAGTTCTTAAGGGTTCAGCATCTTTTTTTTCTTGTAAGCTTATAAATATTTTCTTCATGATTATAAAAACTTTCAGCCCTGTTTTAACTTTTGTAATGGAGACTTTGGGGCATGTGGCTCAGTTGGTAGAGTCGGTCGTCTCTCAATCGAAAGAGACTTGACTTGGACTCTCCCTAAAAGACTTGAGACTTGACTTGGACAGGTAAGGTTCAATCCCCAGCTCCTGAAGCCACATGTCCGATGTGTCCTTGGGCAAGATACTGAACCCCAAGTTGCTGATGTAGATAATAACAAATGCATTTTCTCACCTCAGCCAATAGTTTAACTCTCCCTCTTTCTATCGCAATTTACACACTTTCAGTCAGTCCTGACAGCCGAGCAGGACAGAGCATATATGTGTTCTCTGGTGTGTATTTGTTGGTTTAACCAGCAGCAGTTACACACAACCCAAAACCCCTGAATGCACACACAAACCTGTCAAACCTCCCGTTCCAAAGCCTCGCAGAACGCTTTCACACAGACACAGGGAGAAGGTAAGGTGTGTGTGAGTGTGTGTGTGTGTGTGTGTTTAACAGGGGAGGGGAGAACATTCCAGAGAAGGTAGACAAAAAGAGAAACAGAGAGGGACAGACTTCATTGTAAAGACTGCTGCAACTCGATACTCTTGCATACTGAATATTCCCCCAGAGGTTTTTTTCCATTACCCCAGAACGGTGGAGTCGTTTAGCTGATCCAGCCCAGCTTTTCCACTCTTTCTTTTTTCTTTTCTCTCTCCCTCCCTCCTTTTTCTTTTGCTGTATTTTCACAGACACATTGTGCAAATGTAACCTTTTGCAAGCCCCAACTCCCCCCACCACTCTCCCCACCCGTCCCCAGGAAGTTGGCTAGCCACTTTGCTGCCAAGAAATATGAAAAACTGGCAGGCTGCCCGTTTCATCTGCAAACACACAGCGGAAAAAGGGAGGGAGGGAGGATGGGAGCAGCAGGAGGGAGGGAGGGAGGGAGGGAGTGAGGAAAGGAGGGGGAGATTGGAGGTGACACAGAGGAGAAGGAATACTGCTGCTGCGCTTGCCACGAAGAAGAAGAAGTAGAAAAAGAGGAATGAAACGCGGAGCAGAGAGAAAGAGCTGCAGAGAGATAAGGATGGATTTTTCTTGCATGAAAAGGGGCCACATTACTGAGTGAAGATAAATCATGTGGAACATTTTCTTAACAGCAGCAGAACGCCACATGGCCGCTGATGAGGAGAGAGAGCCGGGTTAACACATGCACACACACGCAACCCAGCCCTCTGCGTGCCATGTGTGCAGTGGAGACACATGCACAAACACGTCCCAACATAGACATGTATATAAGAATAATAAGCCCCTATAGGAGCGCTGTCTGATGTGCTTTACATAATAGGAAAATGTATAAAGCTGTAGCCCATAGGTCAACGTATTAAACTGCATTTCTGTAAGTCCATTCTCTTCACTTTACTGGTTTGGATGCATCATTGCACAGAGCATTGCAGGAGCAACAGCTTGGGAGGTTGTAAACTTTACAAACTAATGGTGCTTTCACACTTGCACAAAAATTCCTGAAATTTTCAGGGAGAGCTGCATGTGTGAACGCACATACCCAGAATTTTTCCTGCCAGCCCCCTAGTAAATTTGCCATGTGAAGTCAGATTGAGCTGGTGTGAGAAAGCAGCAGGAAATGTTTAGGAATATTCAACTCGAGCGATAGGGTGATGGTCGGGGGTGAAGACGTTTATACAGGCGCACGACTTTATGCATGCTTCCAGTGAGAGCTCTGTGCACGTAATGAAACTCCATTATGTTTTCTGTTCGCTCTTTGTGGACTGTGAATATGTGTAACTATGCATAGCACTGATATATTTGGATATAAATCCAAAAATTGTTAGTAATTCCTCATCGTTCTTTTACTGTCATGTCCTGCCTCCTGACATTCGTCTGACAGGGATGGGATCCTGCTGTGAGGTGCAACTCCTAAAGAAGATTTAGGGGGCAGCCTGCTTAAAATTTCCAACAAATGTTAAGCCTCTACATGAGCCGGTTCAGCTTCTCACATAGGCTGTTAAGCCAGCACTGGAGAGCAGCCCTCCCCTGGCAGCCCTGCAGCGTGCTCTTCCAGAGAGCTGGCCAATCAAGAGGAAGTGGGCACATGGGGAGGGGGGCCTTAAAGAGACAGCAGCTGATACGAACCGTTTCAAGCAAAGGCTGAAAGGACGTTTTTACAGACACCAGTATCAGATAAATAAGGACTTTTTTTTAAAGAAATCATGCAAAGCTACTCTTTAGCAGAGTCCTGCACCGGGTCTGGTACCTGACGGGTAACACACAAAAAGGTTCTGTAACGCATACAAAATAAAAATGAACAGAAGGCGAGTAGCTGATGAGAACAAAATCAAAAACAACAAAAAAGAAAAAGAAAAATCATTAATGAAAATGATTGGCAGTATTTTAATCATTGAGCATGCATTCGTTGAGAGAGTGCGACTGCTTGTCTGCGTGCTGGCACTGATAAGTGTGAACGTCCGTAAATGTGCAGTACTGCTCTTCTTGTAGAGACACGCTAATTACACAACAACTAAGATTATTGAGCACTAACAAAGCAAGTGACTGTGTTGTCATTGTGTTTAATCACGGGTCGGGTCGCAGGTCTTATTCACAGGTCCAGATTTGACACAGGGATAATTGCCGGTAATTGGGTCCAAATTGGGTTTCAGTACTGAGCCTTGCGGGCACGGGCGGATGGGGTTTGTTAAACTGGACCCGTGCAGGACTCTTGTTCTTTAGGTTCCACAGACTGACAACATTATTGTGTGAGACCCACTAGACTGGACTCTGGTAATACATGTTAACATGTAAGTCCTACTGAAATAGTACTAAGTTGAATTTCTCAAAGTTGGACGACTAACACACCACTCGATTTACTCTTTCATGTGTACACCTTAGTCGGCCCCAGACTGGCCTAAGTGTCCTGTGCATCCCCCACAGTCCCACGCCAGGCTTTGACCTGGAGGTCAAACAGCACAAATGTGAAGAGGAAAGCTGAGAAGAAAACAAGACGTGCGTCTCATTTTTACCAAAAGTAGAGAATCACAAAATGAATGGTTTGAATTAAAACATATGGATGTAAAATTAGTGCTGGATTATACACTTAAAGAAACATTTAACACGCATGCATTCATATTATTTTGTATCAAGGACAGAGCAGAGAGAAAAGAGTAAAAAGGTTTTTCTGATTCTTCACAGAGACTCTGGTTCCTCCACAGAACGTCTGCATGATTCTGTCTTCCTGCGAGCTCTTCCTGTGGTTTTGACGTCTCCAAGTGATGCTCTTCCTGTCTGTTGCCTGGCAACAGAAGGGAAAAAATAGATGAGGTGATGAGTGAAGGTGAGCCCGAGGGAGAGGAGGAGGAGGAGGAGGAGGAAGGGAAAGAGGAGAGATGGTGGGGAGGAAAAATGCTGGTTTTTATTTTCTCCTTTGCAGGCAGGATTGTTCCGTTTTTGTTCTCCAACGTTCCTTTTATATAAGAAAAAAAAAACTGGGTGATGTGCTGCGCTGCTGAGTGCAAGGCTGTGGAAAACTCAGAATGTGATAACAGAAAATGTTTGACACTTTTGAAAACAAAGTTTCTTCCAAATACCAGGTTTTACCGATATCAGTGTATATAATCGTATATCTTTGCACTCTCCTCTGATAGATTTCTCTCTGTTTCTGTAAAATCACCTACATTATTTACAACATTATGTGTATGCACAAGGGAATATTTGTTAGTAGAAATATGTTGAACCTTTTAAAAACTTGCAGTGAGGTACAGGTAAATATATTACAGCAGCTTGCAAAAGAAGTCTTCTGTATTGAGTATAGAAATGTGCTCAGTACAAAGAACGCTTCACTAACGTATGTGCCACAAAGACCCATGTAAAGCAATCTAACAGAAGCCCCTTTCTCACATGCACTACACTCCTGACAATTTCCTGATATTTCCAGGGTGACTACATGTTTGAACGCAGAGGGCAGAATCATTTCTCGCTGACTTTAAGCAAACTTTTTTCATGCCAGGCCGCTGTAAAAAGTTTTCCACCAAGCAGACCCGTCTGGTTTAGTAAAGCTAACCCTGATCTTGATTGCGTTTCCACAGCCAAACCATACCCCCACTTGGTAAGCAGAGTGTAAGTCAGACAGTGATAGCGGCGTCAGCTACATAATAGTGGGAGATCACAGCAGTGTAGCCCGTCAATAGATTCAACGAAGAAGAAGAACATGACAATGTAAACAAAGGGCAACAATGGAGGATGTCCAGCAGAGGTCGTTACCTCAGAGGAATCTGTGCCTGGAAAAAAATGTTTTGAGGCGCTTTTTAAACACGTTTGTTTTGCTCTGTTTCTTTGTTCTGTCACATGTTTTGTACTGTCTGAGGCCAAAACTGCACAATGTTGCATTAAATGAATCTGACTGGTTGAAGAGTTTCTGAAATTTGGGTCACGAAGGAAGTTTTCATGAAGGAGTTGGTGGGGGTCCTGAGGCTTTACCAGTTAATAGTCTAGTTTAGACTATGGCCTGCATTCAAGAAGTCGATGTAGCATCCAGAAATCTGCATTCTTTTTATTGCCCAGCAGGGGGCAACTCTCATAGAAGAAAATCTATGAAAAAATGGACTTGTACATTTCGTCCATCCATCTTTATCTCTTTTCCCGTTCGGGGTGGGGGGCTGGAGCCAATCCCATCTGTCATTGGGCGTGAGGGGGGGAACACCCTGGACTGTTCGCCAGTCAATCACAGGACTGACATATAGAGACAGACAACCAGCCACACTCACATTCACACCTACGGGCAATTTAGAGTCACCAATTAACCTAACGAGCATGTCTTTGGACTGTGGGAGGAAGCCGGAGTACCCAGAGAGAACCCACGCACTCACGGAGAGAACATGCAAACTCCACACAGAGAGGCTCCTGACAGACGGGGATTCTAACCAGGAACCTCCTCGCTGTGAGGCAACAGCGCTAACCACTGCACCGTGCAGACCTACGATTCTGTTCCTCTCACATTTTCAAATTATTTTATGGCCTCAATATTTAGTTTGACATCTTCTCCAACACAGTCAGTCGTCAGTTAAATATGGTCACATTTAGAGTCAAATAGACCATAAAGCAGGGGACGATTTAGGGCGGGGCTACGTGGGATTGAAACTCGTCACCACGGCAGCCTGAAAACATCTTTTAGTGTTCAGTTGTTCAGTCAAAGACACTCTGAAGAAACAGCTGTTTAGTTTTTTTCTGCATGTACATTTTGTTTAAGGCCTCTTATTTACAACCCAAAACTAGCATCACAATAACATCACAGCTACCGTCAGTTACGAGCGCACTCGGATAACCAACCCCCAAGTTCCCATCTGCACTCCTGAAAATTTCTTGAAAATTTCAGGCAGGCTGCCCCTGACAGTTTGCAGCTCAGGGGGCAGTACATGACGTCAAAAGAACGACGCATGCGAAGCAACAGAGTCTGACGCCGTGATATTTAATACTCACTGATTCATACAAACACAGAGATGCTGCAGTGCAGTGATTCACCACAATGACACATTCCTGTTGTCTTAATATGAGGGTGCCTGCACAGGTCATCATTACATATTCAAACATTACTGTGCAGCAATTACATTTAATGTTGTATACAGTTATGTGGAAATGATAAACTCCACATCTCAGTCCTCAATAAAAAGGAGAACCATTTTCAAAACTTGTTTTTTCCTGTGGTAAAAAAATGAGCTCGATAATAGAATAACAAACATTTAGTGCTCAAACTCATCTGTAGTTGTTGCATTATTTCTTCCATCCTCAAATCTCATCCTAACATTAGTCCCTGTGTCTAAAGTGGGAGGATGCATAAATGACAGGAACCCTGATAGACAAAATTCCCAAGAGTGACAGAGAGAAAGAGAGAGGAGGACTTAAGGATAGAAAAGGAATCACCAGAAGGGAAGACGTTTGGTCCCAAAGCTACAGAGGGAGAGAGAGGGGAGGGGGGAGGAGAAGGAAAGATCAATATCTAATTTCAGTGCTGAGTTCACTGTGGACGGTTTTCCAATAAGAGCGGGATAAAACACCCAAGTTTGAATAGTCGTGTATCTCTGTCTGACTCACTGTGCATCTCTCTCTCTCTCTCTCTCTCTCTCTCTCTCTCTCTTTGTCTTTCAGTCTGACTCTTTCCACTGCAAAGCCAAGATGTGAAGTTGTTTCTGACAAATAATTAAGTAGCACCTACAGTACTTTTAACTCCTGTTAATTACAGAAAGTATGTATGCATCTCAGGTAAACATCCAGCGCCCTCAGTTCAAGAGGACGTCACGACCACTCTGGGCTTATTCAAGTAGATCATTTGTTGAGGACTTAGCTGAAATAGATTAAAGGAGGAGAAAGGGAAAACGTCTGTGGTTCAACATCTGTGATATCCTGACTTTTAGCACAGGTGAGGCTACGAAAACCATTGTTCTAAGTCCCCCTACATTTCCTGAAATTCAACAATTTCGTTGGATTCTTCATGCCTGTAATATCAACATCGACATATTAAAACTGCTTTCTAAATTTTGAGGTCAGCAACGTGATTTCTAGAGCCAAGATTTTCAGCTAACCCTTGTACCTTTGTTAGCAGGATGCATCCAAAATTCACGGTATCTGAGGCCTAGTCCACACGAAGGCGGGTAATTTTTAATTTTTCGGCCTTTCGTATGCAAACTGCGTTTTAGGTCACAGAAACCTCACCTTATGAAAAACTCCTTCCAGGGTGAAGATGTTCAGAAACTCAGTTTATGATGTTTATGTGTAGACGGTTCTTGTAACGTCACGCTGTGCGCCGGTTTCTCATTTACACATAAATACAGCAGAAATCGAATATATCCTCTAAAAATATCTCTCTGAGTCATGACTGTCTACAATGAGTGAGACGCGCGAGTCCCGCTGGATGTGATGTTGCCTGAGCCGTTTTTTACATCGTGGTAAAATGGACGGGACGACCGGCTCCTCCCCTAAGTGAGGGACTATTGAAAAGAAGAATAACATACTGTACTCACTGCTTATTTGGATGTCATGTAAGCGTTTTTAGATCACGGTCATTCCGTGTAAATTTACATGCTATGTGAAGCTATAAGCTAACTAAAGAGCGCTAACATTAGCATGCTAACACAACAATGCAGCTCGAGACGGGGACAATTTTGTCCGCCGCTTGGGCTTAGTGCTTAATTATGGTGCTTTCCAATTTTATAACTCCTTTGTGCAAACGTGAGTGGAGGAGAGCGGAGGCTACAGAATAGCGGAGGTGTGGCCAAACAGCGGTTTGTTTTGGTTTCATGCTGCTGCTCAGGGGCGACATCTACTGGATCGAAAAGTCGCACATTCTTCAATTAAGAAACCTTATAGTGAGGGCTGGCTCAGGCTTGGACCAGCTCTCAGTTAGGGCTTAGACTGCCGGAGGATCTGACACGCTGAGCTCCTCTCTCTCTCTCTCTCTCTCTCTCTCTCTCTCTCTCTCTCTCTCTCTCTCTCTCGCCCTAGTTTGAAGAAGAAACCAATGGGCTTGGAGGTTGAGAGTCACAGAAAGAATAAGCATTGTTGTTTGATGTAAGACGTAATTAAAAGGACTTTCCTTGATAAATCTAGAGACTAAAATGCGATGGATCCACACGCCCTCTGAAAGCACTTCAGCATGCCATGAAAAGAAAAACGTAAAAAAGGGTAAATGGTTTTCAAATGTTCCACAGGAGCACTTGTCTTTTAAATAACGTCAGATCGTATCCCAACAGTAGGTCAATTTATTTTCTCCGCCGCTCCCTCCAGTCTGAACCCTGTGAGTGAGTGCAGGATGGAGGTGTTGGCGGGGGAGTTTACCTCCCTGAAATATTGATGAGAAAATGCACCAGTGCAACTTTGCAGCAGCCTCAGAGTGAGGCTCTACCTCTCTGCTCTCTCGCTTCTCTTCCCGCCATGAGTTGTGTTTCTTAAATCCTCTTTAATCAAATGTTATTTTCTAAATCATTAAATAGATCTTAATAAATAACAATCGCTGCCTTTGTTGCCATTGGTTTCTTTTTGCTTCTCCTCCAATGAACAACAAACGTGATACTACATTTGTTGTGTTGATTATCAGTACTGTCATTTCCTGTTTTACTTTGTTACTTACCCTCGTCTCTGTCTTCCAGATCCTACTCCTCATGTTTCCCGCCTTGTGTCTGCCCCGCCCTGATTGTACTCACCTGTGTCTCGTTACTTCCTGATTGTCTGTGCCTTTAGTCTCTGTGTGTCCTCCCTCTTGTTGCCAGTTAAGGTGGGCATACACTGTGCGATGTTTTCGATCGTTTTGAAAATCTCAGACTCAAACTGCACGAGTAAATCGCATGCGATGAAAAGCCAAAGCTCATAATTTATGTGCGCACACTGTGCAGTCCGATGCTCGGCTGCTACCTGATTGCTCACACTATAAGAGCGAAATAAACACGTCGGGTCCCCAAATCCAGAAGAGGACTGGAGAGATGCTCACGAAGGAGAAACGTGCTGCCTTGGCCATTTGTGCCATTCTATGCGCTGAAACGTCTTTAAAGGCATGAGTCTGGCCTCCATGTCCTCAGTCCAAACCACACGCTGCGGCGGCACCGACATGACGACATGCTTCTTCTTCGTGGACGTGGTAATGTTTACATTTTTTACGCAGGCGCAATGAGGGGAAAACCCACTGATCTCAGGTGAATCGGCTCGTAGCTTTGCTTCAACTGTGCGATACCCTCACGAGGGGCGACCAAAATATCAAACAGGTTTGATTTTCAGGCGACCGGCCGATTGCCGGTTGGGAGCTGGTCAGGAGGGGTATATCGGTGCTTGTTGCCCCCTGTATACCACACGACTCACGAATAAGCTGAAATTCGGCCCAACTCCAAAAATTCTCGTCGTTACAGGGGTGAAACAGGATCGTCTGAGCCAGCGGCGGAGAACAGCGCGATGCGTTTGTGTGTATGTGGAGCTCCCGCTGTTTCTCTAAACATCGTGCTTCCATAACATCGTATCACGAGGTGAAATCACACCCTTGGACACCAATATAACGACGTTGAAGAATCACTGTAAAAGTGCAAAGACCCAATGACAGTGAAGCTTTGCTGCAGGGCTGTTGCTGAATCGCAATCTGTGAAAGGCTGAAGAGAAACTTGACGTACTTCTCAGTTGATTTATTTGATCAGTAAACATTTTCCTAACAAGTTTATGGACTAAATCTCTAGTTTCAAGTCTTCAATCCAGCATGATGTTCAAATACGAAATTATGGTCCCATTCAGAGTCAAAGAGGGGACGATTTAGGGCGGGGCTTCCTGTGATTGACAAGTGGTTACCTTCTCAAATACACCTTGATCCTGCGATGGAGTTTATGGTTGAGTTTTTACATTTAAAACATTTTCTTTAAAGCTCGTTTTCCTAGCAAAAATTAGTAACCCAATTAAAACCCCGCCAAATTAAAATATCACAGTTGTCATGAATACTAATGCACCTTGATAAAGCTGCTGACTTGGTGTCTCCAAGCCCCTCTCTACTCCTAAGCTTCATGCGTTTTGTTCAAACATGGTCACTTCCTGATCAAAACAAAGAATCAAGACAACTCAAGTATTCAAACAATAATCCAGCTTTAAAGACGGTAAACCAGTAATGGGTTTACAGCGTTGGAGACAATAAGTTAGCCAAAAGTGCACAGCCACACGTGTCTGGGGTTTCCACAATGCTCGTCTTTTACTACAAACTACACGTCAGCGTCACAAAGCCTGATCGTATGGCTACTATTTTATCATACATGAGCAGAGTAGTGTCCACACGTTACGAACCTTCACGTCACTGTTGAGTTGAGAGGCTAAAGTAAGTAGGAACTCGGTTACAGGCATCCATCCATGGCAGAAGCGCAGTGATGATTCTAGAGTCTGTTGGGGCCCATGGCAAAAAATCATTGGAGGCCCCTTCCACCAGCGTTCATCACCATTACTTCTAGCCAGTGTCTAGACGCTTGCTCTTCATTCTCCTTCAGTGACAAACTTCAGTTTTCACGGGAATGATGCAACACTTAGCAGGGCCACGACTTTAAGTGCTGTCAGATGCAGGGGCCCCCTTACGGAGGTTTCCTATCGTCATTGCTTAATTTGCACATTTTAAGCCACTGCTATGGTCAAAGTTTGAAAGGCCTTCTGGGGGCCTCCTACTGGTCTGGGGCCCCAAGCAGTTGCCTCCCTTGCCTGCTGACACGCAGCACCTCTGCAGAAGCGCCACTCAAAACTCATAACTTCAAGGAAAACAAACAAGATGCCGTGTAATGACGTCGCTCCCCTAGTGACTTAGCAACAGTATGTCTTAAAGGTACTTTCCACAATTTCAACTGTTACAAGTTCCTCTTTGGAAACCAAACTTTCTCTCTTTGCATGAAGTCAAATTGGCAGCATATGCACGTCACAGTTTATGTAACATCTCTGCCTGTTACATTTCCAAACCATTACAGGAAAGTGAGTTTTGTTCTGAATGAAAAACCCTGTAGCAGGACTCTTAAAGACCAACATTGCACAGTATTAGTTTTGTTGCATTGCTTTATTAACCCCTGTGTTTAATGAGGAATTTATTATTGTCTTGTTTTTATCCTTTCAACGCCGCATCATTTCTATTCTGCACATGTTTCTGTGCAGGTTCTTAGTCATCCGAGTCATGGTAAATCGAAGCTTGATCCAAAAGGCAGCTGGACTTGGTTAAAGATCTTGAAGATGTTTCCCCTCTCCTTGTTTAGATCTGAAGAAGCCTTTCAGAGGAGAGGTGCAATATCTTCAAGATCTTCAACCAAGTCCAGCTGCCTTCTGGATCAAGCTTCGATATACGGCACACACAAACATGCAGAGTGTTCATACAGCTTTCATGCTTGCTCGATTTCTCCCTCTCCTACCAGCAGCACACTCTGTGTTCAGCACAGGAATGAACAAATCCTCAACACCAGAGACTGAAGATGAACTGAATCACATCACCAGTGCCACCAACAGATACAGAAACTTTTTACACTAGAGCTCCCCTCACTGGAGAGAGATGGTACTGACATTCAGATAACCCAGCCTCGTTCTTCTGTGCGGTCCTTACTGCTGAAGAGCTGGATGGGAAAAAGCAAATCCTGTTGTCTCTTGCTAAGTTGTACAGAGCTTGTAGGTTTTCTGAACTGAATGCAACACACTGAATGTTGCTGGAGTCAAAGAGGAAAAAGTCGATGATGTCAGAGGCAGCTCCTTAAGGCTCCAGCATGATTCATCAAAGTGCTAATAAGATAAGGAAAAGCATCTGAAGCCCTCTTTTTCAGGAGGGACTGCATGTGATAAAATATATAACTTTTTCGCACTGACAATCTGATATTTGTCTTTTTAAGTTTGCATGAAAAAAACCCTCTAAAAAGGCAAAGACAGGACTAACATGACCTAGAGGTTAAGTTCAGTGAATTAATTAGCCGAGGTGTCGCTGAGCAGACAGCTAGCTGCACCCAACTTTTACTCAAAGAGACCACGCCCCTTATTTTGCAAAACTTAATGTCTTCATATAAATTAAACAGGTTAATTATATAAACATTCATTCTGACAGTCGTCATGAAGAAAGAAATGAGCTATAGAGACCAAAACAGTTTTGGTACCAGGCTGTAAACATGTTTATTTCTGCTGTAAAGTTCGACATGTTAACATGACGCTCTATGGGGATCGACTCACAAATGGATCCATCCTCTTGTGGCCACCAGAGGGACTGCAGTTTTGGGTACTTTGACTATGTTTTTAATCCAGAGATTGCGTCTTGGATTTGCTTCGCTGAGATACCTGAAAATATCTTTGTTTATCGGCCCCCTAGTGGTAGTTTTAGAGAATACGCTGGCAGATAGTCCATACACAGCAGCTCGTTATGATTTAGACTAAACTACAGTCATCGGCATATAATAATTGTATCCAGCGTCTCAAGTCCCTTTTTGTCCGCTAATGAGACTGAATTCAAGTCTTTTAATACCACAGCGTGATTTAGTGAGTAAAAATGAGTAACATGATTCATTTCCACCTCTTATGGCGGATGCATTAATCATGATTATTGTAAAAAAAACAAAAAAAAAACATATTTAGACATTTATAATCCATTAAATGAATTAACACACACTTAACATTCATTTATCTTTTGTTTTATAATGTTTACGCCTGAACTAAACTGCATCTCCTCTGTGCATCCTTAGAATAAAATAAGAAGTAAAACAGTATTTGAATTTATTAATGACAACAAAGACATATTTATAGAGATTGAGCTCTTTAAACAGTAAGACTGGGCATCCAACCACCCTCACCCTAACCCAGCAAGACTTGGAGTGTAGACAAAACAATGAAGGAACAGAGGTTGATCATTCATAGCTCTATACCACACTGCCCTCCTGTGGACTGTTGATGACACTGCAGCCCTCCTGCCATCATCTCCACGGGACTGCGCCTCTCTGAAGGGTTTGTAGTTTGTTTTTTCAGATTTATTACATCCCGTTTTTATTATCAATTTAAAAATGTATGTTATTAAATGTAAAAACAAACAAACACACAACGTAGTTTATTTGACCTTATTAATGCCAAATTGCAATTACTATTATTATTGCAATTTGGCAAACATGTTCTTAATTTATTTATTTGTATCTTAATGTACGTGTGTGTCGGTGTGTGTTTATTACTTCTTCCTTAATAACCATTAAAGAGTACTTCACGAGCCATTTTAAACTTTATTTTTGTAAACAAACATCAAAAAACAATAAAATATTGTCATAGTTTGTTACTAAAGAGAAATAAAAGTTACTCTGTGTTATATTATCTACAAAGAACCAACATTAATCCATCATGAGCACTAAGCTACATTTAGCAAAGTTACAGTGAAGAGGAAAAACTTGCTTTAGACCTCCTCCCAGTTTGGCCGAATTACTGGGAATTTCCAGAACATGTGAAAATGGTCTGCAAGTTATTCTCCTCATTTCTTCCATCGTACTGTAGACCTCCTCCAACCTCAGCTGTCTGTACACTTTGTATTTTAGGGGTCATAAAATACCTAATCAGGTTGCGCCAGCAGGATTCCCTTCAAAAAGACTCGAGCTGGTTGAGGGAATGGTGGACTTCACAGAGCACACACCAAACCAGTCTTCTTCTGAGATTACCCTACGACCCTTATTCATAGACTGTAAATATTAGGGTCTTACCAACCTTTGAGACTGTTTTCATAAGCCACCACCCGGTCTGAACACTGATTTTGTACAGCATTACCGAGTTCCGCCAGCAGAGGGCGCTGCTGCCACTCCTCCCTCTCATAAACCCAAATAAGGAAATGACGTGGTGCGCGTGCAGAGCGTGCAGAGATGGTCCCAAATAGAAAAGTGAAGCAGTGACACCGGGTGGACCGACGGGTCTGAGAGAGGTCGAGGAGGGTGCTGGGACCTGGAGCTGAGACGAAACAGGTTAGTTTGATTTTAAATACTTTAATACAGGTAAGAAACACCTGAGATGTTTGTGAATAACCTGCAGGTGTGTGTTAGCAGCTAGCTTAGCTCGTCGGCTAAAGCTAGTTACAACATCTACCTTGACACGTGCACCCAGGGCCTTAAAGCGTCGCTTTTACTTAAAATGAAGATTAAATAAATCAGTTATTATCACTGTGAAGTGACGTAGTAAACTCTCATAATAACAATAAAACGAATAGTTTGTTTATTTGTTGTTATTGTTAGCTTATAGCATTACTGAGTGCTATACAGTACAGTTGTTAAAATGTCTCATTTTAGAGTTTATCTGTTTAAAACTGTTAAATTAAAGCAACACCTGTTTATTGAGATTTAATTGCAGACAAATCAAAGTTCAGGATGTTTAAAATAGCATTTAACTTTGTGTAAATCACTGTGTATTGTTTCTATGGAGATGAAAGAGTCAGAAACATGACAGGGTGTGACTGACTCGAGTTGATTCATACAATTATTTAAAATGTCATTGAACATGACTTGCATGCTGTGGGTTGTACCTCTGGCCTGATTCGTGAGTTAAATCGTGTGTTTCGCTTTACGCTGTGTGAGTGTGACGCAAATACGTGAACACTTAAAGGGAAATACGAGCAAGTGAATCGCTATCATTTAGAAATGAGATTGCATGTACGCTTGAACCGAGTTTTGATTGAATCATGCAGCCTAACACATCAGAAACATTATAGTATCCACCCTCCGTCCTGTCGGTCGTAATGACTCTGTGTGTGTCTGTAATGTTGGTCAGAGCCTCAGAGGGAATGTGTGCCCTCTGCTCTGCTCATGAGACGGCTGCTGACAGCTGAATTAGTGCCTAGTGTTGCCCAAATTTGGCTGCAGTCAGCGTCTGTGTGTCTGTCTGTCTGTCTGTCTGTCTGTCTGTCTGTGCTCTTCCAACAGGCTGTGAGGTGAAAGACCTCCCCACCTGTCCTCCTCTCACTTTTAACTGTTGCAGAGGGAATGACTAGGGCTCATCATAGTGCAGGATAAAAACAGCAGCAAGTATTTACATACAAAATAAAAGGTGCAAACATAAATAGATGATCAGTAAATAATATGAACTCATGATAACATTTGAACTCCTGGTTTTAGAGGGACAGCAGCATGAGCCGACAGACGGGGTGAAACAAATCTCTTGATTTTAAAAAGGAAACGATCAAAGCACTTCAAATTAAAGGTTGAGATAAACAGTGAGGTCATTATTCTAACGTCTTCTGTTGAGCTCAGAAGTCTCAGATGAGGTGATTTCTGTGAGTGAACCGTGTCATCTGTGGACTCTGACAGGATGGGGGACATCGCAGGAAACGAGGGCAGCTTCTACTCCAATGCAGAGGGCTACTGGAAGGAGGTTCCTCCCACTGTGGACGGCATGCTGGGAGGATACGGCAGCATCTCCAGCATCGACATCAACGGATCCAAAGCGTTCCTGAAAAAGTTCCTCGGCGTAAGAAACTCTTAAAATAGGCACACACACAGAAACCTCAGCAGAGTCCATGACTCATTTTAAGAAATATAACTTTCAGGTTGATGTCAGTACATTCATTAATCTGATTATTTCATAGTTGACTCGACACAAATATTTAGTTTTGATTTACTCTTGTGACTTGGGTTGATTTTGGATTCAAGCAGCGTGAACTTTAGATCTTTTTGTCTCGACTAAGGACGTCTTGATTCTGGGTCTTGACTTGATAATTGTGAGAATTGTCTTCAGAGTTTTCTGTCTGGACTCGGTCAATTCAAAGTCTTGCTTGTGACTTGACTAAAGATGGTACATCTTGACTTGGGTCTACTAAATCCGTTTTCACATCTGCACTCCTGAAAATATCTAGATCATTTCAGGAGGACTGCTCCAGATATTCTCCCGACCTGGCTGTTCACATATGCTCCTCACAGCAGGAGACTATCCCTGTCAGACGGGGGGGGGGGGCCGGGGGTCTCCTCAGGTAAGACGTGACGTAAAAAAAGACGTGGAAGTAGCGGACGAAGCAACAGAGTCCGCTATACGAAGCTATAAAGAGAATATTTGTCTTTATATCAATGCTACGTGTAGTTCAACGGTATCGCAGTGTGAACTAAAGAGCGGAGAAGAACATACTGGAGAACAGGAAACAGAATGCAGTCGTATAATTACGTGCACGGAGATCGTAGCGGTTCCTGGGCAGACAGTCAATGAACTGACTCCAGTCACAGTATATAAACGTACCTCCCCTCCCCCATTGGTTCGAGGTGAATTCTCCTGATTATATCCTGCTGCGTTGTCACTAAGACTAGAGGTCTGACAGGAGAAACTCCTGTTGAAGTCAGAGCAAAAAATTCAGCTGTTTGCGTTCACACATGCAGCTCCTCCTGGATGTATCAGGAGTTTTTCAGGAGATTTCTGCAAGTGTGAAAGCCCTATAAGTCTGGTCTAGGGACTATTGGTGATGACTAGGGTTTTGAAGTTGGTGACTCAGGACTTGACCAGCGAAATATGTTGACAAGAGACCAGAGTGTTGTAAAAAGGACTTGAAGCTCATGACTAAGGACTTCAGGGTGTTGATTAGGGACTTGAAGGTATCGATCAGGGACTCAGGACTCCAGACACAAGTTTAAAACTTGGTCTTAGCTTGGGAACTTGAAGGTCTGGACTAAGGAATAGATGGTCCTTAACTGAGACAGGTTGGACTTGACTTGGATCTACATTTGGGAATTGTTGGTCTTTACTTCGGACTTGGCATTTCAGCCATTTTTAAAACAGCCATAACCTTTAAAGTAACACATTTAAATAACTCTGAATATTCAAGTTTTACAAGTAATATTTATTATTTACAAAATCACCTGCAGTTGTTTAATGCAGTTTCAAAGCCTTTCTACTCGAGGGTAGCCGCTTGTGTCACATCTTTCTGCTCCTCGTTTTAAGGAAGGTGAGGGGAAGACGGGGACGGGCTGTGCTCTGGACTGTGGCGCCGGCATTGGGAGGATCACCAAGCGTTTACTGCTGCCGCTCTTCAAAACCGTGGACCTGGTGGACGTGACGCAGGAGTTCCTGGACAAAGCCAAGACGTACCTGGCAGAGGACGGAAAGAGGGTGGGGAACTACCTCTGCCATGGACTGCAGGACTTTGTACCAGAGAGTGGGCGCTATGATGTCATCTGGATCCAGTGGGTCATTGGTGAGTATATCCGTGTTTCCATACCTAATGGTTGGCCATGACTCGGGTCATGTTTGTCTTGACCTGGGACCTGTTGGGTCTGTCGTTCAGACTCGACGTCATGTAGGAATACTTTTCTTGACTGTAGACTTTAATTGTTAGTTTTTTGGCTTTTCTTCAGACTTGACTTGGGATTTGTTGGTCTTGATATGGGAGTGACTTGGGGGACTTTTTCTGTTTTCCTGGGACTTGGGTCTGGGACTGACAAATGTTTGTCTTGACTTGGGACTTGTTGCTCTTTACATTGATCAAAGATTTGTTGGTCCTGACCCAAAACTTGACATGGAGTTAATGGTCTTGAAATGGGAGTTGACTTGGGACTTCTGGTTTTTGATAAGGGACTCAAAAAGGGACCAGCTAGTCCTGACTTTTTACTTGACTTGCAGTATCATATTGAACTCTTAGGTCTGGACTTGGGACTTGATTTTTGACACATTGCTCTTGACTGAACTCGGGATTTGTTGCTCATGTTTTTGGACAGGTTGATCTTCTTTTGAGGTGATTTTTGGCCTCGACTTGAGCTTAAGTTTGGATCTGTTGGTCCTGACTAGTATCAACCCTTTGACTTGTTGATCTCCAGTTGCGACTTGATTTAGGGGTTCATTTTTCTTGACTTTTGACTGACCTCGGGATTTGTGACTGACTTTGGAGTTGATATGAGACCAATAAGGATCATGTTTGTTTTGACTTCTGACTTTTTCTTTAACTTGAGATTTTTTGGTCTTGACTTGGATCTCTTGAACTTAAAGCTTAGACCCCTCTTCTTCATTAAACTCCTTCCCTCCTGTTCTCCCCGTCAGGTCACCTGACAGACAATCACCTGGTGGAGTTCCTGCGTCGCTGTCAAAAAGCTCTGCGGCCGAACGGCCTCATCGTGATAAAGGACAATGTTTCGTACGAAGGCGTGGTCCCTGACGAGGTGGACAGCAGCGTGTGCAGAGACCTGGACATCGTTCACAGTCTGGTTGGCAGAGCGGGTCTCCGCATCGTCCATGAAGAGCAACAAATGGACTTCCCAAAGGAGATCTTCCAAGTCCACACTCTGGCTCTCAGATAAGAGGACTGCAGGAGGAGGAGGGGCGTGTAAACAAAGTGCTTCTAAATGTGAGAGGATGTTTTTCTAGTCAGCGAGTCATTTATTATCTGCAGAGTGACACGTTTGTTAACTAGAACCGTCTTCTGCTGATTGTTGAGTCTTCATGTCTGCTGTGCCCGGCCTTAAAGAGACGATTCAGGTGTTTTTAACCTCGGCCTATTTTTCCATACTTTGAGGTCTAAATCAAGGCTGTCAAATCTCCGATACTTCGCAGTATCATGTTCACCTTTTCAGCTTTTGCACCCGGACAGTCGGCCAATAGCAACTCTTCTGCTGTTTGTAAATGGAGACGTCTTCTTCTTCTTCCAGCTCTGTCGTCACCCGACCACAACCTGCGGCATCAATCTTACAGACTGTTTACAGGCTTTCATCACCTCGCTCTGTATTTATTTATTAGACACGTGTTCAGTGTGGCGCCAAGTTCTCTGTCGGGTGTGACGAGCTTCATTGAACTGAAGGATGCTGGAGAGATGAGGCAGCTGCTTCTGGATATTTTTAATGTTTAACAGCTTATTGAAAACATGTTTGCAGGTCAGTTTTGCTCGATGTGCTAACGCAGACTTGAAGGTTATTCACTGGTTTTTAATTTGTGGTAACAAGTGTTTTTCTTTAGTCCTTAAATATTATTTATCTGTCTGAAACTAAAAACATACCTTAATATTGATCGCTGAATCAAGCAAAATGTTCACAAACGTCTACATGCAACTTCTAAAGGTCCTAATTTGAACACTCTGTTTCTACAATCAATGTCTGAACACGTGAATTTTATGACCCTTGAATGATTCGTATGATTATTTTCACCAGTAAAAAATGAGAAGCTGCGTTGAAGTTTTATTTGCTCATCATTGCTAATAAAAGACGAAAGATACCGGCTTTATTTAAAGGAGCAGTATGTAACTCTGACACCTAGTGTTTAAAATGGGTACTGCAGTCCAAATAGAGCTGTCTCCCCCCCCCCCCCCCCTCCTCTCTGAGTGGATGCTCACGCAGGTCACCATGTGGTGGACACTGAAGCTTCAGTGTTTAGCCAGCTCTGCATCGGTCTGTAAACCTTTCTGTGTTCTAACCTCTCTCCATTTTTCAAAAGCATCTCCAATATTGATCCTAGTTTGAGCACGTTTCTGCTCGTGGAGCTTATTAGAAACATGCAGAGGCTTTTTAGGTCGGGTACAATCACTTCTATCTGAACCAGTTCTCTTGCCCGCTTCCATCGCTGCAACACCTGTTGGTTTGACCTGATAACTGCTCTCATATCTGGCAAACCGAGGGGTGTCCAAAACGGCAGTGTGGGGGTGCCTTAAAACCTCCTACCTTCTCTGGTCCAAACAAATCCAGACCATTCAGGACCAGAATCTAAAGTTAGAAGGAGAACATACTGGCGAAGTTTACCCCCCCCGTCAGTCAGGACCAACTACAGCTGTGTCTGGTGCAGTGAATCAGAGAGATGTCGACGTAGTAAAGTTTAGAAAATAATGAATAATCACATCAGCCTGAAGATAATTTAAGATGATTTTTTATTTCACACACTTAAATCAGATTTATGCTGCGTCATCATTGGTCCATTAGAGAGTTCACTCAGTCATCAAACGTTGACATCATTACGTTATCATCATTCAGTCACTCTGTAAGGTCATTAAGTTCACCTTGTCCTTAATGCGTTTAACTTTTGATTTTCTTCTTGGCAGTTTTAGTAACTCAGCATTCAATACAACCAGAACACTTTTCTTTTTGAGTTCCATTAACCTCCATTTTTTATTTAAGATTTATTTTCAGACGGTCAAGATGTCAAGCACCCCATGTACAGAGGTAAGAGTCCTCTTTGCAGCGGCTGTGGGTTCAAATCCAGCCTCGGCCCTTTGCTGCACGCCATCCCCCTGATACCATATTTCTGATACCATTCATTGATTATGAGACACTTCTTTTATAAGGTAATACTTCAAACTTTGTCCTTTGAACAAAGACACTAAATATTTACACTGTATGAAATCATTGAAGCAGAAAGGTTCTCTTACTTTTAGCGACTCTATAACAGGAAGTCGTTTAAAGAGGGAGAAGTGGGTCGGACGATATTTCCTTCACGTCACATTTTATCAAACGTGTTTACGGAACCTGGATGGTTTTACTTTAAATGTTTCATGCAGTGAACGCAGCAGCAGTTATAAGTGACATGAAGTAGTGTAATCAGGACCAGGTCTCACTCTGGAACCGGCCCGTCTTCTCCATGACCTCCAGCATCTGCTCGGCGTCCTCGGATGAGACGCCCCCCTCCTGCTGGAACACCTCCTTCAGAGCGTCACACACGCTGCTGGGCATATCTTTGGCATTCCTGCAGAGAAAGACCAACGTCGTGTTTTTCACAGTGAAGGTCTCTGCGTGACTTTATGATATACTTTATTATTCCCATGAGGGGAAATTCAATTTTACACTTCTGTTACATGCTACACACACACAGGCACTAACAGGATCCTATGGACATGCACTGATGGAGAGATGTCAGAGTGAGGGGGCTGCACACAGCGAGCTGGGGGGGGGGATTTGGTGCCTTGCTCCTCTGCAGTGCTCAGGAAGTGAACTGGCACCTCTCCAGCTACCAGACCAATTTCCAGACAGCACCGGGACTTGAACCAGCGACCCTTCCGTTCCTAACCCAAGTCCCTACAGACTGAGCTACTGCTGCCCCTTCGGCATGAAACACAGAAAACAAAACACTATCTTCGTCTAAATAATAAAGTGACCAGCTTTCTTTTAGGAACCACTGAACTCTTTCAATCAAAAAGTTTGATAAAATCTAAAGGAAAGGTAATGTGTCACATTTCTGTGAAGATATCTCTTCATGACCCGCGTGAACGAGCACGTCCTGCTTCAGTGTTCACGTGGACCCCTGACCTGTTTTTAGACAAACCAGAACCACTAAAAAGTACATCAACCCTTCAGACTCACCCTGCGATGTAGAAACCGGCGTTTCTATTGGCGATCAGGTTCCACAGAAGCTGAGCGTTTCCGCTCACTCGATGCTGCACGTACACCTTCTCCTCCTGGAATATGAAATGATTTGATTATTAACAGAGGAGACTCAGAAACCTCCACTGCAGCAGGTAGCCAGGTGGAGTCAATACTGTTTTATATTTTAGCTTCCGTTAAAATAAATAAAGTTAGCACTGGCCCTTTGCTGCATGTCATCCAAACTCTCTCATCCCAACATTTTCCAGGGAGAGAGAGAGAGAGAGAGAGAGAGAGAGAGAGAGAGAGAGAGAGAGAGAGAACGGGGAACGACTTGCAGGAAACTGAGATGTGTGATGAGTGTTTTATGGGTCTGACCTGATCCCTTGAGAAAGCAGTGAAGAGCATCAGGTGTCCGGCCTTCGTCATCTCCTCCCACTCGGAACTGAAGTAGAAGTCTTTGGACTCGGAGCGACAGCCGAAGAATAAAACGTTACCTTGACGACGAGGGAGACGAGGAGCGTGAGGCCATTTAATTTATTTACAGAAGAAAAAACAAGAGTAAAAAAAAGGAGGAAAGTAAAGTTCACACTGTATTTGCCCTCAGCGCTCCGCTCCTGTACAGCCGACCTGAACGGAGCCACACCGGTCCCCGGACCGACCATGATCACAGGAGTGTCGGCGTCTTTAGGGAACTTCAGAGTGCCCTTCTTCACCCACAGAGGAACAAAAACCTCCCCTGGAACAAAGTTTACAACAACACGATAAGACTCGCAAGGTTTTCATTCCATTTGTAATGCCACATTATTGTAAACTCAGAAGGTCGTTACTCTCCAAACTATGCAAAGATGACAACATGTAGGTATTTAAACATGGCTGCTTTTTAAACGAGAGTTACGTATGTAACTACAGTTCTGTAGTTACATACGTAACTACAGATGACCGCCAGAGTTCTCTGTCACTGGGAATCTTGGCGAGAAGATTCTGTAGGGACGTCTCTGGTGATGACGCAGGCTATTTAAGCTCCGCCATGCGTCACCCCAGGTCACGTGACTTTGTTGATATTAAATACTCGACCTGCGCGTTCACGAGACAGATATTATCGAAGGTCAAGAACAACCCTTAGCGGTCAGGAAGAATAAAATAGAACTGTGCTTCTCATCTTCGCCTGGCCCGTGTGGGTGTCATTACCCAAAGAGACCACACGGGGGTTTCAGCGTGCCAGCGCTCATCTCTTTGTAAGTGTGTGCATGGTCTGGATGGACTGTGGAACTGAATCCCCCTCTGGGATCAATAAAGTCTAAAGTCTAAGTGAACAGCTGATGTCATTTTAAACTCCTCCCAGTGTTGTGAGCTGTTCTTGCAGAAGCTGCTGCAGGAAGTGTCATATCTGTGTGTATGTCATAAACAGACAAAAGGGAGCATGCTGCGACTGTGCTGTGAGACCTTGTTCAGGGTCCAGGGAGGCTAACCAGGTGGAGCAGAGACCTGTTCGTGGTTTAAACATTTTGGTTTTGTAACGGACTACAGCGACCAGAATCTGCAGCCTGTTTGGAAGAGCCTGAGGAGAGAGGGAACAAAAACAAGATGTCACTGTGATATCCCTCTAATTTAATAACTTTGAGTTTCACTTGTGCAAAGAACAATAATAAAAGGAACTCCTTCAGTTTCAATAGGGCCCTAAATATATCGTCATCAACAACAACCTCGACATCAGCATCAGAACCATCATCAATATCATGAAGGTCGTAGGTGTTCATAAAGAGCTGGGTTTTTAACTTTTTCTTAAAGGTGCAAAGGGACTCTGCAGATCAAATTAACTTTGTTTGTTCCACCCCCGGGGGGCGACAGAGGAGAAGACTCTAGCTGAAGGCCGATGCAGAGCTGGATAAACACTGAAGCTTCAGTGTCCACCACATGGCAACCTGCGGGAGCATCCACTCTAGAGAGGAGGGGGGGGGGGGGGAGACAGCTCTCTGCAATGTTTAGAATTTGGACTGCAGTACCCATTTTAAACACTAGGTGTCAGAGTTACATACTGCTCCTTTAAAGAGAGCGATGTAACAGCTGTTTCTGGTTAAGAAAAATCATCTCCCTCTCAAACACAAAGGTGTTCCTCAGTAGGGATCCTTTCTGTATTTATTTCAGACACTTAGAATAACGTGTGAGCCTGTCAGGGATCTTAAAGAAGTTACCGCCACTACAGCCGGTTTTGTAGCTGCAGGCGGAAAACACTTTCAACTGGAGCAAGTCCAAAACTTTTTAGTACCTTACAGTTATTTAGTCCCCAAAATATGTAAAAAACAACAACAACATGGGGCCAGGTTTAAGAAGAATAAAGTTCAACTATAAGTATTTGTCATGAGTGGTGTAGTACCTGCAGAGAGGAGGCGATGGAGAACGAGCGAGGCTGAATCTCAGGGAACAGATCCAGCAGATAGTCTGCTTTGAGTTCTGCTGTGGTGTGTGGGAAATCTGCAAACACCTGCAGCAGAAGAGGAGAGAGGAGTGTGATACGCTCAATAAGGATGTCAATCTTTCAAAGCTGCTCCTGGTTCAAATTTGTAGATCTCAACATGATTGACTCTCTCGGGGGTAGTTAGAAAGACCAACAGTACGGGCAGAAGCCAAAGATGGCCGAATAAACACTGACTGCTGATTTAAAGCAGGTAGGACTATTTTTATGACATCACAGCAATTATAAAGATACAAAACAGACAGAGGGGCTGTGAAACAAGTCTAAATCAAAGTCATTAGAAGTCACAGGGTAACGTTATTCATCACCTCCAGCGCAGTGCGTCGGGGGCGGGTGCAGTATGCGTGCAGATCGTCCTGTCCGGCCGCCGAGCTGAACTCTTGCAGCTTTTCTTGCTCCAGCTCGTTGGTGGAGAAGGTCAACAGCAGCTCGAAGAAGGAGCGACGAGGCACAGCGGCGATGTCCAGGTATCTCTCCACCAGGTGGCGCACGGAGCACGGCTGAGGGAGCCTGGCTGGAACTGAGAAGAAAGATACAGAAGAGGTTCATCCATCATAAAACCAACACTTTACCATCAAGAGTCTAACTTATGTATCTTTAAACAGATCAAGGCCGTCAAAGGGAAATAAGTTTCCACAGTCGAGCCGGTTATTTTCTGAGATTTATAAATTATCTTATCACAACTGGAAAGTAAATATGCTCTTATATCTGAATCCAGTCACAAGTTTACTCATGAAAAGATTCTTTAATTCAAACACAAGGTTATGAATAATGCACACAGTGAAACAAAAAAACACAAAACATCCCAACCTGCCGTGTTGTCTGTGGCTCTGAGGGTGAATCTGTCCTCTGGATTTAATCTCAGCTGCTGACAAAACATCTCGACGTCCTCAGGCGAGTTTTGAGGATGCATCATCACCACGTCACCGGCAGCAAACCTGCACCGCAAAACCACAACGAACAATGAGTCTGAAGAGGCTTTACAACTTTTTGTGTTCAACAAATGGAAGAAATAAATGAACAATAGTTTGTGTGCTGCATCTGCCAAATATGAAAAGCTAAAAAGTGCATTACATGTTGGTGGCAGATGTTGTGTTACTCACTCGATGTTGGATCCGGTGATATCAAACTCGATGAGCCTCACTTCCTGAAAGTGCGACTCGTCTGTTACTCGTCTGTTTGACACAAGTCTGCAGGGGAAGGGACAAAACTGAGAGGGGACATCAGCACTCTGCAGCCGGTCTTCTGTCTTCTCGCTCACATCATCCAGGAAGTGGAAAGTGTACGTCGGAGGGAGTCTGACACAGAAAGAAGCCAAACATAAACCCAACTGATTAGAAGTTAACAGGAGACAATGATGGGACAAACTTTCAAACTTAATATACCACAGCAGATGGAGATATCAGTTTGAGACTTACGGTTCATCTTCCCTCAGAGGGGCCACATCAGACAGAGACGGGTACACAGCAAACACCTTCTCCCAGAACGATCTGAGCCACGGGTCGATCACAGCGTCCGACCTGGTGCAGACATATCAGGAGGTGAATAAGACACAGCATCCCAGAGAAATGTCCAAACGTTTTATGGAATCATTCATGAAACCGCCTTCTTTGTAACATCTTTGTGTAGAACCAGAGAGGACTGTTAGTTTGTAAGTTTGGAAACAGAGTCCAGGATAGTGTAATCACTGACATTTCTTAAAGGATCAATCAGTGAGATGTGTAGTGAGTGAAATGATAAAGTGAGCTTACTCTATGATGAGACATTAAGGAAACATGCTATGTTGAAGTGCTGGCTTCTCTGACAACAATGCAGCAGCCAGTATGTCCTCCTTCTAACTTTAGATTCTGGTCCTGAATGGTCTGGATTTGTTTGGACCAGAGAAGGTAGGCGGTTTTAAGGCACCCCCACACGGCCGTTTTGGACGCCCCTCGGTTTGCCAGATATGAGAGCAGTTATCAGGTCAAACCAACAGGTGTTGCAGCGATGGAAGCGGGCAAGAGAACTGGTTCAGATAGAAGTGATTGTACCCGACCTAAAAAGCCTCTGCATGTTTCTAATAAGCTCCACGAGCAGAAACGTGCTCAAACTAGGATCAATATTGGAGATGCTTTTGAAAAATGGAGAGAGGTTAGAACGCAGAAAGGTTTACAGACCGATGCAGAGCTGGATAAACACTGAAGCTTCAGTGTCCACCACATGGTGACCTGCGTGAGCATCCACTCAGAGAGGAGGGGGGGGGGGGGGGAGACAGCTCTCTGTAATGTTTAGAATTTGGACTGCAGTACCCATTTTAAACACTAGATGTCAGAGCTACATATTGCCCCTTTAATAAACAGACTTGTACCTGAATCACTCCTTCAAGGGTTTGTGTACGTCCTCTTTGTATAAAATTTCACAAAACGTGTGTATGGATAGTTTTGGTCTATTTTTGATTAAAACAACAGTTTGTTCATTCTGATCAAAGACAAGGTAAAAAATGATCTGGACTATGACTCCATCCTGAGTTTATTATCACTCCCCGGTAAAGAGAGCGGATATTTCTCACCCGAGGTCGTGCTGGTCGTCTGCCAGTCCAGCGGGCAGCAGAGCGCTCGCCCCGAGCTGCAGGAGGCGTTTATGAAGCTTCTTCGCCACAAAGTTGAACCTGACGACACGAGAGGTTAATGCTTCTATAAAAACTAGGACAGTGAATGTGTGCTGTGAGAACTGTTCACGTGAAGAGGACTGACTTCGGATAAGAGGAGTCCCCCAGACCCAACACGGCACAGTCCAGCCGGCTCAGAGACCCAGCAGGTAAAGACTTCCTGAAGAGAAACCTCCAGAAGTTCTGTGACGAGACAAGACAGAAAACAAATAAGAACACAGACTCATCTACATATATTTATGGATATTTATATCCACATGATATTATTATATTTGATGTATTTGTCTTAATTCTAAAAGGTCTGGTACAGAAAGGAAAGTAATCTCTTGACATTTTTACAAACTCAAGAGCTGGAGATTGAAGCCGCTGGATTGTCACAAATGAATTCCAGAATTTAAACTTTGATACAAATTTATTGAAAAATCCAACAAGATCAATAACTGACTTGATACCATGGCAACGAAAATAGAAGTCCTGGACACCAATATTGAGTAATTTCTAGTTTTTAATCAACAACAATTGCAGGTGACCTCCTGCACATACCGTCGTCTAAATTGCGTCAGCTTTGACGAGCAGATTTGCCCCTTCGATTGAAGAAGGGCCCGCTGCGACAGCGCTGAGCATCAAGAATAATCAACAGCAGCAGGGCCCAAAATAGAGAGAGCTAATATAGCTAACTAGCTGCTCCTTTTCTTTTAAACTTCCTCTGTTGGAGAGTTTAATGCCCCCCTAAAAGAGTAGGTCATTTCTTTGTTCTAGCTTCTTAAACGTGAACATATTTAGTTTTCTTTCCTCCTCTATATCAGTGTAGACGTCATCTGTGTCTTTTGTGAACACTCGTCAATATTTTTCTCACATTTATAGACCAAACAACTCATCAGTGGATCGAGAAGAATAATGAGAAGATTATAAGATGATGAAAATCATCGTTGCAGCCGTAGTTTCTTTACCTTCATATTGTCTGGAGGGTCTCCTTGTCCAGTGGTGGAGCAAACAAAGACAACCAGAGACTCTGAGATCAGGTTGGCCTGAGTGAAGAGGAAACATGAGGGGTAAATGTCACCTGTACACAATCCACACCTGACCCTCTAAAACACAAAGAGATGAGTAGAGGGGGAAACACACCCCAGCAGCAGTTTACCCCCCTCTCCTTGCTTTCTTTAAGACCTCACACTCACCACGTTGTAACTGTCCAGAGGAAGAACTTGAACCTTCATCTTCCTCCTCTGAGCCTGACGGCCGATCCTCTGAGCCGTGTCCTGAGCCGTCCCAGTCTGACTCCCGAACAGAATCAGCAGAGTCGGCTTTGACATGATGACTGGAAGAAACAAAAAACAGTCACAACTAGGGATGTAAAGATTAATCGTAAAATAGTGATAAATCGATTCAAAGGTGTCAAGGTTCACATCTGTACTCTGAAAAATGAATCTCAATAATATGGTGAGCGTCAGCAGCCGCAGAGCAAGATTTAGACATTGAGGACGCACCACCGTCTTTTAAATCGGAGGTGTGGAAGCATTTTGGCTTCAAGACAGAAAATGAAAGAGGTGAGAAGATAACAGACGAGACAAAAACTGTGTGCAAATATTACAAGAAGACAGAGAACTACACAAACAGCACAACCAACATGATGCAGCATTTAATCAACACCTCAATGAGAAGCTCCAATCACCTCCCCTTGTTGAGAGAAACAAAACATTAAAAGGCCAAACCACACTGACAAGCAGGTTAGCAGCTCCTAAAGGAATCTGTTTCACTCATCATTTGTCTACAGTCTCATTTTGTAAAATACATCGTGACAGAATCGTATCGTGAACCCAGTATCCTGAATCGTATCGTGACTTGACTGAACAATTCGTTACATCCTTAATAATGACTAATTAGCATGCTAATAAGCAGCTATTTAATGGTGAATATTTTGATAATAGTAATAATGATGACAACAAATGCTCATTAATAAATACCTTAAAATCAAAGATATTCATCCAGCAAAGTGGTTCATATTAAAGAAAACAAGTGTAACATCTTTCCTATAATATTGCCCATAAACTACAGTCACTATTTTATTTGATCCTTAACTTCATTCAGCCCTTTCAGGTGATAATGTCATCTGATTTGATGAACTCTGAGATGAAATTAGATGAGTGTTTTAATAATTATTCAGACTTTTCTCTAATTTTCAAGTGTTTTCAATGCCTGGTTCACTGTCTCTCAGGACGCGTTGGGGTTGTTTCTAAGATTAATTGTCTTTTCTATTTTAATACATTCCTTGGCATTTACTGTATCTGAAGTAAGATTTAAGCCTTAATCTTACGGAAATCCTAAGTATTGGATTTCAATCCTAAGTATTGGATTGTCTGGTTTGGCGTACAACCATAAAAATACGCATCCTGCAAAGACGTTTACAGGTTCAGGGAAAATCTCACGTGAGTCTTTCAAACACAAGTATGGGGTCTGAAAGTAGTAAAAATGCCAAGGAATGTCCTCCAAAATTTCCAAAATTTCTATTGTCAATCTCTGTTTTTTAATTCTTGCATTTTCTTTCACTTTATTGCATGACATGTTGTGAAGTGAAGTGATGTGAAGCACTTTGAGTCTGCCTTGTGTATGAAAAGCGCTATACAAATAAACTTGCCTTGCCTTTTAGTAGTTAATAAAAGACCGAAACGTATATAAATAATCTGCTTTCACATGAAACATCCAGTTTATACTCTGTAACGGACTCTCTCCGACATTGCATGACGAAATGGTTAGCTGCTAGCTGCTAGCAAGCTAGCTAGCTTTCCAGGAAATATGCTGATTAATTTGTTCGCTTAAATATTTTCTACACTAAAATCATCTTTAATGAGAGAATCACATTAAATAAAATACTTACACTGACTGTCGTCGTCAACAAGAGTCTGAAAAGATCATAAAACTGATTAATAACTCTACTAACTAAAGCAGCGGGCTCCTCTTACAACACATGAACGTCACACTTTACGGCAGCAGTCACGTTCTTCGCTGTGGTTGGCTCGTCCGTTAGTGCTACGTTTAAGGTGCACAAGGAAAATCGGAAATTCCGTATTTCTTCATCGCAAACAAATTCACGGCAGAAATAGCGTTCAGTGGCTCCCCAAAAACGTGGTTTAAACATTTGTATCATGTAATGAAATAAAATGAATCTATTTTAATTTTGATGTAACCCTTAGATGCTTAAGTGATTAAAAAATTACCTGGTAAAGTTGTTTTCTTGCAATATTTGTATTTACTTTTACTTGTATGGAAGAATGTATCTAAGGGTTATTATAAAACCTGTAAATATGTTTTCTTTAAACGTTGACTGAAGCTTTTTACATTAAAATATGAATTGGGACTTTTTTTCAACCTTTTAAAATATTTATTTGTTCATTTAAATATCATCGGAGTTTGTCCTTCCTCTCTTTAATTACGGTTGCTACTTGAGAGAGTTAATCTTATATATCGTATGTTTTTTTTACTTGGTTCAGGGACATAGACCAAGCCTCAAACACAACCTATTTCATTTTCAGACGTATTTAAGCACGCCTTATTCACTCCTATTCCTCTGATGCTGATTTGACCCCCCACACACCAAATCCCTCTGTGTTTCTTCACTTCTCTCTTTGTCTAAATACAGGAACGGGGGGTCCATACAGCAAAGAAGAGAAGGCTCCCCCACCCAGAGTCTCGACCCCTCTGTTTTTCTTTAGTAAACACTGTAGAGAAAGTAACCAGTAGTGATCAACATGTTTTAGCCCTTTGGAATGCTTCTTTGTCTGAAAACATGGGGCTTGTTCTGAGATCACTACCTACACAAGAAGGGGAACATATCAGGTATCCTACTGTATAAAATATTCATATATAATGTATAAAAGAGACTAAACAACACATAAGATATGTGTATATTCAGTTTATTTGAGTACATTTCCAGACGTGTTTCCCCCTAGAAGGAACAGTGAATATTTTACAACACAAAGCTTTCACATCAACAAGGTGAGCACATGAAAATGACGTATATGTTCAGATTTATATAGAACGAAATCTCTTAAACGTTACATTAAACACACATGTACAAATACTGTATGTAAAGATATTTCCTGAAACATGCTGAGATGTTGAAGTTAAGAGCACTTGGTTATAATTGCATTAGTGAGAGCTACACACTGGCGATGTGTTAGTGAATACATGATTTTATGCACCGTATATAGCAGTTCAAAGAGGAGTGACATCAGGGGATGTGTCGCAGACAAGTGGAAGAAACCTAAAGTGAGGTAAAGGCGCGGATCACGTCAGGATAACCAGGCACCTGTGCAGGAGACTCGCAGGAGAGCAGGTGCAGCTGGACTGTGTAACAAATGTTGTCGTTGATTGTAACTTTGTGTGTAGAAATAAGAATATGTGCATCACTTCAGCACAAGATCAGATGGCTGAAATGGACACAAAGTGGGTCCTGCTTTTCTATCTGATCTTAAATTCAAAGGTCTAGTTTCCAAAGACCACTACACTTATTAAGAATCACATAAAAAAAGGTGAAAACCAAAGTAATAGAAGCTGAGAAAACCAGACTATTAGTCAATCCCTCCCAAAAACATCCGACCCTACATTTCCCACAATGCAATGCAACAGTGTGTTCTAACCAAGCGGCAACCTCCGGGGTTGAAAAATGAAGCCGATGCAGAAGTGCAAAATCCTGCAGTTTGTTGAGTGTCCACTAGAGGCTGGCTGCAGGACACAGGAAGTCACATACACACCCATTCTAAAAAGCCTGTTTTTACTCAAAAATTAAAATAGGTCTGATTAGTTCATGTCTCGATCGGCACACACTGTACGGGGGGTGAATGTTTTGATATCTCATCTGTTTTGATTTTATGAACGATAAGAGTTCTTCACAATAAGGCGTGTAGCTGACCTGACTGACAGGTGGGCGCGATGTAACCGCTTGTGAGTAGACTTAAAACCCGCCTCAGCTCCAGCTCTCAGCCTGTCGTTAGGTTGACTGAGACGGCATAACCAGCATAGAGACCGCCATCAATGGGACTCCAGCGCCCCCTGCAGGAACAGACGGGCTACGTACATTAACATCCCTCCAGTCAGAAAAACTCTCCTGACACTGTCCGGCTTATTATCTCAAATTAAACAGATCCCTCAAAAAAACAAAAACATAACTTAGTTAAAACTTTTTTTTAATAACAATTTAAAAAGAAAACTTAAAAAATAACTTAAAATAAAACTAAATTTAAATAATTAAAACCATAAAATGTAAATGAAACTAAATTATAAAATAAAACCTTTCTGCAGAGCCGCAGATTGAGATCATACATTCATATTTCAGGATAACAAAATGAAATCTGTTTTCTTTGTGTTTCAGATTCTCACGCTGCAAACAAGGGGCCATAAACTAATAATCTACAGTATTAGATGTAATAAAACATAAAGACCAACCGGT
Source organism: Tautogolabrus adspersus (assembly GCA_020745685.1). Classification (NCBI taxonomy): domain Eukaryota; kingdom Metazoa; phylum Chordata; class Actinopteri; order Labriformes; family Labridae; genus Tautogolabrus; species Tautogolabrus adspersus. The sequence goes on along the minus strand of CM036549.1, from coordinate 2,780,575 downwards.
GAGGCTAACAGGGGTCTCCCTGGTTATTATCTTAACAGTCATTATTATGTCATTAGGATTGATGTTGCAGCAGGCACAGAGCGACCCGGGGGAGACGGGACGGACGCCTCGGACAGAAAAGGAGGAGACAGGATGAGTCATGGATTAAACAAAGCTGCATAAGTGATGCAAAGACAAGTCGCAGTGATATCAAAAAGGAATAACACTCAACAGATTACGTGTTAGTTAATGAGTATTACAACAGTTTGATTGATACATTGGTCGTCATCAGATGTTATAATCTGATATGTTCAGCGTATGTGCCTTCATGAAAACATTTCTACAGAACAAAACAAGCAGAGAACAACGTTTGGGCTCATTTAGAAATGATGTGTCAACAGAGCACATGTTGAATAAGTAGATTACAATCCTCTCAGCACTGTCTGCAGAGCACGAAGTCGAGTGTCACAGCTGAATGTAAAGTGAATCATGCTTCATATCCTTTTATAAAGATATCAGTCTGAGAAAGCAGCCGTCAGAAGAGTCCTGTCGGGGCAAAATAAGCGCTAAATCCCCAATATGACTTTAAATATTCACTGCATTTGTGAATCTGTATTCCCTTTTGAATCAGCATCTTACCGGTCTGAAATACCCTGTACAGGTGGAACTCTTCTGTAAATGTTTGACGTGTTACTTTGGTTGACAAGAGACGTATAATATTATTTAAAGGAAGAGATTTCTAGAAAAAGGCACGCAGCGTTTAAGAATCTATAATAAGGCAAAGAACAGTTGGTCTTTAGAAAGTGAGGAGTGTAAAACACTTGGCTCTGAATATATAAAACAAACAAACAGAAACAAAACAGACTAACAGCAGTGAAATTAAAACACATAATTATTTCCAATCTGCATACTTCACTAAGTACTCTGTGGTTAATACAGGAAAGTGGCTCAGCTACAAGCTCGTCTACATAATGACAGGTTCCCTCACAGCAGCTTGATGATCATGCAAGGATACAGAGAGCTGTGGTCAGAGGAGGAGGAGGGGCACAGTGACGAAGGGGCTTCAGCTCTGATAGAGGCGTATACGCTGAGATATGTTGCCACGACACAGAGGGCAGTTCTGCAGGGCGTCGTTGCACACCTGACAGCAGCACACGTGACCGCAGGGCAGAAAGATGACCTGAGACTGAGAGACGGGAGGAGAACACAAGGTCAGCCTTCTCAGAGGGGTTGCGCATGACTGCTCTTATTTTGCAGTCAATTATTGGGAGGACTTTCAAAGACAAAATCAAGAGAAACAACAAAAACACATAAGCCTGAGTGTAATACTTTGAGGGGTTTTCTTACCCTGGTCTCCATGCAGACCACACACTCGGAGCTCCCTGGTCCCTCCACAGGGCTGGGTGCTGAAGGGGTGACGGGGGTCCCCGGGGTGAGTGGAGGGCTGGGGATGTGGATGGTTGAGGTGGTGGAAATCAATGAAAGGGGGGAAGGAGACGGAGCTGAGGGTCTGACTTCTGCCTCCTCCTCGTCCTCCTCTGGGGCAGCCTTACAAGCTCCTGGTAGAGGAGGAGATAATCAATGGACAGCAACAAGTCGACTTTTCAATGACATCACTAATAAGTTTAAATGACCTACACGACAAATCACGTCTTTGCTGTTTTTCTTTACAGTGAGAGATTCTTTTTGGAGGTTTAAAAACACTCACATCCTGGTGCAGATTTGTCAGGATGCTACCTAAAATTAATTAAAATGTAGTAAATGTGAAATGTACCTTCAGGCTCGCGATCTCGAGCCCATTTCAGGAGAGCTTTCTGGATTCCTACTTCGATGATGCCGAGCTGAGAACAAAGAGAAAAGAACAAAATAATAAGCACATAATTCTGCACATTTAACATTCTACTCTTTTTCCTGCATTATTTTCTTTGGCCACTTGTGGGCAGCACAACAATCTGTTCTGCTTTAGAAATCTTTTCCTTTTGGTTGCAGAGAAGTATTCAAAAAGACGTTTGTTTCAGAGTAATATTTGTGAATGTGAAAATGGTTTACAGGAACACAATGTTTGATAAATGATGAAATTAAAATGTAAAAATCTACAGCCATACGGATATCCAGAGGTCTGAACTTGTTTTTGGTTTACAAAGCAGCCTCTTGAGAACCTCTGCAGAGTCATGTCAGTGCAAAATCTTAACATACCAATGAAAAGGTCCTTCTTTTTTCTAAGTGTACTTTATCAGCGGATGCATCAGAGAGTTATTCTCCTCTATAACCAGAGGTGCAGTTGATCTCCCACTGATAAATCTCTTTTTATGATATTTTTCTATTTTTCTATTTATTTTATGAAGCGTTAAAAGAGAAGAGTGAGAGGACGATAAAGTAAATCTGTTAACAGCGAAGCAGTAGTAGTGTAGTGATGATTTAGCAGACGGACCTTCTTGAGGTCCGATGAGTTCATGTGGCGAAGCTCCTCAGTCGTCACTCTGTGATGAGCGAGGATGGGCAGGTAGTGCTGAGCGGACAGTCTGCACAGCAGGTTCACTAACTCCTTCTCCACGCCTGCTTCCTGCAATGAGAAGACAGTTTAGAGTCATCAAAGGTTGGTTTCCAGATGACTCTGTGCCTCCCTTCTGTTCTGTAACTGTACCTGCATGCGCAGTGAGAGCGGCTTGGCGTCCAGCAGTCTCTGGTACTGAATCATCCAGTAGTTCTGCTGGTTGGACTCTGACTTCCGCTCCATCTCCGCCTGAGGAACACAAACAACTTTTATTTTAGGTTTAAAATGGCCGATAACAGATGTTTGAAAGCATTAACACAGAGGTTTGTAATAAGCTCAAATATGAAAGATGAATGGAGGTGAAAACTGTTTCCTCACCAGAACCACCTGCAGCTCCTGCTCTCTCTGGCTTCTCTGCTTCAGCAGCTGCTGCAACAAATCACTGAGAGCCGAACGCTGCTCCACCAGAACCTCCTGCGCACACACATGTACACGCATACACACTTATAGCGTCACTTGTGGTAGAAGTGACAATACTCACTGATGAACACTAAAAGCTGTTGGTAGCCTAAAGGTTAAAAAAGACAAGCCTGGCTCTGTTCTGCTCCAAAAAGAATCATCCATATCACTCGTTATTTGATCCTTAGTGTGTACAGTGGTTGATTATTCCCATGGAGTAATGACATGACATTTGCCAAAACAAAACAAGAGGCAGAAAATAAATCTGGTAATGTGGGAGGGCAAAGTAAGAAGGCGGTGACACCCACCTGCATGTTCTCAGTATCCAGATTTCTTCTTTTAATCTCCAGTTTAGTCAGCTGCATTAACTCACTCTCTATGAGTTTGATCTGGGGACAGTGGAGAGGCAAACATGAAGCGAGCAGGGAGTCGGGATGAAAACGTAGATGAAATGATTTCCTGTCTGTGGTAACTATTTCACCTGACCGGTAACCAAAAGTATAAAAGGTATTTAGCAAATGTGAGTGAAGATGAATTAGTTATGGCTGGATGCAGCTGAAAGACACAGAGAATCAGAACAGAAAGAACCGACTTTATTCTTAGTCTCTGCAGTCTTTATACTCGTCTTTACCTGCAGAACTTTGTCTTCTAAGAGCCAGAGAAAAGGCAAAAACCAGACCCCTAAATCAAAGACTATAGAAGCGAGGAGGACTGTGTGCTAACAGTTTCAACCTCAAGTTTAACCTTTTCTACAATGACCATCTTAGTTTTGTGTGGCCAGAACTGAACATATTTCTACAAGAAGGTATAGATGCATTGCTTCTCCTTGATTCACCAATCCCTGTCCCATAAAAGTCAGACAAAGAATATGTACTTTGAGTGTTTGTTGAGGTTTTCCAGCTTGTCTCAGACTAAACAGAAACAAGAGTCTACATCTTCTTCTTCAGAACTTTTCAGAAGATGCCCTACTGGATCACTAGCATAAAAAAACAGAGACCAGTGACAGATCTGACCCTCCCCCGACCCATTTCCAAGCCTCCACACAGACCTGGTTGCGGATGTATCCGTGTACAGCGTCTTTCTGCAGCTGCAGAGCCTGGAAGGCAGCTTTCTGTATCTCTTCCTGCAGAACATAACAAACATGACAGATCAAGTCCAGCTGAGTTAGACGTCCACCATGATCTCATGATACAGATAACAACCACAGGAAACAAACCCTGGCTTTACGTACCTCCTGTAAGATCTGGGCGATGGCCTTGGATTTGTCCAAAACTTGAAGGGACAGCATCTTGTCGAACTTCCGGTCCAAACTCTCCATACTGTTTCAACACAAAAGAGGAGAAACCCCACGCAGAGATTAAAACATGTACCTGACCAGTTTGCAATGTTGACATCCAGCAGGCTTATATCTGCTGTATGTGTGTGTTTGTGTGTGTGTGCATGTCTAACCTCCTGTGGGCCTCAGACACCAAGCTCTTTCTGCGGAAGTCGCTGGCCTCCTGAAAAAGACTCATAGCACAGCCGTCTGACAGCATCTTCTGCATGGCCGCTAAAAACAGAGAGGGAGAGAAGAGGGGGAGGTTGGAACAAAAAGGAAAGAACTGCAAGGAAACGAGCACAGAACAACCCAAATGTTGAATGAACTGCCTTTACTGTCACAGAACATGAACTCTAGGACTACAGGTGTATGAGATTTCTTGAATGCAAGGCTTGCATTCGGTCCTGAGGGTGCAGAAAGTCCCCCAGAACTAACTGCGTTGAACCTCTGTGGACCTTCAATGCACACAGAAAAGAGCTACGTACATTTCTTGAGTTAAAATGGGAGTTTTGTCCTGACAACAGTCAAAGAAATGTAAGTGTGCCGGCTTTAATAAACAAGTCAAAGCAAAATAAAGTATAAAGAGTTGCGTCTTGACTGTACCTGCCACCTCCCTCTTCCTCAGTGAATTGGCCTCCTCCTGAGTGATGGCGGTCAGATGCTCCATACGAATCCTGAGGGAAGCAAAGTCAACAACAGTTTTTATCCTTCATATCCAGTCATTCGGAGTCAATCCCAAGAGAAGAAACTTTTCTATCCCTATGGGCAGGTGGACACCTCACATAGCAACCTCTGTCATCATTAACGTGTGTGAGAGAGGGTGAAAGTGAAATGTGTTGAACAGCACTCCCACTGCACAGCCATGCTGCGTACTCAGGTGACGCTTGGTTGCAGGAACTGAAATGATTCGCTGCACACTGAAAATGAGCACACAACTAATTCAGCTGTACTGTAGCTTCCTCAGGTTCACTTCATCCAGCATAGTAAGTGTTGTAAATTGATTGGAGTGATCAGATGTTCAGAAAGAAGCTTCAAAGTGAAGTCCATTTACTTCTCTGCTGTATCAGGATCATCCCAAAATGATTGCAAATCCAGTTTAACATTCGTTTACATTGACTTCTTATTGATCTGTGAGTAATGTATGTGTCCCAGGAGAACAGAATAAAGATGTGAACACTTCAGACTTTGTGTTTAACTTTTAGTCCATGGCTTTAACACAAAGTACATCTGAGGGTGATGGTTTAACAGTTCGTGTTTATAAGTAAAAGGATTGGATCGTTTTAAAATTTGAACTAAAGATGGAGCTGAAAAAGTCTTTAAGAGTCTTTCATCTGTGAAACAGGTTTTACTTGATTTCTATTTCTCTCTATTTCTATTCTGTTGTTTTTGTGGCTGGTTAAATGTTTGTGTTCTGTTTGCTTGTTTTAATGTGCTTGTATTCTCCACAGCAACGTGAATGAGGGTAACGTCATGTCCTCGTGAGAATAAATCAAGGTTTGAATTGAATCTGTGTCCTACGACCAAGGAGAAGTTATGTCTCTATGTTGTCCTTTCCCTGAAAAGTACTTTGTGCATCTGACAAAGACATTGTTCTATAAATAAGATCTGCCTCCTAAGTGGAAGATGATTGGATGAGTGCTGCTCTGTGCTGCTGTAATAGATCTGGGTGTTGTGTATCAATAGTCAGTGCACTCACCGATCCTCCTCCATGGCCTGAAGAAAATCTGCACTCTTTTTCTGCCTGCAGAGATCAAAAAGAATACACGCTTCGTCAGAGAGTTGTATGTGTAGACGATGTGCTCATTAAGCCCTGATCGAGTGACACAAAAGATACCAGCTCTTCAAACAAACACAAACAGTCCAATGATAATATAACCCACCTGTTTTTGTCCATCAGCATGTTGCTGATGCGGCCGCTGATGTTGTCTTCAGCGAAACGGACTCTCTCCAGCACCAGCAGCCTCTCGGCCTCCTGAGCCCTCTGCTGCTGAGAGAGGCCCAGCTCCACACGCTCCTGCTCCTACGCGACACACAGAGCGCACACACACACGTCAACACAGGACAAACAAAGGAACTGCTTTCAAACCAAACATCTTTTGTTGTTGTGGTTGCCCAATCGCTTGCTTTAGACAGATCTTAAAACTGAACTTCTCACTTTATTAAAGGGCCAAATAGGTCCCTAAGATGTTCCTTCAGCTCAATGTTTATATCTTACAAAACTAAATAAGCTCAGAGATTAGTTTTAAAACAGCAACAACAAGCTACAGGGATTACTTAGGACACATGGCACTGTCAAAGAATGGATACAAATCCTGTTTATCCAACAGGGGAAAATCTTGCGTACCTGTCGCACTGAGTTGAGCATGTTTTCCTTTCGCGAGGTGTTCATGAGAAGAAGCTGTGTGTGCTCCTTCTGCTTCTCCTCCCGGTGACGCTCAAAGGCGATTTTCTCCTGCTGCTTCTCCTCCTGAAAGACAAAAAGATAAGTCACCATAATCAGTGTTGTCACTAACGCGTTACAAATTAACGCGTTATTGTAATCTGATTACTTTCTTTCAGTAACGAGTAATCTAACGCGTTCATTTTTCCAAACCAGTAATCTGATTAAAGTTAGTTTCCTAAGTGGCTGTGCGTTACTATTTTGTTATTGCCTCATAATGTATGTAGAATGCAGAATTTTGTTGTAATTTTCGAAGAGAATGAGCGGAGCTGATACGTTTCACTTTATTCAATGTGTGTGCTTCCTCTGGGTCCGCTGCGCTGCGTCTCAGCTCCGTCTCAGCTTCGGCAGTCCGGAGCCCTCCGGAGCTGATACGCAAGGCTTCTATTTTTGCCGGATGCCGGAGCACGACGCATCAATTCAGCACAGAAAATAACAAGCGGGACGGGAAGTCAGACACCGATACAACATTAAAACATCCGGTTTATTTTCAGAATAAAAGACTCCTTTTTAACGGTTCAGAAAAACGACTGTATGTGTGTTTGTTTATGTGTTTATAAGGTTAATATAGAGTTTAATACCATGTACATCGTATTATCTCGCGCTGTCACGAGTTAATCTTTAAAATACCGCGGGAATTCCTTTGTCTCTGCACCCCAGCTGACCGGCTGTGCTCTGCGTGCTGCGGACGGAGCACGCAGCCGGTGGGTATTGAAGGACGGGGGTGCACGGAGCTGTCACGCACCGGAGCGGACACGCAATGCACACTGATCTGGTGGAAATTCGGCGTTATGTTGAGGCAGCGAAGGGAGGAAATCGGTAAAAAGTAACTAATAAGTTACTTTTAAAGTAACTTAGTTACTTTTATGATAAAGTAATCAGTAAAGTAACTGGATTACATTTTTGAGGAGTAATCAGTAATCAGTAATCGGATTACTTTTTCAAGTAATCTGTGACAACACTGACCATAATTATCTTCATACTGAACTGTCTGTGTCAACTTCTCAGCTTTGCTTCAGGCCTTCAAATGACTCCAACTCTCTTCATGGCTTCACAGCTTATCCGCAGTTTCAAACACTACCAATAGTACATCAACAGGTGGTGTAGTGTGTTATCATTTTGGTTTGGGTGTTCAGAATTCATTCCCTCAAGAGACTGACTGAATCTAACAGACTTGTGTTTCTGACGTCACCCACCTTTCTCTTCTCGTAGTCACTGAATTTGTTCTGCAACAGAGAGTGTGAAGAGAGTTCATTAAACTTCTGTCTTCACCAACAGAGTTAAAGCAGCAATTAGGTCAGTGTGGTGGTGTGAGTGTCGGTGTGACTGTACCTGCCAGGCCTCCTCCAGACCATCCACACAGTCAGAGTTCTGTTTGCCACAGTCACTCTCCAGGACAGGGAGGAGGTACTGGGACGGGGGGCAGTACTCTTCTCCCAGCTCTGAAACCATCATCAACCATTAAGTCACACATTGTTGTCTTTTACAGTCTGATTTAATCACACATGAACACCCATCAACGCAGAAAGTGCTTAGGATAACGAGCATTAAGCGACAGTTAAATATGAGCAGGGAGGAAAATGTACCAAAGATTTGAACATTTGCTTTCTCTTTAGATGGAAGAAGTTGTTGCCAGGCTGTCTGATCATTTCCGTTTATTTTCAGGGATTCATGTGTAAAAAACAGCTTATGAATCAGTGTGTGTGTGTGTGTGTGTGTGTGTGTGTGTGTGTGTAGCAGCATAAATTAAACCCTCACCGTCGCAGAGAAAGCGTTGGATACTCTCTGTTCCTTCTGTGCACACAGACGCAGGTGGATATGACATCATGGCAGCATCCAGGGTAAAGCTCTGTGAAAACACACACACACACAGAATTTAAGATCATATCAGATTTTCTAGCCTCATTTTATTCCTGTACGTCTGGGTCCAGAGATACACACCTCCAGCGTTCTGATGTGAGCGACAGCTTTGGGCAGCTGGGTGATATTGTTGTCGCTCAGGTCCAGAGTCCTCAGGCTGCTGAGAAAACCAACTGAAGCCGGCAGCTCACTGAGACTGTTACCTGCACAGATAAAAACATAAAACATGTTTATTGTCTTGTTCATGTTCTGGAAAGTAAGCAGGAAGCAGGGAACAGCGTACCTTTTAGATTTAGAGTCTGCAGAATCCGCAGGTCAGCAATGGAGTCCGGCAGAGACTTTAAACGGTTCTTCTCCACATTTAGGATCTGACAGGACAGAAAAAAACAGATTGATGATTTCAGTTTCATTCGCACACGATTTCCTTTGTACCAGGAGTCAACGTTAATATGGCGTTACCTGCAGTGACGCCAGCTTCCCAATGTCATCTGGGAGAGAGATGATCTTGTTGTCATGCAGATCTAAAACCTTTCCAAGCAGAAACATTCAGTCAGACATTCAAGTTTCTAAGAGATATTATTTCAGGGTTTTTTTTTTATTCTACATCTCCAGGTGCGATGCTTGATAAAAGTTTGACATGAAATGTAAGGTTCACAAGCAAACACTCAGACCAACACATGATCAGTCTGAATTAAAAGGCAGTTGAAGCTTTTAGGCTCGAGGCTCAAATATTTTACAAAATATCACGGTATGACTGTGAGAGCACCAATCGCTCCAAAATAACCAAATTCAACTCGAGCCAGAAGTGGATTCTATTACAAACTGAACTCGGCTCGCATTAGGAAAACAATAAACATCCTAAACAGAAGAATATCGAGTTGAAGTAAATATTAAAAGCTGAAACTTGATCTGTGTCTTTATATTTTGCGCTTTTGTAGCTCAAACTGAGTACAACATGTATTGTTGATCTTCATGAGTATCTAAATTGTTACCCAGTTTGTATTACCTTTAAAGTGGACAGATTGATGATGTCACATCCTTTGGGCACTAATGACCTCAGCTCGTTGTTATGAAGGATCAGGACCTGAAGGAGAGCAGCAGAGGAGATGTGATGAATGACGACACACACGCACATTAAAGACCAAGGGTAGTTGTTCTTCATAACCGTCGTCACCATGTTTTGTTCTTACCTTCTTCTGCAGCACTTTGCAAATGGAAAATACACTCGAGGGAACCTGTAGAAGAACAGATCATACCTGAAGTGCTAACATGGATATTAAAGGGAAAAAAAGCATTAAAAATTCCTTAAATCTACAGTAAAGATTTCGCAGTTTTATTTGTGTTTCATGAATTTGAATCCCAGTGTGTCAAAGATCATTTGTCCACAGAGTTTTTTAGGAGAAACGTAGATTTAAACAAAGTGTCTGCACAACAAGAAAGAAGGAAGCATCTAAAAACACAATGAAAGCTTCAAACCAGAAGCATTGGGAGTTTAATTATTAGACTCTTTGTCACAAGTATTCATCAGTGAGGCCTGCTGACGGGAACATACTCACCTCTGAGAGCTCACATGCTGAGATGTCCAGGATGTCATCAGCACCAGCTTCCTTCGACTAGAGTACAAAGAAAAGTCTTTTTGTTTGTTTGGAGGAGACACGTCTTGTCTTGTTATGTTAGCAAATAGAATACTTCCACGGGCGAGTGATAATGATGAATAAAAAACTGTTTTGTTGTTCCAAAAACATGGCTTCATGTTGTCTCAGTGATATCATACAGGTCGCTGCACCAGCAGCATGGTGACATAAACACACTGTTCTTACCCGACATATCTGATACTCCAGCCTCTTCTGGGATTCCTCGTTGGGCTTCCTCTTTCTGAAGAACAGAGGCATGGTGAATCCTCCTGCTGTCTCTCTGCCTGCTGTGTTTCCCTCCTCTGCCCCCCTCTTTAATCCGATCTTCTCCAGCGGGCTGATGGACAACACTGCCTGCACACTGGAAACTAAGAAAGAATAAAAGGAGAGTAAAATGGAGAAATAATGCACAGTTAGAGCAGAATCAGTTTATCTAAAAACAAAACCATATCATGTGTAATGACCTTAAGAAGTTGCTGTGGGGAAAGTGTGTTTGGCTCTCAACGGGCTATTTACACATTCAGAAAATGAACAGCAGCATTAGCATTCAGTGTGAGTCCTGTTTCTGTCTTTAATCTGTTCTTACTGAGAAACACATGCGTATCTTTAGCTGCTAAATGCTCCACTGTTTACTAACTAGTCTCTACTTTGTGTGTTTGTCTGCTACTTTGATGCTGGGTGATTGTTGACATGTTTTTTTCCAGCTGATTAAAAGCTGCATCCTGATGCTAGAGGCTAAAACATCTCTGTCGAGCTGTGGGGAGATGTACAGGTTATATGCTGGAATCAAGAATTGATTCTACCAGTAACACCTTTATTACAACACACAAAGTCCATTTCTAATACAGAAATATCTATTTCTGCGGTTTGTTATACAAAGAAAGAATGTTTTAAACTCATGAACAGTTGTTTGTACACATTCAACCTTCAGCGAGGTGATCTGGCACTACTAACACCCCACGTCCCTGACACCCAGCCACCACCATCGGACTGTGTCGTCCCCACAACCACCGCCGTCATCATTGATGCACGGCCTGCTCCGACCTCCACCACCTTTCACGTCACACTCAGTGTGGAAAGCTCAAATGCTGTTAAACTTTTGTATTACACACGTTTGGAAGTGTGGACAACAGGAACGAGAGGAATACAAAGGAGAAATCCTTCCTGCATCTTATCCCATCTCCCCCTATCCCATTCATGTTAACAATGAGGAAGATCTTTGACATGCTCTTTTTGTAAAACTCCTCGAGATAACACTTGTTATGAATTGGCGTAATACAAATAAAGATTTATTGATTGATTCAAAAAAGATAAAGAATGAACTCTTATCGATGCTTGTCAGGTTACATAAAGTGTGTCACCGTGGAGGTGAGATATTTTGCCTGAAGTAAACACCAACTCTGCTTTCTTCATAATAAACTAACATACAGTATGATCTCTAGCAGACGGGGGCACAATACTAATGAAACTCATCATGAGACAAGACTTACTATTCCTTTAATTCTGTGCATTATTGGTGCTTAGAGTTCACAGCAGTCTCCAATGATATTATGTTTAGCATTAGATCCTCCCTCTTCTACTATTGCTTCTCAGTCGAATCGTTCTTTCTGGCCTTTCTCCTGGACCAAGTTAGAAGCAGAGACTGGTTACAAGTTTCCAGAGTGGTATTATTTGCATCATTTTGGTTCCTTTGTGTGCGTTGCGCCGACAAGAAAGTACGTTTCTCTAATTGTGTGAAATGAGTTCCTCTTTACGTTCTGCTTTTTGTAGACACATACTCACATACCTGTGCCTACTGATGCCTTCTCCTGTCCTGCAATAAAGAGTTTGAAAGTACCTGCCTACCGTGTCCTGACCAACACCCAACAGAGACAGCCAGACTTACCTTAGCCATCATCCTAAAATCCTCTACAGCCACATTCTGTAGTATTTGATTAAAGTAGATTCTGCGTACAAACTTGACATGAAAAAGCAGAAGCAGACTTCCATAAGAGCTCGCAGGAAAGAGATTTTGAAAGTAACAATTGATTTTTTGCCAGCTCTGCATAAACTCATTACAGAAAGGTTTCTCAGTCGACAAGAGAGAGAAATATTTGTCTTGCTTTGATTTAAAGCCAGAGCCGGTTTCTAAACAAGCCAAGCATTGTGTTTGGTTAAAAGAGTTTCTATGTTTCATCACATAGGTCAGAAATAAATCATACAGAGATACTGAGTACTGGGTACTTTGTGAGCGCATATCGGTCGATAGTGTTGGCCCGCTAATATCTGGGTCAGGCTCTCGCAGGCGTTCAGTCAATGTGGTGATTTTAAAACCAGTCAGTGTTTTATTTTTTCATATTTCTTCTTTGTTTGACACCTCATTGAGGACGTTTCCTGTTTAGCTCTATTGTAACATGCAGTATGTAAACGTTATGTACTGCTTGTATTGGGTCTCTTGTTATTGATCTCTTGTGTTTCTGATGTGCAATAAAAATAAAGTAACGAGTGAAGCCTACTTCATGCAGACGTTATGGTCTCTCAGGTATTTAAGACGCTTTCCTCCGAAAACGTAATCAAAGACAATAAAAAGAAGACTAATTATACACAAAATGGGACATAACTGAAGAAAGACACAACCCTAAACTCAAAATAACAAAACAGAGGAGCTTGGGATAGAAGGTAAAAGCACGGCCTGAGAGTCATCGTTTACATTCTTACCTGCTCAGTAGGTCTTACTAGTTTTATTTATTCTTCACTTATTCATTTTCATATATTTCTTGTTTTTCAACGTGTTCAGAATGTTTAAGTGCGATAAATACATTTGATGCAAACAATGAGTAATCGTGTTTAATAATCGTGATCTCTCAATATCAAACAAAATATTCATCCTCATTATTGTTTTGTTTTTTGCCATAATCGAGCAGCACTAATGTGTGTGTGTGCATGCGTATGTGAGTCTTCCTCAAAATATTTAATCTGAGTGTTTCTATCATCACTTAACCAAGATCTGCCTCTATCTTGTCATTTTATTTTATTATCAAAGTGTAAATTATCACCACTGGATTTTGGTCATAAGTACCCCATAAACTCTCTCACAGCCTCATATCTGACCCTCTTAAACCACCATCTTTTGGTGGTTTAAGTGGGTCAGGTCCAACCCATTCCCACACTGACGGTAGAGGCTGCTAAGTGTCCATCAGTATAAACTAATCCATGCATACACATTCACACGCTGCTGCTTCTTTGGGTTAAGTGTCTTGCCCAAGGACACATTGGACATGGGGCTGCAGGATCTGGAGATCGAACTCCCGACCTTCCAGTTGAGAGACGACCGACTCTACCACTGAGCCACAGCTGCCACTTTTGTATTCTATCTCCTCATTTATACCTCGATAAGTTATTTCTCTCCCTTTCTGATGTTTCCTGTATCATCATTTTCCATTTTTAGCCAACACCTGTATTGTTTGCATCATGGCTGCTGTTCTGAGTATTCAGTAAAGGTCATGTTTCTCGTGTTAGCAACTCACCACTTCCTTTATTTCCAGCTTACGGGTGTTTTAATGAATGTGTACCATGATGAGTGTCAGCTTCAGGGCTCCTGTCGGGGAGAATGTGGGCGGGGTGTTTTACCGTAAATCACTTAGCTAATGTTACATAGTTAACATAGCTATCATTAAAACTGGATAGCTACACATTGTACCTTAAAATAACAGCTCTAAACTACGTATTCATACCAGGATGATGAATGTTAGCTCGCTGTACGTAACGTTAGCTCACCATTAAAAAAGGCTTAAATGTCAAAGCTAGCTTCCCACAACTTCACAGCGAAACACAAGCTAGCATGTAACCTCCTCAACCACAGGACGTCTCGTTATAACGTCATAACAACACACCAGAGTTATAATCATATTATATGTCATACTCACAGGCTGCTGGTCGGTGTGTTTCCCTCCTCTCTCTTCACGGAATAAATTAACGGTCACTTTCTCGGTTTGCTAACGTTGAACATTAACGTTGAACGGCAGTTAACAGCCGTTATGACCGAGGCGGTCGTCAAAGCAGGAAGAAAACGGTAAGTAGGCCTTTATATTATGTTACCTTTTTATTAAGAGGATGAAAATACAGCGACATGTCAGCTATGAGTCACAGCCAGCTGATTCATCTCCTCCTACTAAACGAAATCATAACAATACAGTAAATACGGCTCTTCTTCTTCTTCTTCTTCTTCTTCTTCTTCTTCACGTTATGGCGGATTACAACTCGCTAAACAACGAACATCGCCCCCTACAGGAAGAGGTGTGAGGTGCATCAGAATCAGCTTTATTGACCAGGTATGCTTACAAACACAAGATATTTGTCTTCAGAAACTGTGCTCTCAATGTACAAAAGAATAGCATTAAATGTTAACATAATATAAGCAAAAAAGACTAATATATACAAGGCTAAATAAGGTAATAGTGCAGTCGTGAGTAGTGCAAAAATGCCAAGATGAACATTCACATGAGGTAGAGTTTTTACAGTATTTACATAAGCAGTATGCATAGATTGATGAGGAGGATAATATTACAGTTTTTACATGATTCAGTTATTGAACATAAACATTTGTTTTAAATAGTCTTATGTACATTCACAGTGGGTGATGGTTTAAGGGTTACTGGTATTTCACAGTGACAGGTGTGGCACTCTGTGACTGTTTAGCGTTCATCAGAGTGACAGCCTGAGGGAAGAAACTGAAAACAGAAGTCCAATGTGTTTCAGAAACAAGGAAACGTTATAAATTGATGCTACAGATAAAATAGATTCTGATATTTACAGTGGTGGGATACGTTTTCAGATCTTTTAGTTGTTATGAACAGGTAAACTCTAACTTGCTAACAAATATTTATTGGCAATGTTTCTGTACTAGATTATCATCGCTACACATTGATGGACACATTACTGTCCTGTGCACCTGTCTTATGAAGTAGATGTTTCTATTTTGAGTTATCATAAAGAAGAAACACACCTGGCTTTTATGATGTATTTCTTTAGCAAAAATAAAAGTATAAGCATTAAATTCTACCGTTGTTACCAAGAGAAAAAGATCACACAGTGCAAAAAAGCAGAATTCAGAGTGATATTCAGAATTATATCTGTAGTGGATATCTGTCCAAACAAAGCTAAATGAAATATATCATACAATCAAAAGTCATGGGGGTGCCAGTAGCTCAGTCTAATACTTGGCTTGGGTCAACTCCCGGTGCAGATCAAAGTATGGAAGTTGGTCTGGTTGCTGGAGAGGTGCCAGGCCACTTCCCAGGTACTGCTGAGGTGCCCTTGAACTAGACACAACACCAAACAGCTCTGGTGTGCTCGCCATGTAGCATCCCCACTCTGACATCTCTCCACTATCGATGACCACAGGTCTTGTTTGTGCGTGTGTGTGTGTATTTCAGGCTTTGTGTTTGAGAAGGATGTCTCTCATTAAAAGAGAGTAAAACCAGAATTCCAGAATTGAATTTGAGTTTGTAAAATAGATTAAAATACAATTTAAAAGGACACTAATGCACCATGGGGATGTGCTGTAGGCCGGCAAAAATAAGTCTATTGTCCATGCAACAGGTCAGTGTTTCTGATGGTTTGTTTGGCAAAAAGCAAGCAAACAAACAAAAGAGCAAAGAAAATCACGACTCCTGTTCCCTTTCTTACACTGGTGAAAAGCCATAGACACACCCAGGTTTATGCTGGTCCTCTACCCGCTCTCTTACCTACTGTATATGGCCTCAGGTGCCCAAAGTGTTACCTGACAAAAATACTAATAATGCAGAAAACTAAATTCACCACAAAGAAAATCTTATGCAAAAAATATAATTATATTATGGTAACAAGTTATATATTGTGTGCAAGATCAATTATAACTTGTGAATGTCAGCTGTGTTTAAAAAGTAAAGTACATTTTAAAACTCCTTTTTCTACCTGTTGATTCTACGTTTTTTTATCCTCCATAAAAACGTCAAACATTAACCTGTAATTTCAGTGATTGATAATGCATTTACCAGTAAGTACATTTTTAGAGCTTGCATCTTCACAGTTTGTCCAGCAGAGGTCACTCTCTACAAAGACTTTGCAAGTGAAAAAACTACACCATGCAAACATCTGGAAATGATTACAATCCCAGTTTTCTGTGTTATGTAGTGACATGACAAATGAAGCAGAAATGTAATACATCCACCCTCTAAAGCAAACATGACTCACATGGTTTCACATGTTTGGACGTGGTTTTAAGTCACACCACATTTTAATGCTGGATTTGGGGCAAAGAAGACAGTTGAGTAGATTCACATGTGCTGTGTTATTAACCAAGAAAAGATGAAATCCTCTTCTAGTAAATAAACCATCCACATGACAACCTGAGGGCCTGTGGATCACTGAGCAGTGTAACGTGACCTCAGCTGGTGTGAAGTGCGACTGTGGTTCAGTCTGAGTTAGACCACCAGAGGAACACACAGCGACTATAAATAACCACATAATTAAAGGCGATGACGGGGAACAGACAATGTGGTTATAATTGTTTCCCCTGACATCAGCTTTAGTTTAAAAAGTCTAAAAACCTGCAACCTTACATGTGTGTTTCTAACTTGTGCATGTGGCGGCTTAGGGTTAGGGTTACTTTGGGTTAGGGTAAAAAACTTTGACTTGAAAATCTTTCTATCTAAGCACACATTCAACTAGATATTGACGATATAGTGATTTTTCTATTCTTTGTGGTCCTACAGAGTGCAGGAAACAAAGCACAAGAAAATCTGTAGGATGATGATGTATGTGCTTCGAGTTTTTCCCTGAAACCAGATTTATTTATTTATTTGTTGTTTTGCTGCTTGGGGGCAACAAAACAATCTATAAAGATAACATCAATAGATTAAATGGGCACGTTTTAATAAGGAGGCCCATGTTTCCAAAGCGAACTTCAGTCAAATAATGAAAAGGTCATTATGTATGACTGTTGCATAGGACTTTTGTTCTGTCCAATCACAATCAGGTAGTGTAGTCCTACCCTGCATATTTTCTGAAATGTGTTTTGCAGTAAGTGAAAGGTTTTTTGAGTTTCATCAAAGGTCCAATCAGTGAGATGAGTAGTGAGTGAAATGATAAAGTGAGCTTACTCTATGATCAGACATTAAGGAAACATGCTATGTTGAAGTGCTGGCTTCTCTGACAACAATGCAGCAGCCAGTATGTCCTCCTTCTAACTTTAGATTCTGGTCCTGAATGGTCTGGATTTGTTTGGACCAGAGAAGGTAGGCGGTTTTAAGGCACCCCCACACGGCCGTTTTGGACGCCCTTCGGTTTGCCAGATATGAGAGCAGTTATCAGGTCAAACCAACAGGTGTTGCAGCGATGGAAGCGGGCAAGAGAACTGGTTCAGATAGAAGTGATTGTACCCGACCTAAAAAGCCTCTGCATGTTTCTAATAAGCTCCACGAGCAGAAACGTGCTCAAACTAGGATCAATATTGGAGATGCTTTTGAAAAATGGAGAGAGGTTAGAACGCAGAAAGGTTTACAGACCGATGCAGAGCTGGCTAAACACTGAAGCTTCAGTGTCCACCACATGGTGACCTGCGTGAGCATCCACTCTAGAGAGGAGGAGGGGGCGGGAGGAGACAGCTCTCTCCAATGTTTTGAATTTAAACTGCAGTACCCATTTTAAACACTAGGGGTCAGAGTTACATATTGCTCCTTTTAGAAATAAATATATTTGCAATTTGCATTTCACCAAATGTTGAGTTTAACAAAATGTTTGTGCAGTTGTCCTTCAGGGCCACCGTAGAGAAGAATGGCTGTTTTCCTCAAAGCATCACATTACTTCTTGAAGCACATGTGATAATATTTATTTAGAGAAAAAAATGCTGTTCATGATGCTATAATGAGGCTGATTGTGAACACAATAAAGTAGGCTAAACTTTCCCCCCATGCAGTCATCCATTATCCTGACAGGACGCGGATACCACGCCCCCTTTCTACGTCAGAGGAGGAGTGAGTTATTAAAACGTAGAACTGACTGAACACATCTCTGTTGTCTGAGATCTCTGCTGCACAGGAGCTGAAATCTAAACCGAGCCCGGACTGTTAGTCTGTGTCCAGCTCTCAAAGCCTCCTGAATGGGAAAAGAGAGGAGGAGTTGTGTTAAAGTGTTCGAGTTGATCCACACAGACGGACAAGGAGCGGACTGTGGAGAAAAAATAGAAACTGAAAAGTTTTTCGGATCTTTCTGCTGCTCAGAGTCTGGATCCCGTCTGAACTTCAGCTGCACGAGCGAGGAGCTGTGAGACACCGCGGATTCATAAACTAGTCCTCCAACCAGACCTCCAAGTCCACAGCAGGAAGGTGAGTTCAGTACCTGTCTCTGACACGTCACTTCTGACAGGTGTGTTCTGCCGCGAGATGTTTATTTACGTCTTCTCCTCAGTCTTGATTGAAAACGTTGAAGCTGTAAAATTCAGTTTATTCCATCTTATTGAAACAGTACCGATTCTAACAACACGTTTAAAACAACAACAATGGTCAAAATAACGTCATGATCAAATCATTGCGCAACTATTTGAATGGATGTTAATTAAACTTCATTATTATCAGTAGAAGGACACGAGAGCGTTACATTAAAAAGATGTTTTTATAACCTGAGTCTCAAATGAAGATTTGTTTATTTCTGTTGCTCATAATTTCACTGTATTCATTTCAAAGTGGATATATTTTTGGTTTTTACTTTTAGAGTATTTGACAGACCAAAAAAGACATTTACACTTGTTACTATGGGCAACCTCTTCCTAAGAGCTGCACCATGAATCTAAGGACAGTCTGAATCCGTGAATGTTTAATATGCAGGAGCTACAAACTCTTCAGAGGTCAAATGTGCCGGGAAACAGTTCAATGATGATTACTGCAGAGCTGCCCGATTCTTTAGTACAGACTCCAACAAATGTCTATCATCGTGTTTTGAATGTTTAGTTTATTGAGGGGGGAGGACACATGATGCGCACAACTTCTCCACCTTTATGGATCCTTTTGTAATCAGAATATCTGACTAAATAATTAAAATCTTATATTTTGATCATATCAAAGTCTGAACCCGTTGATTTAATGTGCTGTGCACTCGGGTTGTAGTTCATCACTTTGTCTAATCTGTTGTCACTCTTGTTTTAACCTCAACAGTATTGCTTAAGGTTTGTCCTCTGAGCAGTGACGATTCTAGTCTGTTGGGGCCCTGGGCAAAAATTAAGTGAGGGGCCTCTATGCCTGCCAGTTAGGGCTGGGAATCTTTGGGTGTCTCACGATTTGATTCAATTTGATTTGATTTCCATTCATGGGGTCACGATTTGATTCAGATTCTATTTCTGATTCAAAACGATTCTGCATTCATGATTCATGATTCAAAGTCTATTTTTTGAAGATAAGAATCTAGATTTTTACATAAATCGATTTTTTCACTGACAAGCTCTGGTTTTCACTGCAATAATGCAAGCAATGTTTAGCAGGGCGACTAGAGTGAGTGCTGTCAGATGGGGCCCCCTTAAGGAGGTTTCCTACTGTCATTGCAAAATGTGCACATTTTCGGCCACTTCTTCGGTTCAAAGTTTGTCAGCCTTCAGGGGCCCCCCATACTGGTCTGGCGCCCCAAGCAGTTGCCTTGCCTTGCCTGTTAACAAGCAGCGCCTCTGCCTCCGAGGACTGAGAGTATGTCAGAGTTAGAGCACTGTCCAGCTCAGTCAGGTGTTGCACACCATAACAAATGTCACATCACCATCATCATGATTTGAATATAATTTAACCTACAAATAGAAACTTTCATACAAAAATGATCATTCAGGCTTTTCCTGAATCAAATCATAAGAGCAGTATTTGTCCAAATACGTTCTGCACCTCTTCTTTTCTTCTCATCAAACATGTTTCTGCAGGTTTGGATGCTTGTTGTGAGGTTTTTTTTTCTTGTTGTAATTGAATAATTTCGCTGTGCGTACAGCACTGAAAGGTCATCATGACAAATGTGACTGTAGTCTGCCTCTGCAAATGATCCGTCTGCCACAGGAGCTGGTGTCATTGGTGTTAATTAAAAAAGGGAAACAGTGTGTCTCTCTGCAGAGGTGGAAATCTGTGCCGTCCCAGTCTGACCAGTCCCCTCTCTGTGGAACTGGACTCTGTGGTGTCTCTGCTGCCGGCGGTCATGCTTACTTAGTTAGTCACTCCCCCCAGACATGACTGAGCTGAGGTTATTTGTTAATTATCCCTCTGAAGGAGAGAGTGTGTGTGTGTTTGTGTGTGTGTGTGGAGGATCCATGATTTAATTAGTGTATGAGAGAAGGAAGGAGGTAATCACTTCTGGAAAATGGAAAATGGCCCAATGCCCAAATTTCCACCTCTCCACATCTAACCGGCTGTAAATTAAGATGTCTTCCCTCAATTTGAGGGAGAAACAGCAGAGCTGTGTCTGACACGAATGATAGAGTGAAGCCTTTAAATGAGTTTTAAAGCTCAGGTATTTATACCTCCGAGTCATTTAAAGAAACCAACCAGGTAAAGTCAGAAAAAAAGGGGAAATAGAAGCCAATCCCAATTTGTCTTCGCGTTCCTCGATGTTTTCCTCATTCAAACTTTCATCATAGTCGGGAAAATTATTTTAGTTTCCCTCTTTTACAATTACTCCTATATAGAGAAATGCAAACTGAAAACAAATGAAAAGAGGACATCTAAAGGACAACGTCTGCACTCTGAGGTGGAGTGGTTCGAGATCATGAGAGGGTCCATCTTAAGAATGTGTTTTCAATAATACTACATTTTTGGTGCACACAATTGTTAGTTTTTAGTCCCGATGGACTTGGAAGTATCAACATTTTGTGGCTTCACATTGCTTTACGGCGTTGAGGAAGCATGAAGTGATGATGGTGGTGGGGAAGGTAAAATAAATCAGTGCACACTGTTTTGCACTGCTAGCATAGCACAGCAAAGTTTGTGACTTCTATGTAAAAGTCAGGCTGACAATGAATCTGCAGCAAACGTCACGACTACTATGACAAAGACAAGACATCACGACGAGTCGTATCTCGCCCTCAGCTTCACTTGTACAAAGGTGGGTCATGAAGGGAGCCACACTCTGCAATCGTCTCAATCAAAACAAAACACAGATCGAATCTGGACATTGAAAATGACCTGAGAGTGTCTCACAGCTGAACCAAGACGGAGAGGATATGTAGCACAAAACAAGCCCACACTACTTACTGAAATCATTGCAGGACTGAAAGAATCTTAAAAGATGTTCATCATATTTTATTTTTAGGGAGGTGTTCATCCTCAGAGAGTCAGGTTTTAAATAAAACAGTTTTAAACCTTTGACTGAATTGTTAAAAAAATCACGTTGCAGTTTCACTTTTAATTGCTTCCTCTGTAAAAGCTGCTCATTAGTGTTTTCAGTTTGTTGTCACTCTGAAGTTTCCTTTTCGTACTTTTTGCAGACAATGTTTGAGTTACATTTAATTAAATGAATAGAGGATTTGTTAGCAGACAGGATGACTGACAGTGTGATTAGTGTACATCGATGTATGTTTATGTGTAGGGTCAGGGGATGGGGGGCTTGAAAATATGTTCATCCATCGCCCAGCAGAAAAAGTTAAGGAGTTGAACTCGTCTCATGGAGCCTAGTTAGCCTCGTGTGAGAGCTGATGTTGTCAGCGGCATCAGTCAGCTGTGTTCAGCGTGGGGTAAAATGAGACTTTAATGGTTCTGTCGAGCAGAAACAGCCTGTAATTCATCAGTGTGTCCCGACTGCAGTGAACGGTGTCTCTCTTCATTAGCTCCTGTTTTTATCTACTGCTGCATCAGTCAGTTTAACCGGTTCAAAGCAGGATGATGATTCACCAGCACTTTGTTCTGTGTGTGGAGGGTACAAGCTGCTAAACCAGACCGAACATGGGAATTAGCTGAGTGGTCTCCAACCTTTTTTAGCTCGTGAGTGACCCCACTTTGACTTCACAAAACCCAAGCTACCCGAGACATCCAAAACACAAACAGCTTTAATTTGTTTTGATCATGCATTAGTTTTTCTACTGTCTTGCAACATACGACAAAGGAGGAAAGGCTACGATGACGTTTCTGCACAATGGATGACAGATACGTTTGATCGACTCATGCAGGATTAATAAAGTGTTTTGTATCGTTTAATGAGCGGGCAGAGGTGCAAACAACCTCCTCTTTTTCACGATCTTTTGCACCAAACAATAATACAGCCTCACGCTATCATCACCAGCTGTACTACCTGGTGACACTGAAGACGTTGCCTTAGCTTTTGCCTGCAAAAATATGTAAATCTCTCGCTTTTAAATATGACTTCAGATCGATATTCCTGCAGGTCATTTTTATATTGTAGGGTCGTTGGATTCAGCAGGTTTCTGAGCCGCATAGAAAAGTTAAATTTTTGAGTCATAACATAAATTTAGCCAAGAACTGGTGTTCTCTCTAATTATACACACCTCAGTAATTTAACTCTGAACAACTTCTTTTTGAGACTTTTCAATCTGACTCCACATCTTCTTTTCCCTGAGAGTGGAACCACATCAAGTCTTTGCTTTGCAGAAGATAATTAAATGCAGGATTTACATTTTAATTGGATAAGAAATCAGAGTTGTGTTTGGCAGATGTGTCGAAACGTCTTGAATTATCACAGGTGTCTGCAGGATGATTACTTTGGCTGCTTTTCTGCAATTAGTTTCACATGTGGAACAGAATATTGAAGTTTAGGAAATGCTTGAGGTTTCGTTGTCAGCGCCCACCATACTCGGAGAGATTTAAGGATTCATTAACCGAGGTGTCTTACCCTTTTTGGTTGAACCTTGACCGCTGATATTAGTAAATAAATGACAAAAAAGAACACAGAGGGAGAGGTAGAAGAAGACCTCATGTCGTTGTTTGATTCAGCCAGAAACAGCTCCAGCTTCATCCCACAGTGTTGGACGAGGTTGTATTCTGCATGCTCGGCCCGCTAATTGATTTCACGGCTGGTGATGTGCCGCTCAGAGGAATCTGGCACGGAGGACAGAAAGTAGATTCAGGAAAAACAGCCAGAGTCCACAGAGGCGCAGAGTGACATCAGACATCCTGTGTACTCTGTATGAACGTATATTCATGTTACAAAACAACCCGTTACATTCGTTGATTAAAATGTAGAAGTCACAGTGCAGATGTCTTTGTGATAAATTCAAGAATCTGAATGAATCCTCGTAGACGTTGTTTTCATTCTGCAGGTTTCTGGCTGTGTTCCGGTCCTGCGGTTTCTAATGCCAGTGATGTCACAGATCTGGCACCAGGATTTTTTGAAGATCATGGGAAATGTATTTTTCCAGGAGCATCGGGCAATTTAGAGATATAACGTCCAACCATAGACTGTAAATATTAATGAAGCCTGAGTGACGTCACCCGTCTGTTCCTGCAGGGGGCGCTGGAGTCCCGTCGATGGCAGTCTCCATGCTGGAAATGCTGTCTCAGTCTAACTTTCAGTCAACCTAACGACAGGCTGAGAGCTGGAGCTGAGGCGGGTCTTAAGCCTCTTTACAAACCGTTACACCCCGCCCACCTGTCAATCATGTCAGCTACACGCCTAATTGTGAATAACTCTTTTTGAATGGGTGTGTATGTGACTTCCTGTGTTCCTGCAGCCAGCCTCTAGTGGACACTCGAGGAACTGCAGGATTTTGCACTTCCGCACTGGCTTTATTTCGGAAGTTGCAGCTTGTGAACAACCCGTGATGTTTAATCGAGACCGGTAAAAATGGACATTTTAATATGGGTGTTAATGGGCATTCCTTTGCTGCTGCAGCCAGCCTCAAGTGGACACTCGAGGAACTGCAGGATTTTGTGACTTCCGGCATTTTTTTACAAGCTTAAGATAGAGTTGAGTAAATTACATTGCTGGACAAAGGCATGATCAGGTGAAAAGAACGTTCAAAATTAAATTGAAATCATCAGCCAGCATGTAAAAGGTTTTCTACCATGAGGTGAAACGTTTTTAGACAAATTCAAACAACATATTTATCATATGTATAAGAAGGAGTTATAATGTGCATCCATAAACTTTGATAGAAGTGGAACCAAGGTCTGGCAGGAACTCGGATGACGACTCTTCTTTAAGGACGATTAGTAATACTATGGAGTGATTGCAGCCTTTTAAAGGAGAATTTAATCCTGACACAGAGCACATCTGGATTGAAGTAGTTCGTTTTTAAGGTTTAAAAAGTGAACAAAGTAGTCGGTCTCCTTTCAGTCATTCATTGATCAGCTCATTCATGAATAATCCTGCTGTAATAGCGAGGTTTGGTCCTTCTACAGGAGTCTGTTTGTGGTTAAAAGCAGCCTTGGGCTTCTTAACATGGTGTTCCTGTGGCTGATTAGATCCAGGTGCCTCTGCAGAGCGAGGGTACTGAGGGCGGCCCGCCTCGCTGCAGAGACCAGCTGCTGCAAACTCACTTAATCTGTGGGAAGGTCGCTCGTAAAGCTAAACATGTCTGCGCTGAAATGAGACGCTCGGAGAGGACGAATTCTGCTGCTGCTGCTCGTTTGGAGAATGAAATCTGGACCTGCAATTATTTTCTGTTGTTGTTGGCACTAATTATAAAATCCTGGAAACATCTGAAGAGGCTGGATGCTGAGTCATTGCTGAGCAACACACACATACGAATACACACACACATACACTGCGATTGTACTAAAAAGCAGTATCATTCCCAGCTGTGCATGAAATCAGAGCAGTGTAATGGAAAAACGAGGAAAGCAGAAGTACTGGACATGTTTCTGGATGCAGCTATAGCAACTGTACTCACAAGCATCTCAGTTTCTGCAAGTTTGAGTTTGGTTCCCGTGATGTAGGCAGGAGGCAGGAGAAACTCGGAATAAAGTCTGAGTGAAGAATTTGGCTGTTTGAGTTCACACATGCAGCTCACCCCGAAAACTTCAGGAGTTTTTTACAAGTTTGAAAGCAGAGAACATTTAACATGTTTACAGCCTGCTTCAAAATACAATTTTGGGGGGTGCCGAAAGCCTAGCGGTTATGACGCATGCACAATGTACAGAGGCAATACTACTCAACGCAGCGGCCTTGGGTTCGATTCGAACCCGACCACGGCCCTTTGCTGCATGTCATCCTCTACTCTCTACTCCCAGCATTTCCTGTCTCTCTTCAGCTGTCCTATCCAATAAAGGCAAAAGGCCCAAAAATCAGCACACACTTGATGGGGTGAATTTTCTTTATAACCCAACCATTTTGATTTCATGAAGAAGGTCAGCTTCCACACTTGCACAAAACTAGAGTTAGCTGCACATATGAACGCAAAGGGATGGTTGTTTTCACCCTGACTTACCTGGAATTCTTCCTGCAAACCCCCCCTGGTTTAAAACTCAGCGTGACGTTGAGTGACAGACGAGAGAATGCAGCAGAAAATATTCAGAACATTCACCAACAGCAAGCTGGTGGAGGTGATGATGTTGATAAAGTGCGACCTGTGGGTCGTGCCTGGTCGTCGTGCTCGTAATGAAACTGCTTTCTCGTGTTAACGGCTCGTATGTTCTTCACCACTTGTTAATTTATACCATGGATACATCTAAGAACACGTAGCATTGAAAATCAAGTCAAAAGACTTTGATCATCGTGTCACACTCGGTGGCTTCGTCCTCCTTTTCCTCACAGTTCTTTTTATGTTTTGATGTCGTGTCTTACCGCCTTAGATGGGACTCAATGACAGATGAGATGTTATATATCATTTTTTATTGTAAAAATATGATTTAAAATCTGTTATTTTGACAATAATGAATATTCTAAATGTACACAGTTTTATTTATTATACATGCGTGGTCTTACTACAATGACCGACGTAGTTCCAGTGCAGATGTGTGATGGGGTCAGATGTTTACAGGAACTTAAACTCACCTGCCTGTCCTCTCTCCTTAACTCTCTACGTGTCTTCAGGTTGCCATGGTGAACAGCAGAGTGGAGGCGCCCACATTGGCGGTGATGGGCGGTGGCGGTGTGACAGCAGGCAGGTCGTGTGCGGGATGTGGAGATCGTATAGCGGATCGTTTCCTGCTCTTCTCCATGGAGCGGTACTGGCACACGCGGTGTCTGAAGTGTTCGTGCTGCCACGCGCCGCTGGGAGAGTTCAGCAGCACCTGCTACAGCAAGGGAGGAATGATCCTGTGCAAGAACGACTACATCAGGTCAGATATACCGGGGTGTGATGACTTTGTGGTGAAAACAATTTCCAGGGAGGACTGAGCAATGTTTTCTCGTGCATGTGCAAATGTTCCGCTTAATGAGAGGGTTGTTTGAGGGACATAGTCCATGCAGAGTTCAGCGAGCTCCTTAACCCTCGGAGTTAAGCTGTTTTTTCCCCCAGAGACACCGTGTCTGTAATGAACACTAACACAAGAGTCACTGAACTTTCCACAACTGTGAGTGACTGTTTCAAACCAACAATCTGTTCTGTTGTGGACTGAACCCACCTGAGGGAGCTTTGACTTTTTATCTGCAAGTTAAATGTGTGTTTTGGCTCCACCAGCCGATATCTACCGTATAGACTCTGGCTACAATAAGTCAGCGCCTGTCACAAGGGGAATTTTGGCTTCAATTTTGTTCAACAGTAGGTAGAGGATATGCATCATCCTTCTTTGTATACACTCAATGGTCTTCACCAACAACAAGAACTCTGGGTTGGTTTCCTTTTGTACAGAGATGTCAGATCAGCTGGCCTTAGATCTGCTATGTGGAACTTGCCATGAAACTTATCAAAAAAACCTACAGGGATAAATAACTGAAGCAGGAGCACAAAGGACACCACACTGCAGGATTTTGACACAGCAACACAGAGTTATGGATTCAACTTTATTCTGCCTGATGTACTGCTTTCCAAAGAAAAACATCTTTGCCTGAAGCATTTATCCTGCCTGTGTCCAGTGGCGATTCTAGATTCTGTGTGGGCCCTTAGCGCTGTTGCCTCACAGCAAGAAGGTTCCTGGTTCAGATCCCCGTCTGACAGGAGCCTCTCTGTGTGGAGTTTGCATGTTCTCCCTGTGCATTTAGGTACTCCTGCTTCCTCCCACAGTCCAAAGACATGCTCGTTAGGTTAATTAGTGACTATAAATCACCCGTAGGTGTGAATGTGAGTGTGGCTGGTTGCCTGTATCTATGTGTCAGCCCTGTGATTGACTGGCCAACAGTCCAGGGTGTAACCCCGCCTCTCGCCAGATGACAGCTCCAACCCTCCGCGACCCAAAACTGGAAAAGCGGTATAGATAATAATAATGCATGCAACGCTTAGCAGCACAAGAGTGAGTGCTGTCATTGCAAACTTTGCACATTTTGAGCCACTTCTGTGGTTTAAGGTTTTTCTGCCCTCCGGGGCCTCCTACTGGCCCGGGGCCCAAAGCGGTTGCCTTGCCTGTTGACAAGTAGAGACTCTGCCTGTGTCTCGTATAACTTAATCTGTTCTCATACTGTACCTGTCATATTTAAGGTCTAAATCTAGTATGCAAATGTCCCTCATCACTGTTTTAATTTAAACCTAGTTAGCAAATTTGAGTTAGTAAGAGTCAGAACAGAGGAGAAACAGGGGAGAAAGAGAACCAGAGTATTAGTCATCAAAGACTGAAACATTTGAAATAATGATGGTTGTTAAAAACTGGGTTCTGCTAACGTGTGCTATTTGTAGACGGTGTGCTGTTTAGTGTCTATGAGCCGGAGCGGTGTAAGACAGACTTTGGTTTTGTGGGCGCCGTCATCTCCGGGGCAAACATCGAGGTGGATGTGGAAAACCACAGCTGAAGGTCTGCTGAGGAGAACTGGAACACAGCAGACTTTATGCATGAAGCCAGGAATAATAGAACGGCTTCTCAGGACAACTCTCACGAGATAAATGAATCTAAATCTGGATTCACTGCACAGTGAGGCTGTGACTCCAAGAGTTTCCACATTTATTCTTAAGAAAAACAGGTCAGTAACTCAGATGTTTATTCAGGTGGATTTTAAAATGCTCCTGATTATCTTTCATGTGGTGTTACAGTGCTCGTATTTTAGATTAAAAGATGGATGTGGAGACTCTTGCAGCCTGTTACATCAGCTAAAAGGAAGTTTTCTCCATTCGAGACTGAATAAAAAATGAACGTAGACTCAGTGACGTCACACACTGATTTCTGAAGAGGCGTTATGAAGGCGAACAATGGCGGTCTCCATATTGGAAGAGCTGCATCTCTGGCTGATCTAGAATGGTAAATGGACTTGATCTTGTAAAGCTCTTTTCTAGTTTTCTGACGACTCAAAGCGCTAAAACACCGCAGGTCACACCTACACATTCACACTGATATAGTGGCTGCTGTTTGAAGTGGCCATCAGAAGTAATTAATCACATTCATACACCGCCGATGAAGCAGGTGCAGCAACTTGAGGTTAAGTGTCTTGCCCAAAGACGCATCGGCATTTCGCTACAGAAGCTGGGGATCAAACCCTCGACCTTCCAGTTGTGAGAAGACTCTACCACTGAGCCCACAGCCGCCCCAAGCAGGCAAAGAGGTGGAGCTGAGGCGGGCTGAATGGATATCTTGGTTACTGAAACACGCCCATCTAGATGCAGTCTAGTTCATCGTCCAATTAACACATTCAAAATGATTATAATCCAGCTTCTTAAATGTGAATATATTTGGGGTTTCGTCTCGGACTTTTTTAAACACTGACTGACAATCTTTTTGTCAAAAAAACTGTTGGTTTAAAAAATAATTGACGGAAGAATCAACAATGAACGGTTTGGTCATGTTTCGTAAGTTTAGTACTGACGCTAAGGAGGACTTGAATGTGCTCGTCTGGTTCAGGTCCAGTTTTCAGACTTGTACCTTTCATGCCAAGTCGTGTTGCATCGTATTGTATCGTGTAGTGTCGTATCGCGTCATATGGTGTCGTATGGTGTCACATTGAATTATATCATGTATTGTCGTATGGTGTTGTATCGTTCTTCCAATACAACTGTTGTGTTATCGTGTTAAAGCACAAGAGAGAAAGTGTCATGTGTAGGGTAGCCAGTCATAAATCCTATAAACGAGTAACTTTACGCTCCACGTTAGTCCACATGTTCCTCTTTCTGGTTCCACTTGTAGTTTCAGCAAAATATGCTCGACTACATCTCTTGCTTTTGAGATTTGGGGATACGACGAAGGTTTCAACTGTTTCTTTAATTCCCCAAAAAGAGGCTTAAGTCCGACTTAAATGACTGGATATCCCCGAGCCACCAAAAACGCTGAAAAAAAAGATACGTACAGAGTTCAGATTTGTGATATGAGGTATTCTAGTTTCTGGCTCAGATGCTGATCATTTTAAATACAGATGGATTAGTTGTTGTTGTTGTTTATATTGACAGTCTGTTGCCGTGGTTTCACTTGCAGGCTGTTTGGACACAGTGGAGCTTGCAGTGCTTGTGGACAGTCGATACCTGCGAGTGAGATGGTGATGAGGGCGCAGGGTAATGTTTACCACCTAAAGGTGAGTGATCACTTTATGTATATTACCACACTATCATGCTGCTATGATGAGTTCAGCTTCATCGAATGACTCTGTAACGCCGTTTTTTTTCTCCAGTGTTTTACGTGTGCGACCTGCAGGAACCGGCTGGTCCCCGGAGATCGTTTTCACTACATCAACGGGACAATTTTCTGTGAGCACGACCGGCCGGGTGGAGGTCTGCTGAGCCGACATCCAACTCCACTGCAGGCCAACAGCATGATGCCGGACCAGAAGGTGAGGGGACGAGTGATGCTGAAGTTCGGACAGCAGTTCTAGGGCTGACAAACCAGCCACACTCACATTCACACCTACGGGCAATTTAGAGTCACCAATTAACCTAACCAGCATGTCTTTGGACTGTGGGAGGAAGCCGGAGTACCCGGACAGAACCCATGCATGCACGGGGAGAACATGCAAACTCCACACAGAGAGGCTCCTGAACGACAGGGAACCTTCTCGCTGAGACAACACAGTGCAGCCGAGCGATTCAGGCCTTATGTTAGCTCGTAATATCCTGAAATAAGATGCAAATGGATTCATCAGGTGAATGTGGCTGACAAGAAGTGTAATGAGATATTATTTAGTTGAAATCAGACAAATGCACTGGGTAAGATTTGAGTTGTTGCCGTGTTTCCCTCCTCAGCCATGCTTCTAAACTTCTTTTCTTTTTGCAAAGTAAAGGCGTCTTTTCAAATGAGTAAATGAAAACAGGTTAGGACAAATCGATAGAGGAGTTAAAAGTAACATGCTCTTCTGACCTCCGTTTGCAGGTCTGCTGAGGAAGAGGACGTAAATCAATCGTGTGCCTTCTCCCCCACCTTTCTCCTGTCTCTTCATCATCATCATCCTCCACCTGTAAATCCTGCCCTTGACTGACCCTCCTCGCCTCTCATGGACCGTCACTGCTGGTGGTTCAGATTTCAGCATCAGGTGAAGATCTGGACCAGGCCTGTGATCTAACAAACGGAGGTGGATACTGAGAACTGGTGGATTTTATTTATACAGTAGACTCTTTCTCTTTGTGACTCTTCTCTGTGGGGATTATTGTGAACTACAGCAATATCACTGAGAAGAACTGGTTTGGCTAACAGTGCACAAACAATATAATGGACCTGTTATGAGCTAACCAGTTGCAGTGGACCTTGAATAAGGAGAAAACGCTGACATCTTTGTGACTCCTGCAGGAGCTGGAATATATCAGCAAATCCACAAAAGGACAAAATGGATTGATTCACTTATTCGTGACACGAGTTACCAGATTTTTCTTTCCGCTCTCGGACTGGCAGCTGAACAAAAAGACATATGTATTGATTACTGACGCTTTTTCTCTGTGTGATTCTTTGTGAAACATGCAAATGTTACGGTGGTTTCACGCTAGGGACCCGGGCCTGGATCCAAGTACGCTTGACCCTAAAGTCCGGTTCATTTCATCAGTGTGAACACAAACATACCGTACTCTTACCGTACTCGGGTACCGTTTCCAAGTCCGCTTGAAGAGGTGGTCTCAAGCACGATTGATGTGTACTCGAGTACAGTCCGCGGGAGATGACGTCATTCTAAACTTCTCCTGTCTCTTCAAAAACCGTTGTATCCGAGCAGCACAATCCCGTTTCCTCCTCTAAACGGCACGGTAGATGTGGAAGTAGGAAGAGGGTCGTTATTGGCGTCGAAATAACAAAAACATCCACAGTTAGCAGGATGGACTCGGTCTGTGAGTGGTTGCCATGGTTGCTTCTTCTTCTTTCTGCTTTTTGGCAGATTTGCAAACCAACTATGTGCATACTGCCACCTGCTGAATCGGACTGTGTACGTACGCAAGTGTACTCAAGTACAGAACGATGTTACTAATGTGAACGCAGACCAGCGGGGGGGAGAGGGGAGGAGGGAGCAATCGTGCTCAGGCACGGTACGAAACAATCGTGCCTAGTGTGAAAACACCTTTAATCTCTGGTTTGGTTTTGATCACAGCGTGTCTCTGATGTTACATTTCTACCACCAACTGAAATCTCTATATGAAGTCTTTGTAGAGAACTCATATCTTAGGCTTAACTGCAGCTAAAGCATCACAGGGCTGATACAAACAGTGCGCGATATGAACGCCGTTTCTTTATGTTTGTGTTACGATTCTCCTCTTCAGCTGTTGATAGCCTCAGACAACATGAACACTTATTATGCTGGAGATAAACTTGCTGTTTAACCTTTGCAGAAGTGTACACAACCGGCTGCATCAAGAAGGCAATTGTGTAATTTGGAGATTCGCTACGAGTGTCACTGGAGGTTACCTCTAGAGGGCACACCAGAGAGCTCAGCCTACAGCTCCCTGATGTGCGTGTAAACATCTGTCCCATTTCTGTTTAACAACATTTTCCTCCATACATGGACGTAACGACCCGGTGTTTTGGTTTAACAAGTGACCGTGTTAACTGGTGACTTTCAGCAAAATATGTCTTTGTTTAGTTTTCATTTTATTCTCCAATTGTAATAACCAGATTTGTATTTAATGAAAAACTCAATAAATAAAAATGTAGCCTCAAACGCGTTGGGCCCAGAATCACAAGTTTACAGGACCACTCGTTGAAACGAAACCCCGACAATGTTTCCATTTAGTTTTTCAGGTTTCAACGACTTACTTCCATTTAACAGAACTGATCTGTCGTCAGCTAGTTTGACAGGCGAGTTTGTTGCTGTGGCGTTGCAGTGACACAACGATCTGATGTGGTTATCGGGGACTCTGTCAGCTTGTCCTAAAAACGTTCTGCCATTGTTGTCCCTATACTACCGTTGATTCTGTCACATCCAAGCGGCAACCTCCTGTGTCGAAAAATTAAGTCAATGCGGAAGTACAAAAACCTGCAGTTCATCGAGTGTCCACTAGAGGCTGGCTGCAGAAGCCCCGACAGTCACATACACACCCATTCATAAAAGCCCATTTTTCCAGCAGAAATTAACGTGTTTACAGCCTGGTTCAAAAAATGAAATTGGTCAGATTAGGTCACGTCTCGAACGGCACACACTGTACGGGGGTGACTATTTTTAACTCATCTGTTTTGATTTTATAAAGGATAAGAGTTATTCATAATAAGGTGCGTGGCTGACCTGACTGTTGGGCTGGCGCGTGTAGCTGTTTGTCAGGAGTCTTAGGACTCGCCCCAGCTCTTAGCCTGTCGTTAGGTTGAGACTGCATTTCCAATATTGAGACCGCCATCGCCGTCAGTAACAAATGGGTGACGTCACTCAGGCTTCATCCACTACCATTTACAGTATGGTCACATCCCCTCTGCCTCTACACTGCCCCTACTGTTCATGTACAAACTACATCTTGTGTCTGCGTATTAAGCTATTGACGACAGTCACAGCTGATGATCCAAACACACGCAGGTGACTCAAGGCAGCCATTATGCACACGCTTATGCAAAGTTAAAAGCACATTTTATGTCTGGCCTTGTGGTTCATTCAGTGTTTAAATTGTGTTTGAAATAATGTGCTACAAGAGATTTAGCAGCAGCTAAATAAACTGTTTTGAATGTTTTACGCAGTAATAGTTTC
The DNA here is from genome assembly GCA_020745685.1 of Tautogolabrus adspersus. NCBI lineage: Eukaryota > Metazoa > Chordata > Actinopteri > Labriformes > Labridae > Tautogolabrus > Tautogolabrus adspersus. Next base: position 2,747,306 of record CM036549.1, on the reverse strand, counting down.
TGTTGATATTTTATGAACATGTGAAGGAAGATTTGGAGAAAATGATGACTAATAATCTGTTGTGCTTCGTGCTACCGTGTTCAAATTAAGCTTTCTGTGTCGCAATTTGTGTTTTTCAAGTCAAAGTTAATGGCTTTAAATTGTTCATGGAAAGAAAGTGATTGGGTACAATAATAATTCAGCCGTTCAGCTGCGTCTGACATGTGATGAGTGTGTGATTGCAATTTGGCTAAAGCTACAGTTAGCAGCGGGTTACAGTTAGCCGCTGCAGCCTGAGTGAAGAGGTAAGAAACGCTCTTCTTTCCTCAGACAAACATGGCTGATTACCCACAGGAATGGGATTTCAAAGGCCTGAGCCGAGACCATTACAGAAGCAATTAAAGCGAGATGCGCTGCAGGCCTGCATGGGCTTTAGCTGCACTCCAGTGCTGCAGCCTAATGAGGCCTAATCTGGTGAGCTGGTCTAATTAAAAGGGAGGGAGACTTTTCCTGTGGGCACCAGGCAGCCGACGGTTTGTGCTCCCTGTAGCTGTCTGAGGGGAAAAAACAAAGTAAAACTCAGAATATGTATTGTTTTAAACCATAAAAAGTTCCTTCCTTTCAAATTAAAACATTTAACTCCACATTGTTAACATGTTTGCTGGTCTGTGATCTCTCCAAACTCTCCTCTCTGATTGCTTTCTGGCATGAAATCTGCTTCTCTTTTTTTTTAATTAGCCTTTTTTATATGTATGTTTGGCATGGAAACTACAGGATCATCTGTTCCACGCTAATTTTAGGATCGCTCCTGTTCCATACTGTTGGTGTGGCTTTCCACAGAGCAGAATTAGAGACTGAAGCACACATGAGTAGCCAGCTGTGACTCTTCAAATTAACGGGGCCCGGAGAGCCGAGCGGCTCCTCTCACAGGGTTAGTCCAATTAGCTTCACATTCACAGCAACAATGAGGCTTTTAATGGTCCTGTTTCAAAGTGCTCTTTCAGAACGACGGCGGCTCAACACATTCCTCTGCTGCTCCACTCATGACTCCAAACCTGAGTCACACAAAGTTCCCTCTGCAGAGCTTTGAATGCTTTAGTTTAGTCTGGCTGTTTCTCTTCCCTATAAAAAGGCTCAGAGTAAATAATGAATCAAAGAAAGTGCAGCTTCCATCAGCCAACAGAGCTACACATTCAACTCAATTCATGTTTGCTTCTTTTCAAGCTTTCAGCAGTCAACCTCCTCACCTGAAAAAACAGAGTAAAAGCAGCAATCTGTGATGTTCACCTCTAACAACTGTCGACTCTTGTTGCATTAGCAGCAAAAATGTGGACATGAACGAGGTGCACTGAAACAATTTGCCGATTTGTGAGCATCTGGCACAACGGCTACATGCTAACTTTGTTTTTCTGCTATTTAGGCTCCAAGTTTAGATGGTAACACTTTGTTTGCAACACCTGTAACCCTTTTATTTTGCACTTAAACACTCGCTCGTTCTCTTTTACCCTGGACCCTGCTGGTCAAAAATAATCAGATGGAATTAAAGCTTTCAGATTGGATCAAATCTTGGAAAAGTATTATGAATCAGGAATGTAATGACCCAGCTTGTGGAGGGAAAGGGAAGCATCATCACCATTTTTGTAAAAGCAGTTCTGCTCAAATCAAAGAAATGCAACAAAAAGAGGACTCGAAAGTAGAATACAATATCGCTCCTCTACCTCAGTAGGGAAACAGAAAATGGAAATAAGATCTAACTAACTTGAACTAAGCCCACATTTACACGAAAATGATCCACTGCACTGAAAACTGTTCACAACAGAAAATGTTTTGACAACAACCGCCATGCACACGGATTCATAAAAATGAATAAAACCGCTGTAGTTTAAATGTGAGGCCAGTATTTGGCGGTGTGACTTTGTAATGAAACACTCCTCCTTCTACAGAGCGGTGAGGTGCAAACATAAGAAGTTAGCTAACACATGCGAAGACGACGAGGTGGGGTTGCTACTCAAACTGACCCTAAACTACAAAGCGAGTAAATTTAAAGAAAATGCTGACTGGGAGTCATGCCTGGTAAGTTTTTCCTGATTACTTCCAGCTGCGTTGTCACATCAGCTCACTCCGACTTTACGCGGGAAATTTGGTAGGGGGGAGTCGGAGTGGTACCACATGCAGCTCACCCTGAACACTTCAGGAACTTTTCAGGAGTTTGGTGAATGTGTGAGAGTATCATCTGAGACTTAATTTTTTTATTTGTATCTATTTAACCTTTATTTAATCAAGTTGGCCTCATTGAGATTAAGAACCTCTTTTCCAAGGGAGAGCTGGCCGAAACAGGCAGCAGCAAAAACACAAAGTTACAGACAGAAAAACAAAGAGAGACAAAGTACAATTTACAAAACAAATTTTGTATTAAAATAGAACCATCTATGAGTCAAATCTGGGAGTCAGTTGTTCAAACAGTCGAGCTAAAACATCGACATCCTGTAGAATCTGCTTCCAGGTCTTTCATTTTATATTTAAAAACATTTAAGGACACCAGCTCTTGAGTTTTAAGTCATTCTGCAACAGATTACAGGCTGAAGGTGCAGAATACCCAAAAGCTCTTTTCCCAATTTCTGTTCGAGCGTTTGGGACAGAGAGCATATAAAGGTCCTGAGAATGCAAAGAATACTGTCTGGTACTTCTCTGCATGATAAAAACACAGAGATAGTGAGGAAGCAGACCAAGAATTGCCTTATGGTGTACCAGTGAGCCTACGGGTCGCCAAGGCGGGCCATCCAACCCGAGAGTACAACTCACAATGGTGCATCAGAGCAAGAGGGTCCTATGGGAGGAAGGTAGACTGGCTAGTTTTTGCTTCATGCAATTACATGTAGGTCCCTTCAGACTGAGGTACCAGTCAAGTCCGAGGAGGTTGAGGGGAACAAGACTGGTTGGTTTTAATGCAAAACAGGCAGAAGATATGAATAACAGGAGAGAGAAGAGAAAAGTCGAACATTGTTGGTTTCTAATATTATTTGTAGATTGTTTGATACAGACACGTGTGTAACTTTGTGTTTTCTAAGTCATCATGGCCTCTTAGGAACTCTATGACATTGCACAAAGCTGATGTTTTTGTCGTGCCCACCTCTGGTAGAGACAGCATTTCCAATATGGTCTCGTGTTTTTTGTCTTTTAAGATCGAGCCAAAGGCTTCGAGTGATTTCTAGTAATTCCTGAGAAAGTTCCCTGAAGAGGGAGCAGCAGAACTGAACGCTCTTTTCCCGAGCTCAGTGTGGACACGAGTATAGTGGCTCCTTGTTCTTTGGAGGTCTGAACATAAATAAGAAAGAACTAAACCAAGAAGAGCTTCATAAAGAAGACTCAGCCAGTGTGTATACCTGCGCACCTTCAAGGATGGCCAATCAGACTTCATGTACAGGTCACAGTGATGAGTAAGGCGTCTACATCCAGTAACAAATGTCCTTGTTTCATATCCATACTAATAATGGAGAGCCAGTCTGATCTCTGTTGTTTCTCTGAGCACAAAGGAGGCAGACTGAATGTCGTGCCCTCTGAAAACTTTGACTCTCCTTTGACTCTCCTCCTCTCGTATCTTTGCTCTCCTGCTAATTGCTTCTTGAATTTGTTCGGGTTAATTAATGAAATGCAGATGAGGCTTGATTGGCTCGAGTGTGGGATCCAACTTGCACCATGGAGGGAGGCGGGGAGACCCCCCTCTCTGCTTATCAAGATATGGAGATAATTGCAATTAAAGTCATTTGCATGTGTTAATGAATTTGTCTTATGCTTGTCATGATCACAGACACGGAGTAAATAATTGATTTTCTATCAGCTCTGAGGCTTTGTCACAATGTGTGAAGTCAACAAACTGAGAGCGGCCTGTTACTCCTTCACTGAAGTTAGCAATCCTGCTCGGATAGATGCAGGTTAATAAAGTTGATCGAAGGGGTAACCTGAGTCCTGACATTGACCTCAGCTCATCCTGCAGCTTCTGTTCTTCTACTGGTCATTCTTCTGAGGTTTGGCTGCACTCATGATGAATTTTATGAAATACAGCTGTGCACATGAGGTCACTTTTTGTGAACAGGGAGGTGCTTGTTTTCACACGAGACGTTCTTCAAATCGGTAACGATTTGAAGAACGTGGGAGACCACAGACATGAGGACATTTTCAACTGGTTTTTAACATTATAACCGTCTGAACGCACACACTACACGATTCTGCCAAACCGGGACACCACACACCTGCCATTTGTACAGTAGTAATGAATTCACATTGTCGATTCCACAGATAAGAGATCTCACAGAAACTCCCGTGATCAAACACAACCTCAGCAGAAAAAGATATGGATGATCTTCGTCGTCAGCTGGCTGTACATGGCGTGCATTCTGTTTTGCAGCAAAAACACGAAACGAGAAAAACAAGTATGAGTAAAATCCTGGCTGAGAAGATGTTATAGATGATTTAGAGTTGTGTTAATGTCCACTGCCATGTCTGTAGGCAACATCTGTTTGGTGACGCCTCCTGGTCTGCTCGCTCTCATTGGCGAAAGTGAGAGTTCTGTCTGAGGCAGCCCGACCTACAATCGTAAATATCAAACGTGTTTGTTTACGATTCGAGATCAGGGAGGCTCTGATTCAATTGGGAGCAGTAAAGTAATCGTATTGACATCACACACTTGAGGATAATTTGGACGAATTATTGGTTGCGACAAGCCTCCAATCAGGCCACGCCCCCGAATCGTTGGGGTTAGGGGATTGAATTAGCACATTTGAAAACATGCCCAAATTTGCAGAATTTATCTTTGTGTAGTCCGATAATCAATAACTTATATAATATATAATAACCTCGTATAAGTTGCCACTTACAGACTGAGGTTCTGCAATAGTGATCCACCATCGATCCGCCTTTGTGTCCAGAATGACGTTAGATTGGTGTCCCTGCGTGTGCATCAAGGCCTCTTGGAACGTTAAACATTGCCAGCTTGTTCCCCGTTTACATCTTTGGCACTAACTCTGAAGGCGGATCAGTAACCAGCACGCAACTGTGCCTCACCTGTTGCCCGTGAGGCGTTACGGGGACGTAAGTATTCCGCCTTCAAATGAAAGTCTGTCAGAGCCCACCCTCTCTCTCTCTCTCTCTCTGACATGTTTTGTAGTGTTGTGATACTTGATATCGGTCTTGGTTTCAAGTACCACTTTTTAAAGGTCTTGGTCTCGGAATCGAAAGCATTTCTTGGTCTTGTCTCGATCTCAGACTGGGCAGTATCCGGATTTTAAATCAAGACCACCACTAACGTCATTACTGTGATTAGAAGGAAAACGCCCCTTTCAAAAAGAACCAATAACTTCAGTTAATTCATAATTTCATTTTTATCCCCCGGTTACGTCCGTAACCTACCCGGTGTTACCGTCTAAGTTAGAAACACGCCCCCCTGCACACAAGAAGATGATTTCTCATTGATATTTATGGTCTTGGTCTTGGTCTTGATCCCTACAGGTCTTGGTCTTGGTCGGTCTCGGAGCACTCTGGTCTCGGGTATGTCTTGGTCTGGGTTAGTGCGGTCTTGACTACAACACTTGTGCTTTGTTTTGGCTCCTTGCAGCATGTTTATTCTCTTTCTGTGCATTTTAATGTTGCATTTGTTTTGAACTGTTTGCATTTGTGTTTTTGTAACTCACGTTGTTTCATAATTTGCAGCCTGTTTCTTTTTAGGTTAATCTTGTAGGATGTTTGCCCTTGAAGGCTGCCGTACACGTCCTGCTGGTGTTTTGATGAAAGGTCAGAGCTGCTGCACCCTTCAGTTCCTCTGATATGAAATGGATCCGCTGTAAACTTAAGGGAGTTAAACGGGAGTGTGAAGCGGGGATGTTTTTGCTAGTTGATGAGGGGGGATGGGGTAGTAATTTCATCCAATCAGAATACTTTGAATAATTAAACTGATCAACTTAATTAGCTCAATTAAGTTGATTTGACCACGGAACATTGCCATATGGCGCAAGGAAACAAAAGAGGGGGGAACTAATTAAAAGTAAAATAATGAGGATTTTAATTAACTGGTTCCCCAGACGTCAGCGAGCGGGGCTGTGGAGTTGTAATTAAAAAGTCCTGTAGAGCTGGCAACACTCTCTGCCTCTCTGTTTTAATAACGGCGAGGGCTCCATCCATCTAATTAAATCTGTAAATGAATTAGCAACATTGAGGGTCCCTGCCTGAGTTTTACACCCCGAACCTCCCACAGCAAAGCTTCCAGAAAGTTCTCCTCCTTCTGGAATAACAGGGAGGAAGAGAGGCAGAAGATCAAAGAGGAGGAGCGAACGACTCACACAAGTCCTGCAAACATATGAGCACACATGCACGGACACTGACCCTCATACAAATGTGGATGAGGGTCACGTTGCAAACTCAAGTAGGTGCCCCCCACTAACCTTTTTACTCAGACGTCTTCTTGTCCCGTCTTGTGCTGCGGCAACAACAAAGTGCTGCAAACGTCTCCACCATGTGCACATGGTTAATGAAGCTGGAGGACAACATCAGAGTATACCTGAAATAGCAGTAAGGTTTTAGAAAACGGGCTATGATAGGAACGCAGACTTGCTTGCCCACTCAGTTTATGGTGTGGGTGGGGGCGTGTCATTAAAAAAATCTGGATTCTTCTGAGTCCGGATCAATCAGTAGATTTTTTGTAAATCGTTTCCAATATGGATTCTCTTTATCTTGTACAAACACGCGGGCTGTTCAACTTAAAAAAATCCTCAAATGTATAGGCGGAGCTGCATGTGTGAAAGCAAAATTACACATTTTCACACCAACTTTTTGTGTTTTCACACTTGTAAAAAAAACTCCTGAAGTGTTCAGGGTGAGCTGCATGTGTGAACGCAAACAGCAGAATTTTTCACCTGGAGTGTCTCCTGCCAGCCCCCTGGCATCATTTACTCCAGAAAGTCAGAGTGAGCTGATGTGAGAACGTAGCAGGATATAATCAGGAGAATTCATCTCGAGCGAGTAGGAGGGGGTGGTGATGTTAATTCCCTGCAATCCGTGCACGACCATTGGCCATTTACCGTGTCATAGGCAGGACTTATATTCATATAGGTTTATATTTATTTATATAAACCTATAGAGCAGCTTTGCATGACCTGCAGCTCGTTAGTAAAAACCTCCTTTCAGCCTCTGCCTGAAACGGTTCATTTCAGCTGCTGCCTCTTTAAGGCCCTCCTCCACACGTGCCCACTTCCTTCTGATTGGCCAGCTCTCTGAAAGCCTTTGGGGGGCCGAACGCTGCAGGGCTGCCAGGGGAGGGCTGCTAACCAGTGCTGGGAGAAGATTTGGGCTTGAAGCCTTTAAAGAGAGGTAGTGTAACTGAAAAATAAAGATAGCTTGAAATATATATGGCTGTTGTCATCTGCACTCTGAAGACTAATTAGCTTTGGAGTTATAATTGAGACTTGGCAGCAGCCTCACACAGAGGCTCACACATTGTACAGAGTCCAGCAGCTGTCCTTCAATGATCCCTCCATCCCCTCTCTGTCTCCATCACTCTCCAGTGTGTTCAGTGTGTATTTCATTTTGTTTATGACTTCTGCGTGTCATCGCTCTCCTCCCTCCTCTGAGTGGCGGTGGCGGTGAGGTGCCAAACCCGTCCTCAGCAGGCCCACCAGGAGTACAGGCTTTCATTAGCACTCTGTAATTAGGAACAGATGCAATTTGCAGCCCGGCACTCAGCTCACACAGCGACTCACACACACACACAGAAACCTACACACACAAAGTTCAACACGCACAGACCCAGTTTACTGACACAGACCCGTGTCCTGTCTCACCTCAAACTATCACGGGAGAAGAAATGTAGTTAGACACATTTTTAGAGATCTTTGTTTCCTTTATATCAATTACCAACATTTTCTTTCATTCCTAAAAAAAATTGCTTTAACACTTGTTAAACGTAAAATTATGTTGTGTTTTATGCAGATCTTATGCAGCATGGGAAATGTGCAACATATGTTGTCGTGTTTTTCTGTTTACACGTGTGTGGATGTGTCTGTGATTGCTTCATGACTCTACTGTGGAGGCAGCTGAATGTTTGCAGCACTTTGAGTCGAACACAAATTTCCTCAATAAAATGTATCATATCATGTCATATCGTTTTGTACCGTATCGTGTTGTATCGTATCCTGTCGCATATCTTACCGTATCCTGTCCTAATGTTTGGTATCGTATCTTAGGGTGTTGTATCCTGTTGTATTGTGTCTAATATTATTTTATCTTATCGTACCCTGTCTCCTCATTTCTTATATTGTTTCTTATCGTATCTTGTTGTATCTTATCGCAATTTGGCATGCTTTTGTTTTGTGTTTTGTACTCTCTAAAGTTAAGGTACTTTACTCACTGTTTGGATAAATAGACAGCTTTTATTTTGAAAGAAATTAAGGAACTTTACAACATTAAATTAATCACGGATGAAGGAACTAGCTACTGATCAAAAAGTAATGAAAACAGCTAAAGGAAGCGGTAAGAGTGAAATGTTTGATCACCTGAGGTTCGTATGATTGACTCGTGGACTGAGCCGTCAAGTTTTTTGGGGGGAAATTTGCCATTTAAAGGCGCAGTGGTGCGGTTATTTTCCATTACATAATAACACAATACATTAAAAAGGATAATGTGTTAATTTCAGACCTGAATCTCACCGTGATTAACGGGTTAACGCTGACAGCCCTGCTTTTTACTAAACATTACAAACTTTTCTTTTCTAACAGCTGGTCACTCCTGGAGCTGCAACCCTACACCTCTGTCCTCCGCCTGCACCCTCAGCCTGCACTACACTACCCAGCACCCCCCAAAACCTCCTGATAGTCCCGATACAATATCACTAATATCCCTAATTGGCTCATTAAAATGACACACAAGCCCGGACCAAGGCTGAGGCAAGGACCCTAATTAGACACCTAAACATGAAGCCAAGGTCGTTTTATGGAGGGGCACTTTGGGGAATGTTTTAATGAGGACACGGTGCTCAGAATAGCTTTAGAGTCATTTGTTGACGCAGGAGCTGCACCCGGTGGCCAGCACTCCCTAACCTTACTCAAACACACACACTGACACACACTAGCATGTTCACAGGACCGACCCGTCAGAGAATAAAGGAAAAAGCTGAAGTCGAGAGCTATGTGCAAGTTTCTTAAAGAGTCTGCGCTGATCTTCACACATCAACAAATCAAAGTTCTGGCTGCAGGAGGAAACTACAAACTGATGTTCTTCTTGCTTTTAAAGCGATTAGAGAGTCAATTTCTTCTTCTTGAGAGTGACAAAAGAAGAAAATACAGAGAAAATTCAGTCTTCTGAGGCGCTTCAGTGTTTTTATTACATTCATGTCTGTGAATTGTCATGCATTTAACAATAAAGACGTTGAAGCATGATGGAGTCAGAGAGCTAAAGGTCAAACGATAAGGTGATATCTCTACTAAACAGAGGTCATTATTTCCATTTCCCTCTTTAACATTGACCTCCTCTGTCTGTCTGTTATCTGTTTCTCTGTCAGCGGCCTGCAGACAGAGTCCAGCTCTCAGCTCAGGATCCTTCAGAGACACTATCAGAGCCTCTGCAGCCGAGCGGAGGGCACAAAGAGCCCATTCACAGGAGAAAAACAGGAAACACACAGACAGCACGCTTCCTCATGGAATCTGCTTTCATCCGGATCTGAAACACATTCAGACTTCATCCTGTGGAGGAGTCACTGAGGCTTGTTTCTTTTAACACAATGGATAACAGCTATGTGATTTATTAGATTCAGATTTGATGCATATTTTTTAGTTTCTGCAGCTTAACCTTCAGGCTCAAATTCTGCAGCAGCAAGACCTCACCTGACTATAAGAAGCTATTAAAGAAATGAGTGAACCTGCAGGATCCAGAGAGGCACGTTTCATATTTCCCCGGGATAAGGCGGCCATCTGTTGAGTAAATAAACCTCTTCATTGGGTGCGAGGTAACGCCGTTTAATTTGATGTAATGTGATAGTCATCTGTAGGAAATTGCTTTTGAGCATCAAAAGGCGCCGAAGCGTTATGAGAGAAAGCAGCTGGGTGACCAGATGAGTCTGCAGCTCAGGAGGAGCGTTCAGCTTCTATAAGGTTTCCTGTCGCAGCTTTTTTAATGTTCAGCAGGGTGTGAAAATATCAACGCTGCAAAATACTGAGAGAGAACTTTATCTACACACAGGTGTCCTTCTGTGCACGTTCTCTGACTGCAAAGGAATCTTTAGTTCTATAATGTCATGACTTTAGTGACAAGAACTGAGTCAGACCAATTTTCCTCGAGTTGTGTAACTAAGGAACACTGAGGATTTTCATTTCTTAACTGATTTTAAAAACACCACAGAGAGACCACAGACATAAAAAAACAGTTTCAAACGATTTTTAACATTAAAATCCTCCAGACACACACGATTTGGTAAAATACGCGAGACCACAAACCTGCCGTGTGTAGTAATGATTTCACAGTGGTGATTCTACAGACACAAGCTCTCACACAAACTTGATGATCCGTATCGTCTGTATGGTCTTCAGAGGTAGTAACTAAGCGGCAACCTTCGGTGTTGAAAAATGAAGCTGATGCAGAAATGCAAAATCCTGCAGTTCATCCAGTGTCCACTAGAGGCTGGCTGCAGAAGCAATAGAAGTCACATACACACCCATTCTAAAAAGCCTGTTTTTACAGCAGAAGTTAACATGTTTACATCCTGGTTCAGAAAACTAAATAGGTCTGATTAGCTCATGTCTGGATCTGGTTACTTGACAGACCATGTCAGAAAAGTACAGCCGTCCTGAACACAACAAAGTTTTATAAAACCCAAAGAATTTCACAAATACGGCATTTGACAAACATCAAGGTCATTGTGTTGACCTTAAAGGTCCCATATTATGCTTTTTCTGGTTTTATATGCTCTTTAGTGTGTTTTCCAGGTGTCTTGTGCATGTTTAGACACATCTATGTGCAAAAATTCAAAGTCTGCGGAAACGCGGCTTCTCCTACCTCCTCCTGTTAGCAGTAGCAGTAGCAGCATGTAACGTTCGGTTCTAGCCCCCCTCGTTGAAAAGTGCAGTGTGATATCACACTGCGATGATGTCACTGATCCAAGCCCATTGGCTCGTTGTGGCAAGCACAAGCTCATGCTGCGCATTAGCTACATTCCCAATATGGTAAAAGGGGCGTAACATTTCCGAGAATTGTCCGAACGACTGACCAATTACAACAGAGCAGATTGGCCAACCAATCAGGTCAGACTTGGCACACGTGGGGACCCTGCTCGGGGGGGGGATTCAGAGCGTTGCAAACACAGGCAGATGAGACGGGCTGCATCGATCGGCAGTACATGAAAACAGACACTTTTTTCAAACATTAGCGATTGTGAACGTACTTTAGTAGGCACATACATTAGATATATGAACCCCAAAAAGGGCATAATATGGGATCTTTAAGGGTCAAAATATTACAAATGAAAAAGCTTTCTTCCTTCTGTTAGCAAGAGGCTAATGAAACTAGTTGTATAAGCAAAATAAATATATAAAAATACACATTACTAGAAGCAAACAAACCAATCGTTGCATCGTTAGACCACCCACACCTGTCTTCCATCAGGTAAATATGGCATCTTTAGGCTTTGATGTCAGATTTATGGCTGTAAAAAGTAATCCCGTCCACACACTCACTTATCCAAAACATCTTCGTCCACATGAAAACGCAAAAACGGCTGTTACGAGCATGCCAAATCAACAACTTTGTCCTTGACATGCAAACATTTTCCCGTCATTTCTCTGCATTCACTGTCAAAGTTGTCCCACCAACCAGAACCTCCGACCGGGTCTTGTCCCAGACCGCGGGAAGTTGGCGACAGGGTTTGTGTCGTGGGAGCGTTGTATGAAGCACCAGCGACCTCCGTAGTTCATTCAGGCGTCTCTGCTCATCAATATAGTGGGAGGGTAACTGTGTATGTGAGCGTGTAAGAAGTCCAGTTAGCAACGTTAGCACCAGCACTAGTGTGGTTACGTCTGCCATCGCACTGACAGCATCTCATAATGACGTCACACGGAGGAGAAACAGACGTTACAAGCCCAAACCTCAGTTTCCCCGTCTACACATCAACACTTTAAACAGAGTTTCTGAACATCTTCAGCCTGGAAGGAGTTTTTCAAAAGGAGCGTTTCCAGTGACCTAAAACACAGTTAGCGTACAAGAGGCCAAAACGCACAGAAAAAGCTACGTTTTCAAAATTACCCACCTACATGTGGACTATGCTTTAGACTCTCACATATGTAAAATCAGGGCTGTTAATTTTGTGTGAGACTGAGGGTGAAGCATAAACGCCATTCAGAAATCTGACCTTCACAGTCAGATCAAATGCATTTGCAAAATGAAGAAGTCTGAATGACTCAAAGCATCCTAATGAGTGCTGCACTGCTGGGGTTTTTTATTTGTTACTCATAGCCTGAATGCCTTTTTAAAGAGCTTTAAAAGGATCTCATTAAGTTTATTCCTCTGATCCTTATAAAGCACCATGAAAAAAAAACTTGGAGTTCAAGTTGGACAAAAAGCATGTTTCTAAATTCAGCAGCTTTAACAAGTCAGCTGTGTCCGCAGCGGTCACACTTTACGAGAATGTCTCAACAAGCTTTTCCAGGCTTAATTGAGTCTGAATACCAAGACTCACCCAAATCCCCCTTTAACCACCAGCATTAAATTTAAAGTGTTTATTATTAGGCTCAAATGGGCCCTGTGTTGGCTCTGTTTGTGGGTTTTGTGCTGCCTCTGAGAACATTTCAGTCTGTGTCTGTGAGCAGTCAAGCCTTTTCTTCGACTGGGAGCATTTCAAACCCACGCGTCAGTAATGGGGGCAGTGTTTTCTGAGGCTGATACAGGAGCAGGAGCATTAGTAGAAGTATTAGCTGTAGATCTTAAAGTAGCAAGATTGTCTTGGTTATATCATCAATCTGTAAACGGATGCAAATTAATGCATGTGTGCAAACCCTGTCACTGCATTCGACTGCAGCATCCGAGTGATAGAAAGCACTGGCTTTGGTTCTTCTTCTCCTTGAACTTATTTTTACCTGTTGCTCAGCTTAGTGTAAGACAAGCAGCCCTGCAATTGAACATACTTTGGCCAACCAGTCATATAGGCAAGGACACAAGATTTGCACCAGTTTTCTGTGCAACCTGTCTGCGTCTTCAGAGACCACTGGGTGATGTCACTCCGTGCTTTCATTCTGACATTTTCCAGAGTGGTTGTGTGTCAAATCAAGTCACTTGAATCACTTTAAGAAGAAAAAACTTGAGGCCTGCAGTATTGTTCTCTCTCTCTCTCTCTCTCTCTCTCTCTCTCTCTCTCTCTCTCTCTCTCTCTCTCTCTCTCTCTCTCATTCTTTCTCTCTCTGCTAGTTGTTTTTGCACCTGTATGTAAATTAAGGACCTGTTTTTAATGTAAATTAGATCATTTTCTGATAAGCTCAACCCCTGAAACCTGTTTAACTGACACCTGAAACCTACCCTGGAATGGCAAACACCCTGCCAAAGTGAAGAGTGATTCAAATTGTTTGTCAAATGTGTCTCTGTAAGATACTCATCATTGCAAAGTCTTTACAGTCTGTGTGACTTAAATGTCTTTGGATGTGAGTGAAAAACAGACTTTGGTGTTTTTAAGTCATTGTAAAGTCATTTCAAAGTTGTCTAGCACGGAGTCGTTTGCTCAACGTTATTTAGATAATTTTAAGCTTCTAGGTTCAACCAAACTAAAACTGGCAGTTTGCACAGAATCTGTGTGAGCCACGTACCATCCGTGCTGCACACTCCAGGGCTGACTGCTCTAGTCAATTCATGCGGTGTGGCCCATCTCTGGAGCGTGCCAGCAGCATCCTTCAGCTCTGCTCCGCTCAAAATAATCGCCAAGTCGGTTTTCCACGGCACTCACTGCAAGTACACGTCAAGCTGAACAGACCAGATCGACCCGGACAGGAAGTCAGACAAGGAAAGGCATTGAGCATCCAGTCAATTTCAAAATCAAAACTCAATAGGAGGAAAAATTTCTGCAGATAACGACTCAACAGGTCCACTTCAAAAATACGGAACTGTCCCTTTAATATCCAGAGAGAAAATACAGGAAACGAAACCATAAAACTAACTGCTGCAAAATAAGTTTGATGTCAGTTTGTAAAAGTTCTAACACATAGAATATAATATCGACTGTTTGCATTAAATTATATTGTTTGTGGAGAATAACATGTTAAAGGTCACCGTGATTCTGATTCCTACAGACAGGAAACATTTGAGGTGACAGTTCATAGAGTAACTTTTATATCTATCCAAGGATTCAACCAAAGATACGAAGATGTCGAAGTCGATACTGAGCACAAACAACACTTTTTCTGTTGTTGGCCTGGTGCTTTTCCCCTGTGGTGGAAACATGTGCACTCTGAATGTTAAAAATGCATCTCTAAACCCAGAATAAAAGCCTTAAACTGTGGGTAATAAAAAGGGCAGTTGTCCTGTGTGTGGGCCAGGCTGGACACCAAGAGGGCGCTGTGTATTGACTCAGCTGATAGAAATCTGCTCTGACATTTCCCTCTCTTTTCTACCTGAAAGAGCTCAGCTCTGACTTTACAGCTCAGCATTTCAAAGGAACAGTCAAATTGCTCTTTTTTGATATTCAGACAGGTCGGCCCTCCGGGGACCCGTAGCTGTGGGAGTCGTATAAAAGGAGAGATGACAAGAAGACCCAGACTCTTTACAACAAAGCAGCACGAAGAAGAGCTGTGACCGAAATTCAAGACCTCTGTGACTTTATAAACTTAATAGTAATCGCATGTGTCCGAATGAAAAAGTCCAAAATATCAACCTGAAGAGACTTTGGAAGATTTCAGGTTGAACTTTGCAGAAGATGTTTTTGTTGGATGTTTGTTTTCATGCTGAGGAGAGAAAATATCTGAATTGTGTGACGTCCTGCGCTCTCTGCCTGGCCCTTTCCGAAAAGCCACAGTTCAGTTAACAGTGCAGACTTTTCAGCAGACTGAACCCTCGTGGTCATTCAGTGGGCATTTTGTTGGGTCCACCTCAGTAGACTGAACATTTCAGCATGGATGCTAATTTCCGGGTTTTGTGCAGTATGGTATGGATGAATCCTTTCAGGAAATTAGTTGTATTTTACCTCCCACAATGCTGTGCAAAATAAATGTATAACGTCACTTCACGTGCGCCTCCAAATCAAAACAAACGTTGATGAAAAAATAAAAAAAACGAGGATGGTTGTTCAACATGAGTCTGGTTCTGCTCGAGGTCTCTGCCTGTCAAAGGAAGTGTTTCCTCTGTAACTTTACCAAGTGTTGCCAAGTGCTGTGCCTCATGGTGGATTAATGTTGGGTCTTTAAAATGTTATAATAAAGAGTACTGTCTAGGCCTGCTCTTTTGGAGATAAAATGAGTCATGAATGGCTTTGAATGAATGACTTTCCATTAGCAGGGAAGAGCGGATGCTTTGCTGATACTGCGGGCTGTGTGTCAGGAGCTTCGTCCAGACTCCCTGACCTCAGGGCGCTGTGACATCTTGTGTCTGTAAAATCTGTTTGCTAACCATCCATGGTATCTGATCACATATGACAGAGGGTCCAGTCCTGGTTTAAACTTTCATTTTAATCACCTGAAAACAAAAGAAACCTCCTCCATGTTTTTGAAACTGACACACACTCTGGTGCAGGTAACTCGATGCTGCTCTCTGCTGGTAACACCAAGAATCCAAACCACTCAGTTCATCACTCATGTGTCTCTAATGTGTCCTTATTAGGATTTCTACCACTATAAATATGTCTGCACAAACAATACATGTAAGTCGTCCTTTTTTTTGGGTGGACTTTCTACCACAGAATAAAACTGAATCCATCCAAAGTATGTAAAGCAACTTTAACCTCATAGTTTCCTCAAATATATCGATGCTGTCAATCGTGTCATTCTCCAAACTGCACCCTGGCTGAAAGTATTTAAAGACACATTTAGCGACATTAACGTTTACATTTCTCAAACCAGTCCTCCAATAATACGTCCTGATGTGAAATCATGCATTTACTAAATTGTCTTATACCAAAGAAATTCCCTTTTTATGAAAGAACTCCTCCACATGCAGGAGACGAATATTACACTTCTCACTCAACAGCTTTTATTTTCATCTGTAGTTAATCTGGAAATTGAACGATTTTAGACAATACAGTAGTTTTATAACATTGTTTTCATTCTTTTAACTCACCAACCACCTTGTAACTCCTTATTCTAAGTTTCAGATAAGCTGTACTGTAATCTGTCTTGGACTCTGTCCTGCAGTTAAACAAAGAATGAAAAACACACATAAATAGAGATCAAACATATTGCGATACATCTCATAGCAGCAGCATTTCCATGTTACATTTTTCCACATGAACTTAAACACCTTCTGACAGCAGCAGCGTATTCACATACTGCACGACCCCTTGGCACATCCTGCATTACACTGGCGGACTCAGGATGATTGAGGGGCAGGGGGGGAAATAATCAAAAAGGGCACCTTCTCTATGCGGTGGGGCAGCAACGCACAAAAAGTCGCTCCCTGGACGCACTTTGTTTTATCTGCCAAAGGAGCATCCAAGAGGGCACTTTCATAGCGTTTTCCCCCCGAACATTAGAGCACAAAGGGGGGGCTACCCTACCCGTAATGAAAAAAGCTTTGTTTTTTCTAAAAAGCAGCAAAGGAAGAGCCAATCTCGAGCCTGTCGAGTTTGGTTTGTCCATTTGGGCTACTGTAGAAACGTTACCAGACAGATTCTCTTCATTCTAAAACAATGAAAACAAAACAATTATTTCAGGGGTTCATACACAAGTGAAAACATACTCGTGAAGATTATATTTCTACCCCTACATCCCCCTAAATATATTGCATTCTGACCCTTTAAAAAGTTCAAGATTCCCACCAATGTATGTAAAGAAACGACTGAACTTTGAGCTCCAATATAACGACATAATGAGGCGTACCCACAAAACTAAAGTACATAAACACAACACTTTATGAAACAGTGGATGTGAGGGTTTTACAAAAGAGAGACACAGGAGGGTTGGTGTGGGCAGCAGAGGGTCCGGGGTCGTCCAGATGCCCCTCACAAGCTTTGAACCTCTTCTGGTGTAAGACATGAAGAATAAAACGGGTCATTACAGTCGTAATGAAGGGAGACAGTTTCTCCTCCATGATGCGGATTCCTCCCAGCAATGAAACACACACACACAAACACACACATGCATACATACACAGCGCCGCAGGACTCTGACAGCTCCCGTGTTTTTGCCCTTTGATTGATGAGCCCTATCCCAAATGTTTTTTCATGCTGATCAGTGGGAGTTTAAGTGCCTGCTTCATGTTAATACCAAACAAAACATTAGCCGGAGCGCTCCCACAGCTCACTCCTCTCTGCTGGTTTCATCACTCATCTCTCCGAGGCTCCGCACGACTCCGGGACACAGAGGGAGGAGAGAGGGAGGAAAACTGGAAGGTGGGGAACATTAGAGGGGTTAGTCATTTTACACACACACGCTGCTTTGAGATCTGCACAAGTTTTATGAAAACGATCATTTTGTTTGGGTCAGTTACTCTGGTTTCTGGTTTTTTGAATTTCAGAAATATAGTTCTTCATGTGATTAACACCATGGACTGCATACAAATGGACAGAGTGCCCCAGTCTCCTTCTGTTGTATAAATATAAAGCCAAAAATACCCCCGTGACAGGAGCTTATAGGGTGGATTTGTCAGGAGGCTTCAGGCCCGCCTCAACTCCACCACTTTGCATGCTGACCAAAAGAGAATTTTTTATGTCGGGCTTCCAAAATTCCTCTTAACTAACCAGTGGTTGACGACACTGAGACTACGTCCATGTGTTATACAGTCTATGGTGCAGATGGCATCTTGTGACCGTGTTGCGTTGATTTATTAGGATGTAGCGAGCCAACCACCAAACAGACACCAGGCAGCCATCATGCACACGTATGTGTTGAGTTAAAAGCATTCATATCTCCGGCCTTAGTCTTTGCCCCAATTGAAGGAGTATCCTGGGGTCTTGTTCGGATTGGTTCAGTGACAGCCATACTGCGGGCTTTATCGGGCCGTCATTGTGAGGAGGGGGCTGAGTTTGAAGACAAAGCTTATGATTTAACGATGTCGATCTTCGTTCCAACCCTCACCTATGGTCATGAGCTTTGTGCAGTGACCGAAAGAATCACATATCGGATACAAGCAGCCGAAATTACGTTTTTGCATGGAAAAGAGGCAGTTGAGGTGCTTTGATTATCTGATTAAGATGCCTCCTGGACGCTTCCCTTTAGAGGTTTTCCTGCATGACCAACAGGGAGACGACTCTTGGGTAGACCCAGAGCTCGATGGGGGGAATATATATCCCATCCGGCCCGGGAACGCCTCTGAATCCCCCAGGAGGAGCAGGAAAGCTTTGCTGGGGAGAGGGAAATCTGTTCGTTGTTGCCACAGCGGCCCTAACTTGGATAAGCGGGAAAAATTGATGAATTGATGGAGTCTTATCTGCGCTGCCACTGCAAAGATCTGCTAAACTACCTTTCATGGTTTTTACAGCAATGACAATTAAGATCTGCTCTCCAACATGTCCAACAGCGGTTTTGATTTTTCTGTTTTCTCGATAGTTATTCTTTTTTTTACCAAAGAAAAGTGTCCAGACTCTGTTGAAGATTCAGCATAAAAACTCTTAGAAGCTAAACTTTTGAGTTCAGTCCCCGGTTCTCCTCAGACAGACAGACTTCAGAGAAGCAAGATGAGCCTCAGAGAGCTGACATTAACTCCCCACTGCTCTGTGAGCCGCTGCAGAAAGCTGCAGATGAAACCCGCCTGAGGAGAGAAGCAGAGGGCCACTAATGTCTGCATGAGGCCCCTCACTGTGTTCATTTCAGAGCAACCCGAGCTCATCCTCTCCCTACTGGGCTCATAATGCAATTACACTCTCACATCTGCAGGGGGCTCCCTCTGTCTCCACCTCAGCCCACTGCTCTCTCTGAATATGTGTGTAGGTGTGTGTGTGTGAGAGAGAGGTACAGTGAGGTCTCCTGCTTGAGATTTGCAGTTAATCAATCATCGCACCGCCTTAATGACACCCTGCTGCTTCCCTAATGTCTGCTGGCAGAGGAGCCGCCGCTGGCACAGAGCTCATGCAGGCACACATATGGTCGCCTCAGTGAGTGACAGGACCCCTTTCATGTGAGCTGCCCTGCACGCTGGATGCCATCAGCCTCATACCGCTGCCGCCGGCTACAAATAAAATGAAGGTGGAGGGAGGAATAATGGGGGTGGGGAAAGGGATGGAGCTGTGCAGAGAATCTTCAGCTTCATTCACCTGGTTTGTCCAGAAAGTCAAAAAATAAAAATAAACATGAGTAAGAAAACTTTTGTTCCAACCAAGAATTATTTTATTTGTTTACATCTCATATTCTGCATGCCGTAATGTGACACATAAATCTTACAGAGACCTGAGTATAGCTTCCTTAACGTGCTGGGATATGAAGACATCATGTGGCCATTTGGGGGACAAACATGTAGCACACACTCCTCCTAAACTAAGACTATTGCTAGTAGTATTGTTCGAGTATGTTGGGGCCCTAGGCAAAAATCAATTGGGGGGCCCTCAAACCAGCGTTCAGCAGGGCAACAAGAGTGACTTCTGTCAGATGGAAATCCCTTAAGGATGTTTCCTACCATCATTGTAAATTTAGCATTTTTGTCCGCTGCTTTGGGGCCCCCTAATGGTCTGGGGCCCCAAAGCAGTTGCCTGCCTGTCTGTCTGTCTGTCTGTCTGTCTGTCTGTCTGTCTGTCTGTCTGTCTGTCTGTCTGTCTGTCTGTCTGTCTGTCTGTCTGTCTGTCTGTCTGTCTGTCTGTCTGTCTGTCTGTCTGTCTGTCTGTCTGTCTGTCTGTCTGTCTGTCTGTCTAACTAACTAACTAACTAACTTCGGCACTACGGCACTGGCACTACCTAGTGTAGTCTAGTTTCTGTGGCTCCCCTCATCAGGGAGTCTTGTCCTGCCAGCGAGGATCTTAGACCAGGCCCCCTTAGAGCGGATGGCCATGCTCACACTGTCGGGCACTGGCAGGTTGGTACAGTCCCACCACGCGCGGTTGTGCAATGCACGTGGTGTAACCTTCACTGGAGGGGTGGTGTTCCTGCCTCCACCGGGGACCGGAGTCCTGGGTCACAGAGCACTTACACTCTCTTTAGGAGAGAGTGAAGTGACTTTTCTGGCCGAAACGACCTCCCTATACAACCTGGGTTTGCTTCGTCTCCGTCCTGGTTTATAGATTGCTGTATAAGCGACATATCAAGCCCCGCTCTGAATCCTCCTTCTGTTTTATGGTTTATGTTTACTCTAAATGAGACCATTATGTACACAATGCAGATCATGCTGTGTTGAGAAAGACTTGAAACTAGAGATTGAGATCATAAACTCATCAGTACTGAGGGAATAAATCATCTGAGAAGTAGGCCCCCTTTATACAAGCAGAATCCTAATAGCTCCCTGCTGGGCAATAAAGATATGCATGTGTAATACATTTGTATATTGATTTCACATTTGAAAGCAAAAGGGCTATGTCCACTTCTTTTATACAGTCTGTAAGTTCTGCAGAAGAACTTCCCTGGATGGAGCTTAAGATCGCTCGCTGGCATGTCGACGTTTTCATGAAACAAGATGCAAATGAAGGGTTTTATCTGTTCAAAGGTACTTTTCATGAAGCTCTTGTTTGAGTCTCGTTCCTCTGAAGACATCCCGACATGTAGACTGCAGGAATGTGGAGCATGTATCATCCAGATCAGATCAAATCCCCTCCACAGAGCAGAAATCACCAAATATAGCAGCCATGTTTTTCTATGACCCCTGAGAGTCTGACTGACACTGATCTCAATCTGACCTGACATTTGCAACCCTTAAGCCGAGTGTCGTCACATCAGTCACAAAGAACTCCATAATAAGCAGTATGGAGAAAGTGTGCTCTACAAATGTGGTCCAAATCTGGCACGGCTTGGAGCGCCATTTTGCATCCCGGCCTCTCTGCTACAAACTCAACAGAGCTGTGGGCAGAGTTTGGAGTCTATTTGCATGCAGGTGGCTGCAGACCGAGGCCCATCTGTCCACCGGAGCGCGCTCTAATTTATGTTAGTTGTTGATGCACACACACAAACAAACACGCACACACAGACGAACAAATACACACACCTTCCTGCTCAGTAGAAGTGACAGAAGAGGAGATCTGGAACTAAAGAAGCAATCCATCATCTGAGTAAAGCTCAGTTTGACACCAGACACACACACAACCAAACACACACACACACACACACACACACACGCACACACGCACACACGCACACACGCACACACACACACACACACACACACACACACACACACTAAGGACAGTAAACAAGTATAGACACCTTTTCAATGTATAAATATTCATGATTTCATCCTCTAACATTATTTCTGCTGATGGTAAAGCTGAGAGAGAAAGGCTTCGACGACATGCTTTTATGCATATTTTTTAAAAGAAACGCTGAATATGCACAGAAAAACAACAATTTAAGGTCTTTACGATGTCATATTATTTTAACTTCTGCTTTCCCGTAAGTTCAGCTTCATCGAACTTCATTCTATTGATTTAATTGCGGGAACCCCACGAGGGTTCAGTCTACTTAAACCCCCTACTGAAAAGTCTGCACTCCTTACTGAACTGTGGCATTTCGGAAAGGGCCCTGCAGTTCACTGAGTGTCCACTTGAGGCAGACTGCAGAGCAAATACCTGCAGTTCACTGAGTGTCCACTTGAGGCAGACTGCAGAGCAAATACCTGCAGTTCACTGAGTGTCCACATGAGGCAGACTGCAGAGCAAATACCTGCAGTTCACTGAGTGTCCACATGAGGCAGACTGCAGAGCAAATACCTGCAGTTCACTGAGTGTCCACATGAGGCAGACTGCAGAGCAAATACCTGCAGTTCACTGAGTGTCCACATGAGGCAGACTGCAGAGCAAAAATGTCATAATCTTCGATAAATTACTTGAAAGGTGTTTGTAATCATGCAAAGTGAAATAATGTTTAAGTCACATCACCTGGATGTTCATCAACTATGAATGTCGGTATGCATATTTTAGTAAGTGAAATAAAATGCATGACTTTCCTTTAAACTCGCAGGGAGCATAAATATCATGGTCAGTAGTCTCAATAGTTTTATAATAACAATTGATTTCAGATTATATGTCATTAAAAGGAGGGCACTAACAGAGCCACATCTTCAGGATTTATCCGACTCTCATCAGACTTAAAGCTTCTCTTTCTGCAGACAAAGTTCTTAACACTTGGGGCGCCAGTGGTGATGTTGCACGTCCCAATGTACGGAGACTGCGGTCCTTGATGCAGCAGCCGTAGGCTCGAATCCAACCATGGTCCTTTATTGCATGTTGTTGTGTGTTGCATCATACAGGACACAACAGTCTGGCGTTCTTAACCTTTCCATCAGGTAAATGTTTAAAAAGCATCTGACACTGAACCAACCGCCTCAAGGTCTTTCATCCCCTGGTGACCAGACTGCTGAACAGCAGCACTTAGTGTCTGTATGTCTCTGCTTATTTAAGAATGATGTATTTATATTTGTGCTGCAGCTAATTCATCATTTCCTGTATAACTGAAATAAAGGTTGAACCTTTGAAAAGTTCTTTTAGTTTGGGTCGAAAATGATTCTGATCAGATAATCAGGACAGGAGAGGGTTTAATTTCATGAAAGACAGTCAGATATAATTGGGGCCACTTCGAACAAGGGAGCTTGGCTAATCCGTGACTTGTTTCATGTGGGCATTCATGGTTTGGTAAGAGAGTATCTATCTACGTATCTTTGTGTGTTTAGTCTCCTCATGCACGCACAAACTGGAATGTCCAGGCTGCTCCTGTTGCTGCTCTGCTCTGCTGCATGGAGTCCTTGAGCTTTATAAAGTCCGAGTTTGTTAACTCTGGGCAGGCTTTCTCACAATTACTATCGGTTTTGAGGTATGCGAGAGTGTCAGGGCAACATGCATGTTATAACACTGACTGTAAACTACTTTTCAGTGAATTCAACCCTAACATTTGATGGGTTCTGTGGAAAACAAACACTTTCTGTTTAACTTCTACTACATGAAACCGTAACACGATGCTGCCACCTGCTGGAGGAGTTACACCTGCTTACAGCTTTCATGTTTAATCCACGTTAGCAGCGGCGATTCTAGAGTCCGTTGGGGCCAAAGGCAAAAATCAGTTGGGGGGGGCCCTCCAACCAGCTTTCAGCAGGACAATGAGAGTGAATGCTGTAAGAAGGGCCCTCTTAGGGAGGTCTACTGTCATAGCAACATTTGAAAGTGATGGGTCGCTGCTATGACAATGTGAAATGGATTTTAAACGATTTAGGTATTTTATGGCCTACAAAAACCAAATCAATTTTGCTCTTCCATCAATATAGAAGCCCGAAGTGGACATGTATCCGTCCTTTTTCTTTAACTTTGTTTTCCCTGATAACAATGATTCTTCAGTTCAGTTGTTTTTGACTCATTATCACAGGAAACGCAGCTTTGTTTTCTGGAACAAAGGATTTCAATCAACAACTTACACACATTTTAACAGGGTCTATTAAACATCAGAAATAAACCTTCTAGTTAGTAGCACACCATATATCTTATGATCAATCCGTTTTTATTTCAACCTTCCTTAAATTTTGAATTCACATCATTGCATGAAGGCAAAGCTTTCGATTTACGGGTCGATCTTTGTTCCAACCCTCACCTGTGGCCATGAACTATTGGTAGTGGCCGAAAGAAAAAGATATCAGATGCAAGCGACAGAAATGAGTGTTCTCCGGAGGGTCTGGGCTCATAGAGGGTGAGGAGCAGTAGGGTCACAACTCCTTCGAATGGAAAGGAGCCAGTTGAGTTGGTTCGGGCATCTTATTAGGATGCCTCCTGGACGCCTCTCTTTGGAGGTTTTCCAGTCACGCCCAATGTATGGATCATTGTTATTTTACAGTTTTTTTTGTATGTAGGCTGTAGTTGTGCACAGAGACTATTAGTGCAGATGGATGGATGTTTGTTCCCCCTACAGAGCTCTGCATCCTAAAGTGATGCTATCTATCTTTCCTACCCACCCATCTACCTACCTAACCCTATATACCCAACTTGCATGTCTTTGGACTGTGGGAGGAACCACACCTGCACGGGGAGAACATGCAAACTGTACACAGACAGGCCCTGATCCCTGGAACTCCATGTCCCAGAGTTCTTAGCGCTCTCCACGTCTCTTTGAATGGAATGTGGAAGCAACTGTGACGTTTCTCTCAACCTCGGTAAGGGTAAATCTGTGACGACTTAAATGACGTCATGGTACTGTCCTTTGATGCATTCCATACTCTTTGATACGTCACGAAACACTCAAACCGAGGTTATATAGAGAGGTCGTTTCGGCCAGAAAAGTTACTTGACTCTCTCCTAAAGAGAGTGTAAGTGCTCTGTGACCCAGGAATACCACTCCGAGGGTCTTTTTCAAACCAGCCACTACACCCTCTCCCTACCCACTACCACTCCGTTTGCGCGTCCACGCGGAGGGTCCGCCATATTAAGTCCGTCCCAAACCAATTAGCGTGGAGTGCTAGTGGGTTATTAAACCCTCCGCCAGCGAGTCTGCACCGATGCCGACTTTCGGATCACTTGTAACGCCTATTGTGTCCGGTCGTTATGGAAGAAGCAACCTATACAAATGTAAGTTCCGTGAACGTGCCTACAAACACTGCTCCAACTAAGATAGACATTTAATATCGTCATACAAACATTAACAACTTCAAATGAGGATCAAATATCAGCTTACTCTTCTTTCTTCCTTCAGTTGAGGTGTTTATTTATATTTACAGGCACTGTTGCAGAAACTAAAGAATATTAAATCATGTTGCAGACAACTTCTCTCTGTTCATTTTTATTTCTTAATTTTCTACTTTTGACGTCTTTGTAAAATCTAAATAAAAACTGAAGTTACAACAAATAAACGTTTAGCTGCTCTGATGTTTAACAACATATATAGTCTGTGCGTTCATTAAGACAACCTGTTCTATGAAATAACAATACATTAACTGAACATTACATTATAAATTACAATGAAGAATGTAGGCTCCATCTGATAGTTGTGTTATTATTCTACACTAATGTCATTTACTGGAGAAGAATAAGAAAAATTTACATAAAGATTTTAACAGAATGCATTAGCTACAAAAAAAAAAGCTGTTCCCGCAAGATGCCGCTGAGAAACCATGGTAACACACACTTCCTGTTTCCACCTGAGAGAGTGGAGTTTCTCCCAAAGCCTGCCGCTGTATTTCTACCCTGCACCTTGATGAAGGGGGCTTCATTCAGCTGCAAGTGTGACTTCTAACGGAGTGCACTCCGTCACGGAGGGGGAGGGTGTAGAGGCTGGTTTGAAAAAGACCCTCGCACTGCACGCTAATTGGTTTGGGACGGACTTAATATGGCGGACCCTCCGCGTGGACGCGCAAACGGAGTAGTAGTGGGTGGGGGGAGGGTGTAGTGGCTGGTTTGAAAAAGATAAGACGTGGACGCGCAAACGGAGTGGTAGTGGGAGAGGGTGTAGAGGCTGGTTTGAAAAAGACCCTCGCACTCCACGCTAATTGGTTTGGGACGGACTTAATGTGGCGGACCCTCCGCGTGGACGCGCAAACGGAGTGGTAGTGGGTGGGGAGAGGGTGTAGTGGCTGGTTTGAAAAAGACCCTCGGAGTGGTATTCCTGGGTCACAGAGCACTTACACTCTCTTTAGGAGAGAGTCAAGTAACTTTTCTGGCCGAAACGACCTCTCTATATAACCTCGGTTTGAGTGTTTCGTGACGTCATTTAAGTCGTCACAGATTTACCCTTACCGAGGTTGAGAGAAACGTCACAGTTGCTTCCACATTCCACTGTCGGGCCCGACAGTGCGAGCATGGCCATCCGCTCTAGGGGGGCCTGGTCTAAGATCCTCCTGGCAGGACAAGACTCCCTGATGAGGGGAGCCACAGAAACTAGACTACACTAGGTAGTGCCAGTGACGTAGTGCCGAAGTTAGTTAGTTAGATAGTCAGACAGACAGACAGACATGCATCATACACACACACACACACACACACACACACACACACACACACACACACACACACACACACACACACACACACACACACACACACACACACACACACACACACACACACACACACACACACATGCATCACACACATGCATCTCACACACACACACACACACACACACACACATACACACACACACACACACACGATCCCCCATTGAGGAAACTTTAGTTGTTCCAACAGCTCAAGGGGTCGAAGGTAATCATCAAAAGGTTAAAGACAAACGTATTTACAGCAGGATATTTAAATATAAGAACAGAATAATAAAATAAAAAAGAGATACTCCATATTTAATGAAGTGTCATTATTATTAATGCAGAAAGTTCAGTCACAGACATATAACAGATGTGTCCTTATTACTGTGATGTTTGCATCACACACATTTCTTTTTCACTTTCCATATATGATCTCTGGATGTAGAGAGGATCCATTATCAGCATCACAGAAGGAGCAGGGTTTATGTTATTCCTTACTAATGCCATTTCTGATTTCATTCACAGACTAAATGCATCTGAAGAGTCTTTGTTTTATTATGTCGGAGCTTATTGTTAAACTGTGTTTAGTTTGATGTCGTACTTTTTGTCTCTTTTTAGATGTTTTGAAGCTCAACGTTCGTCTATTATTTACCTCGCTTGTATTTGAATCTCTTTGCTCTCTGCTTCGTCAAAGTATAAGAAGCTCATCGCTAAAGATCTCGAGAAAAACTCTTTATCAGGATAACCAGATAAATCATTTGAGATCACGAGAAAACAACTGAGAGTTACTTGTTATTCTTTTAAATAAAAAGAATTGACACATGTCCCCGTACGGCTTCAGCAGCAAGTTTGGTGACAATTGAGCAAAAAACATTTGTGGAGATATTTAGTTAGTGTAACGGTTTTGGAGAAAAACAGTGATTGACTTCTGATTTTAGGGCAGAGGGGATTAGAGTCTGTCGGGGCCCAAGGCTAACATCAGTTGGGGGAGCTTTCAGCAGGGCAATGAGAGTGAATGCTGTAAGATGGGGCCACTTACGGCCAACGTGTTTGGTCCATCTCCGCTCCGTCTCCACTCCTTTACGGCAGCAGAGCTGATAGGTTTTCACTTTTTCAATGTGTGTGCTTCCACTGGCTGCGCTGCGTCTCAGCTCCGTCTAAGCTCAGGGAGTCCGGAGCCCTCCGTAGTGATACGCAAGGCTTCACTTTTTGCCGGAGGCCGGAGCACGGTGCATCAATACAGCACAGAAAAGAAGAACAGGAAGGAAGTCAGACACCCCTACAACATAAAAACATCCTGTTTATTTTCAGAATTAAACACTCCGTTTTGATGGTTCAGAATGGTTATGTGTTCATAAGGTTAATAAAGACTTTTATACAACATACCATGCTGCGGACGGAGAACGCAGCCTGTGGGTGTTGACGGACGAGGGTGCACGGAGTTGTAACGGACCGGAGCAGACATGCAATGCACACATATCTGGTGGAAGTCCGTGTTAGGGAGGTTTCCTACTGTCATAGCAAAATGTGCAAATTATGGGTCGCTGCTTTAGTTCAAATTTTGTCAGCCGCCTACTCGTCTGGGGCCCCAAGCAGTTGGCAAGGCAGCCTTCGGAAAAGCGGCGCCTCTGTACGTTGGTGTCATAAAGTTTTGCAAAGTCTTGATCTGAGTCTGAGTCCCTCTCAGTTAAAAGCACGTTGACACAGAGACCCATTTCTTAGGAAAAATAACCATTTTATTCTTGGTCACTTGTCATTTATATATTCACAGGTACACGTGTCTTCTGTGTAAAATGGTTCAAATGTACGTTTCTTATTCTCTCATTATAAATAACACTGGAGTACTGCACAGCCTGTTAAATGAAAATGATAAAAACAAAGAGTAGAAAAACATAAAATGACTCACTCTAGCTGCTAACGGCGACCGAGCTCAAACACAATTCCACGTCTCCAAGTTTAAACATCAGTCTCTTCATGATCACATCGGAAACAGCAAGAGCTCTGAACAATCACCTGCCTTTGAAAACACTGAACACCTTGGAACCTTCTAGTCCTGGTCGACTCCAATCCTCTCCTGTCAACTCACTTAATGATTATAGATAAAACTGCGGAGATCTGGAGGTGATGTCCGGTGCTGTAAGTGTTATATGAAGTTATCCTCTGAAGGAAATAAAGTCCAAACTACTCGTCCACAAAAAACTTCCCGACACTTAAAACACTCGGTCGAACTCGGTCTGACTTGTTGTTGCCGGGTTTCTGTTCTGGTTGGGAGGCTGCTGTGGCATGTGTCCTCTCCGTCTGGGCGGGGCCAGGTATTCAAACATGGAGGTGTTGTGGGTTGAGAGCATGTTCTTCAGGTCTGAGGGCATCGGGTCGGACCAGAAGAAGTCGTGGTTGAGCGCGTCATCGCTGTCGATGCGCTGCGCCGGGTCTAGGACCAGAAGTTTATCGATTAGGTCCAGAGCGTACGGGTCTTTGACGTACGCTTTCAGACGGTCCTTCACTTTCCTCTTCTGGCCTTTAGGAAGCTCCATCTTCTGGTAGAGCTCGTACTTCTTATCCACAGTAGGCCACACCTGAGAGGAGGAAGAGACGGATCAGGATTTAGTCGATACAAAGAGGAGAGCGATGTTTAAAACTACAGTCTAACATCACGTTACCTCTGCAGTGATGGAGCCACACAGCTGGCTGATGAGGGTCAGCTGGTGCTGCTCAGTGTTTCCCTGCATGATGGGACTTCTGGTCCACATCTCCGCCATGATGCAGCCTCCTCCCCACAGGTCAATGGGGGGGCCGTAGTCTCTCTCACCTATTAAAAAAAAAAGTAAATGATAAATGCAAAAATCCTCCATGCCTCTACTGAAATTAGAAAAGGCACCCTGAGGAGTAAACGTACAAACTCATTTTTTGCATCAGATGTTTTGTTCACACAATAATGCAGGTCGTAGCTCCAGGTCATTGGGCCTGCTCTCCCTGCTCTCCTGTAAACAAGCTCTAGTGATTTGATAACGTCTCAAAGAAGCAGCACTGTTCGGCAGAATTTAGATCTAGAAAATTACGATAAAAATGTATGATGGATGTGCCAAGTTAAACTTGCATATCAACCACAACCGTGACCACATTCATCACAGGCATGAGGACGCTATCCTGCAAAGATGGTTGTGCTAGCAATGCTAACGTTAGCCACACTCTGCAAACAAACCACGTTTACCTGCAGACAATTTGAAAAGGGGCTAAATTGTGCTCAATTTTGACCAATGGTTTTTAACCTTTAGACGAGTCACTCAGTCTGAACTTCAATTCCTGTTTGACCAACGAGGGAATTAGTTTAAAATCTGCAGAGTTTAAAATCTGCAGATAAATGTTTTTATCATCTATTCGATGAACTATTTTGATGAATTTGATGCATGAATCACATTTGTCCTACAGTCTGTTTTTGATTAAACACTAAAGTGAGAATTAATGAAAAAGATTGCATGAGTTTCGTGGCCCCTAAACATGTTCAAATGGGATTTAACCCATTTAGACCTAAGGACGCCTAAAATAAGGCCCTCTAAAACCCAAGTAACGTTTGAAATCAACCTCCCAGAACCTGAGGGTTTTAGAAAAACTGCACAGAATTTAAAAGTTTACTAAAATCTTTGTCTCTGTATCAGATAGAGACCTTAAAAATAAAACATTTGAAAGCTTAAACCTATTGGCTTTAACTGTAAATTAAAATGTCCTTTGCACTCTTGTTCATGGCCTTACGTAGACGTCTCATCAGGTCTTAAAGGTAGAAGCACGTCTGCGTCTCATCAGGTCTAAATGGGATTTAATGAAACCATCCAACTCCTAAAGCAGCAACATCTGACCCCTTTCTGTGCAAATGATTCTCATTACCCAAAAAGAAAACACGTCCCAAAAACACCAGCTCAGAACAAATGAAATCGCGAGCATCTTAAGGAGTACTTCATTTTGAATATGTAGACATCTTCATATCTAGACAAAAAACATGAGCTGAATTTTAAAGGCGTGTTCTTGCTAGTTTGTCATTAATACAATATTCTTTCTGTTTCAGATTTGAGACGGAGAGATCGCGATGACGGCTCTATTCGTGGTTATTTAAGCATAGCATGACCCTGATGAAGGCCACAAGCCGAGGCGCGTCAGTCAGATGAAGTTAATAAATTTGACTTTCAAGCTTTAAGTGTTGCTGTAGCCTTTTGACCTCGTCAGGCCTTTTTCACTTTCCATGCATCTTGTTAGTTGGTGAAGTTGAGCCAGAAAAATCCTACTCTGGTCATAAAGGCAGCTGACCACAGTTTACAAGAGCACGAGTGAGGAAAGAATCAATCCTCCCAGTGAGGAAGCCGTTTCTAATGTCAGAATCAATAAATGGCAGACAGGAAGTGGGGGACTCTGGTTGCACATTACTTCCTTTTGTCTCTTACCCAGCAGCAGCTCTGGAGGTCTGTACCACAGTGTGACCACTCTGTTGGTGTATCGGTTCCCCTGACTGTTTTTAGCCAGGCTGAAGGCTCGAGCCAAGCCGAAGTCAGCCAGCTTCAGGACGCCGTCTCTGGTGATGAGCACGTTGGCTGCTTTCATGTCTCTGTGCAGGATCTGATCCAAGAGCAGAATCACTCATTGAGGATGCCAAATGTTATCGACTAGGTGTACAACATCGAGTAATATTCTTGGATGAGTAACGTACATTTTATTAAAGAGTAAAACTGTTCTTCTAACTTTAAATTCTGGGGCAGATCTTGATGCCTCACCTTGTTCCTGTGGATGTAGTAAAGCCCATTCAGCAGCATCTGCATGACCTTCTTGATCTCCGCCAGAGTGAATTTGACGTTGGTGTTGCTCAGCAGCCCGGCCAGGTCGTGCTCACAGAAGTCGAACACCAGGTAGATGCTGCCTTTGTATCTGTTAAACTGAGTGGCTGCGAGATCAATGAAGAAGAATACATTAAACTAAACATCACTGTACACACATACGTTTGATACATGAAAGCAGGGCTCAACAAACTCAATGACAACAGATATCGATTGAAGGACCAACCTTTGGTTCTGCAGATCTCGATCAGATTGACGACGTTCTCGTGTTTGAGCAGCTGCAGGATCTTGATTTCTCTCAGCGCTGTGATCGGGAACTGAGAGGAAGCAGGCGGAGAGAAACACGATTGATCAGATTAAACAAATAATGAACACATTTATTGATTGGAGTATTTACTTCAGAACATAGCTCTAACAGAGTTCTGAATATTTTTCAATTTATGACACTTCCCCGTCACAATTATCATCTCTTATCTGTGCAACGTAAGGACAGTACAATATGTAACATTAGTGTAATATCTGCCAAAGTGTGTGCATCTATGGGCGTTCTGTCGGCCCGGCGCCGCTACACGCGACAGTTCTCACGCCACATTCACTTTGTAGTAGACTTGAACGCGAGTAGGGCAAAGGATTATGGGATGCTTGCCGAGCAGGCGCAGGCACGAGACACGAGAAAGGGGTGGGACAAAAGTTGAACTTAAGTGAACAATATTCGAAAGAGTGCAAAGGATGCTGCGCGATCCGCCATTTGATTGGATATTCTGGATTCTCCCGTGATTTAGAGGAAAGGTTTTTTTTCCCGAGCGTTCAAACCGGAAACAATATGGCGGCTTTTTCGTATCTGGAATCTGGACCCTTTTAGCCTGAATAAAATGTTTGACCTTTATTTTGTACACTCTGCTGTGATTGACAGCCGTCTCTGAGGCCATGGTTCACGCCCACAAGCAGCATGGAGACTCGGTGACAAGCGAGGTCTTCGGTGAAATTTCACGACTTGCCGTATTTATTGGGGTCACACCGTGTGTGTGGACAGAGTTACTGTGCGGGCTAAAAATTCATTTCTACGACATTGTTCTTTTTTCTGCTGCAGACTGCCGTAGTCTGCTTGAACTGAGGCTTTTATCCCAGGTCAAGTCCTTTTTACTGTTTGATGTTTTTGAACGTGTTATTCATGCTCTATCACAACCCGTCTGGACTACTGTAATGCACGCTATGGTGGCGTTAGTCAGGTTTCCCTTTATCGTCTACAGATGTTCCAAAAGGCTGCAAAACTAAAGTGAGAGTACGTCTCCCCTCTCTGAGCCTCCCTCCACTGGCTCCCTGTTTATTTTAGGATTCTTTTTAAATGGTTACTACAGCTTTTAAAACGTTACATGGGTCAGCCCCACAGCACATTTCAGCCCTTTGCAGCCCTATACCCCTATGAGGTCACTAAGGTCAGCTGACCAGTTGTTTTTAGCCATTCCAAAGACAAGACTGAAGACCAGAGGGGACCGTGCGCTTACAGCTATAGCTCCGAACCGTGGAAGGAGCTGGAATTTCTTTATTAACGTTGTGTGTGAAAGGGGGTCAGAGTGTACAAGATTATTCTTCCTTTTCATTCAAGAGTTGAGATATTATGTTTGTATTTATCGTTTTATTTGGTCATGAAATAAAGTAATATAAATAAATAAAACTCACTCCTTCTTTCTCATTTTCCATCAAAACTTTCTTCAGGGCCACCTTCTTCCCGGTCTGTCTGTGCTTTGCTTTGAACACCTCCCTGAGGAGAGATAAGAAACACATGAGACACACAAAGAAGAACACAAAGCAAACAGTGAATCAGAACGAGGGCGACATCGAGTGGAAACTGTAGAGCAACACGACGCAGACATTTGGTCAGTCTTTCTCAGTAAGAGGAACACATTAACCATCTGGGGGGGAAAAGACAGATCTCGAGGTGTGTAAGAAAAGTAAAACAGAGGCAAGTCTGTGAGCACTGACTGTTAACTCTTTCTTTACATACATTATTAATCACACACACACACACACACACACACACACACACACACACACACACACACACACACACACACACACAGGACCTATGAGTTTAAAAGTTTAGTCAGGGACAGGGGTTGCAAATTAGCCATATCTAAAAACATGTTTGCACAACATCCTAATTGCATTTGACATCTGAAGCACTGTCCATTTCATGTGTCCCTAAATAAATGAATAAAAAAGAAGGAAGAACAAGTGTCACTTTTAGCATTCACGAAGTAAACAAACATGTGTTAAGTAGTCAAATCATTTCCAGCACTTTTCTGCTTGTGCTTATTTCCACGTTGTTCTCTTTATTATATGAGCATTATTCTTTAAAAATGACAGTGTGACGTACATAAACAAAGCTGAGATCTGAGATGTAGATATCTGGTCTTAAATCACCTCATGAAGAAACACTGAAGGCTTCCATGTTTCACTGCTTGTTTTGTGGTAGATTCATTTATCTACAATGTAGTTATACATTTAGAGTAAAGTCATTATCAGCACAGCTACACACAAAGTATTCACATCCACTCACCCAAAAGTTCCTTGTCCAATTTTTGCCATTTTTTCGTATTTTGAAAACTCGTCACAGAAAGGAAATTCAACTCCATCGTAGTACTTGGACATGATGGCGGCCTCCCGGTCGGGCCTGTGGACACATTTCAGTCATTATTACGATATTTAAGCTAAATATGAATTACATGAAACACGTACCCAGTCATTCACATTGTCTGAATCACTACAGTTTATACATTATTCTCATAAAAAGCTGTTTTCTTACTTTTCAGCCCCGCCGGAGTTGCTTGTTTTGTCTCGCTGCATCTTTACCCCCTGATTCAACTTCCGGTTCTGCGCCTGCGCTGTGCATGCTGCATTAAGTGCACCTCGGATTTTTAGGCTTCTTCGTCGTATATCGTTTCATTACTTCACCAGCAACACAAATTTAAAATGAAAATACGAAGAAGAACGTCGTTCCGTTTACGTTTGTAAATATTAACATAGAATAAATGTAATAACACGTAAAATAAACAAAATATTACGTGTATTCTTACATCAGTCAGATTTTAACAATATCTAAGTTGTTCAGGTTTTGATCTCGGGACGCATCAGCTGTCACGGATAAATATATCTCTTCCATTACTTTGACCTTTGATTTGAGAGTTCAGTTAACATTTTAACTTATTTGCTTTGGTTACAAATACATATTTATATGTAAACGTAACTGGTTATTAAAAAACTGATTATAAGGGTGACAGCGGAGGCAGCACAAAAGTTGTTTTCAGTGTTGCATTATAGAGAGAGCGACGCCTTGCGGACTGGAGGAGTAACAACAAATGTCTAAGAATGATCATTGATATGATTTTTAAGAATAATGAAACTGTGATCAATCTGGGGTTTTTTGTATACTGAATCCTGAGTATTGGGGGAAGTCACCCAAAATCATACGTTTATTCAATTATTGTTCATATTTAAATCCGTAACCAGAGGGTGACAGAGAAGTTAAAGAGGACATATTATCCCTCTTTTCTACCTTTTCTAACAGTCCCCTGTGGTCTAAATGAAACATCTGTGCTGTGCTTTGGTCAAAATATAACATGAATCAAGCACCAGAGGAGGTTTGTGACCCTGTAGAAACCAGCTCTCTCAGAACGCTCCGTTTTGGTGTGTGTGTCTCTTTAAATGCAATGAGCCCCCCCTGAGTTTTCCCGGTAGACATCACTCCTTCGCTAGCAAGAATAAAAATGGCGGACCTGCGCAAAAGTTTTGCTCTAGGCTGGGGGTGGAGTCCATGGGTGGAGATACTAGGGGAGGAGGGGAGGGTATTTTTTTACCACAATCCCACTGTGACATCACAAGGAGAGCAAATTTGAAACGGAGCATTTTTCTCTGTGTAGTAAGACTTATGCAGACCACAAACAAAGGACTGGATGGTTTTATTTCACATTTTGTGGGTCTGCAGACACTCAGGTTACCCAAATATATGTTCAGAAACACTGAGACAGAGGATTTTCATAATATGTCCCCTTTAAGTTTCATTCCTTGATACACAGTTGCATCAAAAAAAGCAATTGATTAAAACGTTTTTAGCTTGCTTATTGACAGAAAAGGTTGTAGTTGGCTTTGTAAAATAATATGTCTAATATATCTATAATAGTTGATGTTTCCTGCAATATTCAATATTAAGGCGATATAGCAGACCACTCAGTCTTGTGACAGGAATTGATAGTTCTCTTATAGAAATATGAATATGGTGTGGTATGATTTAGAAAACCTAGCATGGAGAGAAGACTCAGTGGCGATTCTAGAGTCTGTTGGGGCCCTAGGAAAAAATCAGATGGGGAGCCCTCCAACCAGCGTCCATCACCATCATGTGTGCAAGCGTCCTGACGTGCACTCCTCCCCTCTTTCTTTTTTCTATCCTATAGACGGGACCGACTTTGTTGACCGTCAATGACGAACTTTGGTTTTCACAGCCATCGCTGCATGCAACGCTTTGCAGGGCAACAAGAGTGAGTGCTGTCAGAAGGTTTCCTACTGTTGTTGAAAAAATGTGCACATTGCTTTGGTTTAAGTTTGTGAGCCCTCAGGAGCCCCCTACTGGTCTGGGGCCCCAACCAGTTGCCTGTTGACAAACAGCACCTCTGAGGAGACTTCACAGTAGTTCTCTGGACTAGTCAGGCTCATGCTGCCTTTTAGACCCCAACGTACCAACACATCAATGAACAGACGTAAAACAATAAACCAGCACCCTGGTTGCAATACAAATTCTTAAGGGCAATCACACCTCTCGTAAAAGTGTAACATCCAGCAGGTGGTAGGTCATTGAAAAGTCAGTTGAGAATCATGAAGTTAGTAAGTTATAGATGAAATATGACACAGGCATTAATCTCCTTTGCAGCATAGTTTAACAAGGACACAACAACAGAAGAAAAACATAATCTTAAATATTACTCCGTTAATATATTGAGTCTGAGTGACTGTGAAAGGACGGGAGGGAGCGAGAGTACAGACTAAAACGTGTTCTGTGAATTTAAGAAGAGGGGGGCGTGTTGTGACGTCATGACGTATTTGAAAAGAAACGCCCGTATTTGGGCAGTCGCTTCCTGTGACAGCTCGACGCCGCATCATGGTGTGCATGTCGCGCGTGTGGCAGCGGGGCTCCCGGTTTGCCGCGCGGCTCCGGAACAGAGACTGGTTTGCGGGCCCGTCTGTCAGGTACTACAGCACGAAAACAGCTCCTCAGATACCAGGCATGGAGTACCAGGTAAGAAGATCTGTCCGCGCCCCTTCTGCCCCATCTTTGAATCCACTGCTAGCCGAGCTAATTTAGCCACCAGCGCTACTTTGACAAGTTTGTAATAACTCTGAGGGTCTGAGGTGGAAACATGGCTGACTGGACCACATGAGACTGCTTTGACTTGAGCTGATGATGTCCAAGAAGCTGAAGAAGTGTTGAAGTAAACCAGCTGCTGTTAGCTGAGTGAGTGCTGTGAAAAGTTAACGGTGTGTACAGCTGTACTCTCTGTCCCTGCTCCACGTCAAAGTACAGCCAGGTGTACGCGCACGTGCTCTAAACTCAGTTTTAAGCCATGTTTGAGTTTGATATTACGTCATGAGTAAACTCAGGTGTTCACCTTTTTCATATTGAGTCAGTATTCTATTAAAAAATGGATAGAAACTACTTTATCATACATGTTTAAATCTGAACACACGGACTTATATTAATCGTATCTTTATCTCATAGCATAGTTTATGTGCATGCCCCTCTGAAAGTGGACCCTAGACTATTAAAGATTTGGCTGTTGCCATGGTGATGTCACCAATTGGTTTTGTTGACTCACTGCAATCATCAAACATGCAGCAAAAATCCCCAAATCCAAGGAGTTGTCAGGACTTCACATGAGCGTGCAGCAGAAAGGAAAGCAGTCTGCATCACTGAGGACCCTCCACGTCCCCTTCACCAGCCGGCTCAGCTGCTCCCCTCAGGCTGCCGGTTCAGAGTACCCTCTGCTAAAAAGAAAACTCATTTATTCCATCTGCAATACGCATTTTAAACAAGACTAAACTCTACTTTTTAACGTACTTTGCACTTACATTCATTATGTGAAATACAACGCCTCCAAGCAGGCGGCCTGGGTTCGAATCTGACCTGTGGCTCCTTTCTTAACGTGTTCACCGTGCAGCTTTGTTATCTATGAAAATACAAATATGAGATCAGTCTCTGTGTCAGTGGATTCTTTGTCTTAAGTTAATTTGATTAGGAGCAGAAAAAACATGATTCAGAGTGTAACAGCTCTTCATGGATCAGTGGTTTCTGTCACTGGTTTGAGTTTTTGTGAAACTTTCACATCTTTTTTTTTTACAGGATGCCGTTTGCACTCTGAACACACTGCAGACCAATTCCAGCGCTCTGGAGCAGGTTCGACGAGAGCGGAGTCACCCTCAGCAGCAGCTCCACGCCATGAGAGGGTTTCTGGAACGAGCCGGTCTCAAAGTGAGTCAGCTCCCGCTGTGTGCCACATAAAGAGAGTGAAGCACATGAGGATTTCAAAGAACGTTATTGATCTCAAGCCGAGTAGATTTAGTTTATCCTTATCTTGGGTTTGTGTTTGTCTGTCCAAGGTGGAGGAGCTAGACCATCTCAATATCATTCACGTGACGGGAACAAAGGGCAAGGTGAGCTAAACAAACTGATACTGAGCTTTTTCACTTTGATTATGTAACCGCTGACTGAAGGTCATGCAAACATGTTTACATTCACTGATGTGTGGTGACAGATTTACGAGTGTTGGTGTGTTTTTTCTCTCTCAGGGCTCCACGTGTGCGTTCACAGAGCAGATTTTAAGAAGTTACGGCTTCCGCACTGGATTTTACAGGTGAGACTGCAGGTTTTGTACAGAGTGTGATGGGGACGTGTAATGACAGAATCTGGTGCTTAAATAACAAACAGGAGTTATAAACAAAAAACCTCCCTCTGGCTGTTCACACATGCTCCTCACAGCAGGAGATTATCCCTGTCAGACAGGAGGGGGGGCGGGGGTCTCCTGAGGTAAGACGTGATGCAAAAAGAAGATGTGGAAATATCTGACAAAGCAGCCGAGTCCTCTATACGACGCTATAATGAGAATATTTGCCTTTTATATGAATGCTACGTGTAGTCCAACAGAATCACAATCTGAACTAAAGAGCGGCCATCACGCCACATCAGCCGCACCCCTCATTCTAAATCAATCTTATCCTCCATAAAAACCCTTCATAAAAGACGCTCAGGTCTAACCCGACACAACTTGCCAGATCACTACATAACCACATTTAGCACAGGCATGTGGACTTTAACCTGCAGGAGCGACCAAAGGCTGGCGATGCTAGCTCTGCTGACGTTAGCCACACTCTGCAAACCAAATCTTTACCTACAGACAGTTTCTCAAACATTCTGCCTGATTTGACTGTTTTTAGATTTGTTTGTTAGTCTGAATTAAGATTTCCGTTGAACTGTCTAGGAAGTGAGTAAGTGGCAAAAGAACATCCATAGTCCTGACAGAACGAGCTGCTCCAAGCACAACAACAGCACCTGATTATCTGACTCTACTACACGGCAAAGAAAAGAGGTGAACTTAGTCACTCAGCTGTGAGAGCACAGACCAAATGTGAAACTAAGGGCGCACTCCGGGGGTGCAGCACGCTTTAACCCCTAAAGTCCAGACTAGACGTTTGACTAGTGTGAGTGCTCAGATCTGTGCCGAGCACGGTACACGTCCTTGGCCCTGGCACGCTTCGAAAACCCTGGAGTGTTCTGGTTTCATCTGAGTCATTAAAGTAGCTGTCATGTTCTCTGTGCTGTTCTCCGATGTTCGGACGCGGATTCGACCGCCCGTCCTTTCTCTTTGCTTTAATATGTGACATCCTGCATGTTAGTCCAAC
Organism: Tautogolabrus adspersus; assembly: GCA_020745685.1. NCBI lineage: Eukaryota > Metazoa > Chordata > Actinopteri > Labriformes > Labridae > Tautogolabrus > Tautogolabrus adspersus. The sequence goes on along the minus strand of CM036549.1, from coordinate 2,708,313 downwards.
CCGCCTTCTTAGTTAGGATTCACGTTTCCATAGTGATCCAGATTCACCTGAACACTCCTGACTCCTCCTCTGAGGTCAAACACAGATCTCATTTCAAATGTTTTTTTCAGATTACATATTTATCTTAATAAAATGTCCTCGAGTATTCCTTTAAGCCTTTTTCCTAACTGTGGGCGTCTGATGTTTAAATATAATTATGACACATAACGCTCGTAGCCAGGGCTGGGCTTCATATCAAACATATTCATGTTTGTCTTTAACGTCTGAATCAAACGGTTTATTCATGTTTTAAATGAAAGACGTCCTGAGGACACATTTCCACTGAAAGCTTAAAGATGCTTTATGATATCAGCTGAATATGTTGGTCCAGTTTCTGATCTGATGTATGATAAGGGAGAAGAAAATGAGAGAGAGCTTTCATCCATTATCTATACCGCTTTTCCCGTTCAGGGTCGCGGGGGGCTGGAGCCGATCCCAGCCTTCATGTGGTCAGAGGCGGGGTTACACCCTGGACTGTTCGCCCGTCAACCACAGGACTGACATGTAGAGACAGACAAGCAGCCGCACGGACAATTTTAGAGTCACCAATTAACCTAACAAGCATGTCTTTGGACTGTGAGGCAACAACGCTAACCATTTCACCCCCGTACAGCTGAGCAGGCTTCCATGTTTAAGGACAAATGGCGAATGAATGAGCGCCTTGTTCCTTTATAAAAGTCATTGACGCTTTAAACAGGACACAACATGGCTAACGTTTACATGTAAGCATGCATTCATTTCTAGTGTCGCTGTTTTCTTCTGTGTTTGCAGTTCTCCACATTTAGTCCAAGTCAGGGAGAGGATTCGAATCAACGGACGGCCAATTGGAAAAGAGCTCTTCACCAAATACTTCTGGCAGGTTTATGGACGTTTGGATGAAAGTAAGGTCTGTGATACTGAGATGTAGATGTCTGTGACGTGTCTTCAGGCCCTTAAAAAACTTCTATCAGTATCTTATAACGGTATATCGTTAGAATCAGCATAAAGGGCGTTATGAAAGTGCAAATCACCAGGTTTTACACTATTTGTTGCTTTTGATTCACTTCACTCAGATAAACAAAAATAAAAGAGATGCAGTTCTCCATAAAACAAAACAAAAGACCTCAACTACCGTACTGGCGCTAGTAGGAGTGCAAACTCCACAAAACGAACACAGACGGTACTAAAAGAGCGACACAGCTGCACAGAAACGGCACGTTTTAGACTTGGCTGAACACGATGTAGTCGTCTGCCAGTAAAGCTGTCGCTCCGCTCTTTGTCCTGTTTGTGCTCCAGCCTGAGTGTCGTGTTATGAGAGTCACAGGTTGTAATTAAGTGAAAAAGAAAATGAGAGGCGTCATGTGAGGGTGAGCGTGACCCTCATGTGACGCCGCACGTTGTTCACCTTCAGTCCTCAGTTTATCCACTTAAATAATTTTGACTCGTTGAAGGTCCTTCTCTAAAAACTCTCGATAAAGTCTCAGTAAATCTTTGGTTAGTTCAGGTGTACAGAGAGCTGTGGAGCGGATGGATTCGACTCTTTGGGTGTTTTTTAGTTTTTAGACTTTTCGTTCCATCATTGTTTTTTAATTAGGCCAAATGGGTCAAGATTCAGAAAAACTACATTACAAATATCTCACACCAAATGCTTTCAGAATGAGATTTCAGTTACAAGAAAGTTTGAATGCTGGGTAAAATAACCTTTCCTGTCAATCACGGGAGAATCCAGAATATCCAATCAAATGGCGGATCGCGCTGCTCGCATCGCGCTCATTTAAATATTGTTCACTGAAATCCAACTTTTGTCCCACCCCTTTCTCCCGTCTCGTGCCTGCGTCTGATCGCCAAGCATCCCATAATCCTTTGCCGTACTTGTGTGTCGCGTCAAATACAAAGTGAATGGGACGCGAGAAATGTCGCCAATAGTGGCGAATGACTGGTTGGATTTGAACCCGGGCCGCCCGCTTGGAGGGCTATAGCCTCTTATACATGGGGGGGCGTGCAGTAACCACTACACCAGCGGCGCCCCCTCTGTTCATCAGTTGAACCAGTTTGTTCGCACAAATTTTCATGAATTTTGTGGATATATAATTTCAAATCTTCCATCTCAGGGTCATTCTTCCTTTAGGTCTGTGTAGCTGTAACACATATGTGTAAGACATCTCATAGCAGCGGAGCTATTTTAGGATCGGAGCTGAAACAGAAATATGATTTACTGAGACTGAAATGTAGAGGTCTGACATTTAAAGCTGCTACACATGAAACAACGATGACAGCGTTACGTCCCAATCTGTTCTGAATAATATCTGCAGGGATGCACTCTCTGCTTCTCGCTCGCTCACTCTCTCTTTCTCTCTTCTTAGCTTCTTCTATCCTCTTCACCATCCTCTTCCTTTAAGTCTCAGCCGTTGTATCAAACAGTACAGAGACGGGCTTACAGACTAGCGCTGCAAAGCCATATGCACTTCTCCAAGAAAACTGCGGGCCGCTTCCAAACTTGCATAGAGCTTTAAGCAGGCGATCGGGGCGATCAGTGGACAAGAGAGAGACGCTATTCTCACTGTTGAAAGTTATTCTATTAGATCAACTTTGAAACATCTGTTTTAGGATGGAGAAGTTAAATGTTGTTGCTCTAAGTGAGAATGATCTTTTCTGACTTTTGCAGGATGCACACGGGGGGGCGATGCCTGCGTATTTTCGTTTCCTCACCATTTTGGCCTTCCACGTGTTCCTGCAGGAGAAGGTACGCTAACAGGCCTGTGCTGCTCTAAGCTAACAGAAGGAACAGTTTAACCTTTGTTAGTCTTCAGTCTAATGACCTCTACTCTTTGTCCAGGTGGATTTAGCTGTGATTGAAGTTGGCATTGGAGGAGCGTTTGACTGCACGAACATAATACGGTAAAACTCCATTTGTAATGCTGACTCTCAAAACGAAGATCGATAAGTTCTTCTTCACGACTTTCAGGTTCTTCTCAGCATCGACAGCCAACATGTCTCATGTTTAAATCTTCTCCGTCAGGATAAGGATCCTTTCCTCACTTTCATGTTGTGCAAACTGTTTGTCATATGGGGTCAATGAACGCCCCTCTCTCTCTCACGACATAGCGTTCCCTTGTTGAGGTCTTTGGCCACAGTCCAAAGTCCCCCTCTGTAACGAGGACGGCGTGCAGCGATGCATGTTGAATGTTCAGTAATTTGGCTGAAGTCCAAAAACATGTTACGTGCTTTGCATCCAGGAACTGCACTCACACTAAACCCTGCGTGGAGACTACATAGGAGCAATATGTAACTCTGACACCTAGTGTTTAAAATGGGTACTGCAGTCCAAATTCTAAACATTGTAGAGAGCTGTCCCCCCCTCCCTCCTCTCTAGAGTGGATGCTCACGCAGGTCACCATGTGGTGGACTCTGAAGCTTCAGTGTTTAGCCAGCTCTGCATCGGTCTGTAAACCTTTCTGCGTTCTAACCTCTCTCCATTTTTCAAAAGCATCTCCAATATTGATCCTAGTTTGAGCACGTTTCTGCTCGTGGAGCTTATTAGAAACATGCAGAAAAACAAAAAACGTCAAACATTTCTGAGGGAAATGCTCATCCTCATCCTCAGAGTTATCCCACCTTTCAAATACATCACCATGGCAACCGTATAGAGGACTATACACCTACAAAGATCTAGGTGTAAGATTAAAGGTGCAACTTCTGCCTTTGTTAGTCGAGCGTAAACTGAGTCCTAGATTTGAAATTACGTTGAAAGGAGGCTACGTTTGAACGTACACAGACCTGGTGCACCCTGGTACTGGGATCAATGGGAATGAAATGGGACCCAACTGACCATAATAAACTGTGGCCCAGAGTCAAATCTGGGGAGGGCAGCTCTTCTTGTGCCAGGTTACTGGGACAAGGCAGTAACAAAGTAGTTGTCTAATTTATTATTGGAATAAATTGAATAACTAAAGAAATGTTTTTTTTAGCTCCTTTTCTTTGTCTTAATTTGTAAATTAAGTTTTATTTTGAAGGGTTTGGACTGACGCTTATATGAAATCAACAGTTGAAGGCTTCACTCTTAGCTGTAGTAAATATAAGTACAATGGAAGCTTGTATCAAACACAACTGCCTCTGTGTTGTCATTAAACTTCTGTTATCTCTGCCCCCCTGTGGTTCTTTGTGCAGGAGGCCGTGGGTGTGTGGCATCGCCTCTCTGGGTATCGACCACACTCAGATTCTCGGAGACACCATCGAGAAGATCGCCTGGCAGAAAGGAGGAATCTTCAAGGTGGGTTACGAGGCCTGTGACGGTATCTGTCACAGTCTGGACGTCTCAGTTTGATGCATGCAGTCAAATGATGAATATGTCTGACGATCACACACTGCAGTACCCACACCCCAATCCAGGTGGCGGTAATGCTCGTAACTGTTCCCTAACAGCTATTAAAAAACAAACGAGGGGTGCTAGCAGCCTCGTAGTTAGTGCTCGCGCCCCATGTACAGAGGCTATGGTCCTTGAAGCGGGCGGACTGGGTTCAAATCCGACCTGTGGCCCTTTGAAGTCATTTGAAATAAAGTGATTTGTTCTCGGTTATCCCTCTGTTCGTTCACCATGTACATTTCTTTTTCAGCCGGGGGTTCCTGCCTTCACGGTCAAACAGCCTGAAGACGCGATGGTCGTCCTCAGGAACAGGGCCAAAGAGATAAAAGTAAGTCCCTGTCGTCCCGCTCTCAGAGTGAAATACAATCGTCTTAATGGACGTGATTGTTCTTCACCACTCAGTCAGATGTACTACAGTCTAATGTTGTCTTTGTAGTGTCCTCTGTGGGTGTGTCCGGATCTGGAGGACTATCAGGCAGACCTCCCTGAACCTCTGCATCTGGGTCTGGCCGGGCAGCACCAACGCTCCAACGCCTCCCTCGCCCTCCAGCTGAGTCACACCTGGCTGCAGAAAAGATGTCTACCAGGTGAGACTGTGAAGATAAATAGAAATTGTTCTGGTAATGCAAGAAGTTACGCTTCAATAAAAATCAGCCAATTAGCCGTCTCCTGAAGAGAAAGAGAGAGAGAGTTCTCAAAGCTGGTCGGCTGGTTTGCGTTTCCGTCTGTGAACTAAAGTGCAGCTCATTTTAAATGCATGCCGTCTGACTTTCTTCTGGAGATTTCACACATTGACAAAACTCCTGAGCCTGTGTGAACGCAAACAGCCAAAGTTTTTCACTTTACCCGCTATTTTTCCTGCCAGCCCTCAAGTAAATTTACCTCATGAAGTTCGGGTGATCCGATGTGAGAACACAGCAGGAAGTATTCAGGAATATTCGATGAATGGGAGGCAGCGATGACGTTTATATCCAGGGAATGCTGCTCAACCAAAGACTGTTTTCACGACTCAATGCACAGAATGAAACTGCTGCTTCTTATTTCCTGTTCACTGGTATGTTCTTCTCCGCTCTGTTGTTGATATTGTGAATAAGTCCAACTACACGAAGCGTTTATATAAAGGGAAAACATTTCTTTATTGCATCGGACTCTGTCGCTTCGTTTGCTACTTCCGTGTTGTTGTTTTTAACATCCTGGCCGTCCTCCTGAGACCCCCCTCCCTCTGTGAGGTGCATCTGGAAGATTTCAGGGGCATCAGCCTGAAGTTTTTCTGGAAATGATCAGGAGTGCATGCATGAGTGGAAGCTGCTTTAGCAACACACTAAAGAATGTGTCATGCAGTTTTCATCATTGAGAATAAAAAAAGTTTAAGGGTGCTCTCATACTTCTTGGCAATCTGTACTGCACCCAAGCATGTTTGACCCCCCCCCCCCCCCCCCCCCCCAAGTCCAGTTTGTTTGACTGGTGTGAGTGCAACCAGGGCCTGCTGTTGTGTTTCCCTTCTGTCTGTGTGTGTCTTGTTTCCCTGCAGGCACCTGGGCAGACATGGCCAGTCTCCCAGGTGCAGGCTATTTGAGACCGGGCTGATAACCTCACTCTCTCTCATCCATCCTCAGTGTAGCATCGTTACCGCAGCTCTTATTGAATTGTTTGTTGTTTGATTGAGGTAATAAACCTTAAACCATTGTTTGAAAACCGTACTTTCCCGTGTTTTTGTCAGGCCTTAAGAGCCGGGTCGTGACAGATGAGAACAAGCACGGGTACACATTGTGGACATGAATGTATAGCCATGTGACAGACAATCATTTTCAGCAATAGCAGCAAAGGGTCCACGTTGGTCCGATGCAGAGGTCGAGTTTTTACTAGAAATCTGGAATATTCGGAGTCAGCTGGATCAAACCCACAAGAACTTGGAGGTCTTTGGGAAAATCCACGACTTTCTAGTTTTACGATGTGATGACGTATAAACAAGAGGTTAACCGTGCTCGGGGCCTGGAGCAATGGGAGTGCAGGCCAGCGGGGGAGGGGGGACAATCTTGCTTCAGCACGGTACATCTGGGCCTAATGTGAGTGCCCTAATATTCCTCCTTTGATTGGCCAATTTAAGGAGTCTTTTCTCTCATTTCAGCCAATGAAAAAAAACGCCTTCTTTGTTCGTGCTGGATAGAGTTTAAAACAAACTGTGCTAAATCCGGCAGGTCATGTTACACCTGATTTCAACCTTAACTGACTATTAAAACGAGCTTCCCTCTCTCAACAGACAAAAGCTTCCCCTCCACCGCTGCTGAGAACACAGGAGTTCTTCAGGTGGCACCCTTCAAGCCCAGCCCCGTCATGGTGAAAGGTGAGCACTGAGATCATTCCTCTGACTGCTGATCAGCAGCTGTAAAACTACACATGTAATATTTGCATATTTGAAAAATTGGTTTGCAGCCAAGAACAACCACGGAGTACATTTGACATTGAAATTAATCTGCAAATACATAAAAAAAGACGTTTCAGATGTCAGAGATAGTCAGAGATATCCGTATTGATAGAACCCAAACACTCCCCTGTTCTCCGGGTACATGTGAAACTATTGAAAATGTTTTGTGTTGTTCCTCAGGGCTGGCGGACACGGAGTGGCCTGGAAGGAATCAGACTCTGAAACACGGAGCAGTCACCTACTTCTTGGATGGAGCCCACACCATGCGCAGTATGCAGGCCTGTGTTCACTGGTTCAGAGACATTGCTGCCCAGCATGAAAGGAACGCAAGGTAAACGCATCACGTCTTTTTTTACATCGTCAGAGTGGGCTGCAGTCCCTGAGAGGCCGTAACGTGCTCGCGACACAGGGGAAAGCCCCTTGAGCCTGCCGCTGTAGTATCCATGCTTTCACCCATTAGTGCGGTTTCTCCTTATGTGTCGCCTCCGCCTCTTCTTTTCTTTTTCCACTAAAAGACCAAGGGCTGACAACGCCAGCGCCATTTTCAAATTTTATCAGACATTATTCTCGATTAGTAAGCGACCTATATGACGAGTGGTGACCGACAGCGGTGTGAAAATGGTCTTCTCGTATCATAACAACGGACTATCGTCGCCTGCTGGCATGGAGAGTTAATTCCTCTCACGCATGTGCAGAACGTACGTGGTGGTTGGCCGTCGGCTGTAGTCTTTGCGGTGTGTTCAAGTAAAACTTTTTGGCCAAGACAAAGGCGACATGAGGCGACACTAGTTCTTTGCCGTCTGCTTGGTGTGTCGGGGCCTTATGTTGACGAGCAGAGACGCCTGAGTGGACTACAGGGGTCACTGCTGCTTCATACAACACTCCAATGACTCAAAAGAAAACCTTCTCATGTTTGTGTTGTAGTGGACCGGTGGCCCGAGTTTTGCTGTTTAACGCCACAGGAGAGAGAGACTCAGCAGCCATGCTTAAACTACTGGTGGTGAGTACAGCCGCTCTCAGCGAGCATTCAGGAGATACAACCAACATTTCTTTCAAGTTACTAATCCAAATGTGGTTATTGATCTGGCTCTGGGTACATGTGATCCCCGTCACCAACGTCAATACATTTAAACAGCTGCTTGTTCGCAGCGTTTTTATGGATTTGAATTCCTTAAAGTCATTTTGTTTTGTTTTCAAACAACATAAAGCGGACAACCCAGAATACCTCAAACCTCCTGGTTGTAGTCGAGTCACCAAACCTCGAGTCCGACTCGGGTCTTCAGTCCCTAGAGCTCCACGTCACCAAAGAAAAATTAGAGTCCAGTCCCCATTACCTGAGTCAGAGTCCTCGGTGATACGACTGCAATCTGAACATCACCATGACGCCCAACCTGTAGCTGAACAAGATGGGACGTGAACGTGCGTGCAGGCGATCATGTATCAGCCTTTTCTCCAAACTGAATACATTTGTCGGGACTTAAAAAAAAACATCTTTATCAGTAAAAAAAAAAGTCTGAGTCCTCCGCTCCATCTTCAGAGTCAAACAACACTACCTGCTGGTAGATCTCAACAAATGCTCTCACTATGCTACAACAATGTTCAGCTGATTTCACAATTCTACAAGCAGACTTTTACATCTGTTTAATTTGTTTTTTGTGTTTCAGTCGTGCCATTTTGACTTTGCTGTGTTCTGTCCAAACATCACTGAAGTCATCACGTCTTGTAACGCAGGTGAGGTCATCGTTTCTGTTTTTAAAGACGGCTAGTGTTACCAAAACTTTGTGTGGTTATCAAAATAGGTTACCTTGCTCTAGACGACCAGTAGTTAAGTTAGAGGAAGATAGAAACGTGGCTCATTTGGTCTTTAGTGGAGCAGAGACCGACAGACTGGAGCCTTCTCACACTGCCTTCATCTGTCCTGCCCTCAGAGTTTTTGTGGTCATGTTGAAACTACATTTTCAATGTTTTTCACCCACTAACAGCTAACGAAACAGTTGACTTAGCTTAGCATAGAAACCTGAAGCAGGAGGAAACGGCTAGCATGACTGTGTCCAAAGATCAAATCTTGTTCGTTTCACCAGAAATGATAGTATTTAGTGTAACGTGAGTTATTTGAGGGAGTCAGGTCGTGAACTGTTGAACCGTAGCTCTTTACACAGGTGAGATATTTGAAATGTGTTTCGACTGCTTATCCTCTCTGTAACTATTCTCGCCATGTCATTTCTCGTCTCTCAGACCAGCAGAACTTCAACGTCTCGGTGGAGAACATGCTGACTCGCTGCTTGGACAACGAGAGGAGCTGGCGTCTCCACAACAGCCTCGGGGATAACAGAGGATCTCAGCTGCTCATCGAGGACACCCTGTCCTTGGTCCCTGAGAGGAAAGCAGACACCCTGGTCTTCCCCTGCATCCTCAGCGCCCTCCAGTGGATCACCCAGGGCAGGGACTCTGTGCTGGCAGACCCAGCCAAGACCGTCCTGCCGGTAAAACCCAGCGTCAAAACCAAAGCTGCCCCGCTCTGTGACGCAGCGGAGATCCACGTGCTCATCACGGGAAGCCTCCATCTGGTGGGAGGAGCACTTAAACACCTCGACACGGCTTCCTCCAAGTAGAAGGATCGCGAGAGGTTAGAATGAATGGATTAATAGACAGTTTAAATACTGCAAGGAAGAATAATAATGTCTGCCTGTTAAGATGAGGTTGAGTTTTAGAAAGAGACTGTAGGTGTTTGTCTGAGTGCGTTAAGCTGCACAGAGGTACTGTTGTTGTCTTGGTGGCCTTCCTTCAGTGGCAGCCCGCGAGTTCGGACCAAGGCAGCTTCACAACGCCAACAAAACGGCCCAACTTCACCCAGAGCCTTATAGACGACAGACGGCCAATCTGTGGAGCTCGAGTCGTAAGTCTTAAACCTGAAGCCAACAAACGTTTACATGAACTGCAGCAGCTGCAAGCTGAGCTGGCTTCACCGGACCTGAAAACCGCAGAATCACAGGAGCCAGAGCGTGCTACATGGACCTCTTGTTTGAAATAATTTAACTTTGTTTTGTTTTTTATATTTGTTTGTAACACGTGCCCCCTCTAGCAGCAGCTCTGTGTAAGTTCTGTCTTAAGCCCCGCACTTAACCCAACGTGTGAACTCGTTCAAAAGAGACGACAGGAGCGCTTCTGGTTTCCCTCGAACCAACGAGGCTCATGGGAGGGATGAACCTCGTCCACGTCCCCATGGTAACCAAACAATGTCAACTTCAGTTACAGACTAATATGTTTACATCAAAGATTAAGACCCCAAAAACATTGGTATATGATCCAGGTCCAGGATGGTTTGAAAACTATAGAAAGGCCTTTAACTCAGAGAGCTGGAAACATTTAAAATACGCCGACACGTATCGCCTTCTTCAGGGCGTAGTGACACGCTGAGACAGAGTCGGTGTCTCACTACACCCTGAAGAAGGCTGAGCCGATGCAATGGAGTTTTTTGCCTCAAGTTTTCCTCCACTCTCCTTTGATGTAAACATGTTAGTCTGTAACTGAAGTTGTCATTGTTTGGTTACCACGGGGACGTAAGGTTCATCTTCACTCGTACAGCGTTACATTCTCACTGACCAAAACAGAGTCACAGAAATGATGCTTTCACTTCCTGCAGCCAATCAGTGAAGAGCGTGTCTTGTCTTTGAACAAACTCACGGCAGGAAATAACTTCTGCTACCTGACGTTATTGACAAATGGCGACTAAAATCTATATTACATTTGACAAAGCAAACACCCTGAATCTACAGATAGTGTAAAATAACAGCAGCAGAGACATTGAGGGGGGAAATCAGCGACTACACCGTGAGCTGACTCCAACAATGACGACATCTTCGCTCATATCTGCCGATGAAAACAAGTCAGTTTGTTCAACAGGTGACTTCATCTGTCAAATAAAAACCCTCTTCTTTGAATCTGTACTTAGGTGGACTAGATGTCGGCACTAATTTGATTTGGCATAATAATAAACATCGGCTATCAACATCGGTTCATACCACATTAGTTGCTGATATCAGCAGATACGATGTTGAATCGGTGCATCCCTAGTTTTGACCTTTCTCTGTTTTTGTGCAGATTAAATTATCTCTGCTCATTACAAACCAAAAAGGGATTACACTGGAGCTCTCTCAGCTGGTGCATCCCTTTAAATGTTCGTAGACGTAGTTTGAACTTGCACAGAGCGGCTGCAGCCTCGTGCTGAGCATCACCTTTCACAGCCTGTTTTTTTAAATGAAAGAGTTTTTGCACACGTTTTTTTATTTGTTCGACTTGGACGTTCTGCTGAATACACACGAGAGGAACAACACACTGCTCGTGTTTGTTGACGATGTGTAAATATTCAAACTCGAGTGTTCGCATCAAACGAGTTCATGCGAATGTCAATCAAAGTCAGATTAATCTGGTGAACCCTGGAATTAAATAAATATTTGGATGGTCCGTTATTTAAATGAGCATTATCTGACACTACGTTTGTATGATATGTGACGGTGAACGATGATGACGGTGTATAAAATACACTCTACGTGTTGATCCATGCGATGATGTCATCAGCTTCAGATCAGTGGTTCGTCCTCATTCGTTCACCGTGTGACCTCCAAGTGATTTACAATTCAACTTGAGGTCATAAAACTCGTGAGGATGAAATAATTTCTTAAAATGATGAGTCAATAAAAAAGATGATGTGGAAGTTGTGACAATCTTTCTTTGTCTTTCTTGGCCTCTGATTCGTTGTCTTCGACCCAGCAGACTAAAAGTAAAAGATAAATGGACTTGAGCTTGTGTAGTTCTGATAGTTTGAATGTATGTGACTTTAATGTATACATAAATATGGCGGCTGTGGATCAGTGGTAGTCGGTTGTCAGGGGTTCGATCCCCAGCTCCTGCAGCAACATGTCCGATGTGTCCTTGGGCAAAACACTTAACCCCAAGTTGCTCCCGCTGTTCCTGCAGCGGCGTTTGAATGCGTGTGAATGGGATTAGTAATGCTGCGTTCAGGTGCTCCTCGGATGGTCCGAGTTTCCCAGTTGTGAAGTCGTTCTTCCGACTTCAGTGCGTTTAACGGGATTTCAGGTCGTATAGTTAGAATGTTGTAACTACTACAAAAAAGAGCGTGGATGCTACGAAGAAGACGTGAGAACGTCTGTTACAAGTTATATTTGAGCAAAAACTTGAATTCACAACAAGTATCTTAACATTAACAAATTTAGCCCCTCATGTGATGACGAATATGACGGCAAGTCGGGCACCTAATTGTTTCCAAGTTGTTCCGACTTGAGCAGGCGTTCATGAGCACTCGGAAACTCGTTTTCCTGAGGTTTCCAATACCCCATGAACGCACCATTACTTCTGATGGACTCTTTAACATAGCAGCCTCTACCATCAGGGTGTGAATGTGTAGGTGTGAAAACATTTTGAGTAGTCAGAAGACTAGAAAAGCAAATACCAGCTGAAGTTTATTTACCATTTAAACATTAAACATTTGCCTTCCCCTTCCTGGCCTCACTGCGATCCCTGCACCGCCAACCTTTTGGTCCCTGGACCCAGTGTCTGTCTTTTCATTCAAACTGTCACCTAATATTTTTACATTTTCATCTCATTCAAACTTTCATTCTGTGTATTAAAACATTTCACATTTTCCAACCAGACCACTGGCTCTTCATTCAAACTAACCTGCTACAAACCTTCATTCTCCACGTTATAAACTTTCACTCTAAATATTCAAACTTTCTCATTATTCAAACTGTCGTTCCCTACAATCCAGCAGCTACATAAATACATTCATAACCACGTTAATCTGGTTTGTTCAACAGTTACAGAAACACCTTCATCGTTCAACGTTTCCCTGGAGGTTGTGTACCAAACTCTCTCTACTGGGAGCTGTAATGGTGTGGTTAAAACACAAACAAAGAGGACCCAAATGCAGACTGAATACATTTTTTTTTTAACAAAAAAGGCATAAACTAGAGCTTATGACTTCAAGTCCAACAAAACTCCACAAAAAGGAGAAAAACAAACCTCAGGGAGCCACAAGGAGCAAAACATGAGACAGGAACACAGGTAAGCAGTGTGATGACCATGATGAAGGCCACACGCCAAAACCAGCGGTCTAATTTGTGAATCAACTTCATCTTCATACTACAAGTGTTGCTGGATCCATACTGCATAAAACCTCTGAAAAAAGATCTGACATCACTCACTCTCGTTGTCCTGCATTATTACTGTGAAAACCAAAGTGTGTCGATGAAAGTCAACAAAGAAAAGAGAAGAGGAATTATCCGTCTATAGGAGAGAGAAAAAAACAGGAAATAAAGAAGAAGAGGGGGAATCGTCGGGACACGGGCAGGTGTGATGGTGATGAACGCTGGTTGGAGGGCCCCCAATGGATTTTTGCCCAGGGCCCCATCAGACTCTAGAATCACCACTGGCTATTCGGAAAGGGCCATGGCAAGATTTAAACAATATCTATTCCTACAGACAAATGGATCACAGACATCAACAATCTCCCAACAGATCTCAACCGGCATAACATATGCAATAACACATTCTCTATGACCTGTAATTCAAAAACCCAACTCATTCAGTATATAAGGTCCTCCATAGAACACACTACAACACTCACAAACTCTACCGTATGGGCTTCAGCCAAAATAACACCTGTCCACACTGTCCCACCACAACTGATGACTACTTTCATGCCCTCTGGACCTGCCCACACATTCAAACCTTCTGGTCGGAGGTCATGAGCAAGCTGTCTGAGATCCTCAGCATCCCCCTATGCCCCATCATTGCACTACTAGGTGACGTCTCTTCTCTATCACTCTCAAAACACCTCAAACCCTTCCTGTTAATATCACTAACCATTGCCAAAAAAGTCATACTACTAAACTGGAAAGACAGAACCAAAATATCAATCCTCCACTAACTCAACCTACTCACAGACCACTCAAACCTGGAAAAACTGACAGCATCTTTAAAAAATAATATGGCTTCCTTTGAAAATATCTGGTCCTCCTTTTTGCAAAACCTTCAACTTTGATTTCTCTTTACTTCCACAAACAGTTCCTCCTGTACTCTACGGAAGCGCATTGCATTCACCAAAGAAAAAAAACACATTATTAAGATTAAGATCTCGTAATTACGAGATAAACATCAGCTGATGTTTCAGAATGGACAGCGCTGTATTGTGTGTGTTAAGGGCTGGATAGGTGTGCGGTGGGGGGTAGCCTACGTGTGTGCAGCACTGAGCTGAGACTGATACAGATTTAAACTCGCCACTTAGATCGGTGTCTTAGCGTGCGTGCTTCTCGTTGTTGTTCAAGTTTAAAGTTTGATAAACAGAGCAGTGAAGGTGACAAGCGGATGTGCAGACTCGTATCTTAATCGCAGTGAAGGCACGTTGGAGCGGGTTGGACGGCATCAGTCTGCAACTACAATCTGTTGTAACCTGAGTTAGCCTTTGTCCCTCCACATCTGTGCGTAACTGTTCCTTTCCCCACTCGGTTCTCCCTCTCAGGCTCACTTCACAGTAACACTGGGCTGCAGGACCAGGAGCAGACCAGGCGGGCCACGCCACACACAAAGAGCCTTTCTCCCTCATTCCGTCAAATAAATACATTTGTAGAACACAGTGATATATATTGTTTATTAAATCAACCTTATGGAGAGGACTTTTTATTTAAAAGACTCTTTAATGACAAGTTAACAGAGAAGCTGGGCGTCTGTATGAGGAGCTGCAGCACCTTCAGCTGATCTCATAATTACGAGATAATGTGTCTCATTTTTTTTGTCTTTGGTGAATGCAATGAGCTTCCGTAGTACTCCTCATATCACTTCATTAAGTTGTTCTCTCATTATCATTTGTCCAATTTACCCATGTATGCTACTCTCATCTTTTACTGTTTTTTGAATTTATCTCAGTTTTTTATTTCTATTTTGTTCAGTTATTTATGAGCATTGTTTCTTTTCTTGTTTGTTACTAAACTACAGTAAACCATAATGTGCAGTACTTCTCAGTATGACCCTGCCATTCTTTTCTGGAATATATCCTATTTGTCTGTCTGGCTTCTGCCCTGTCTGTCCTATCTGTGTAGTTTGTCCCGTCTGGTTCGTCTCATCTCGTTTCTCAGATTACAAAATTCCTGTTTGGCTTGCCTGCCAAATGTCTTTATTTTTTACATATAGGCATGTATTATGTATTCACTCTTTGTAAAACTGCAAAAGCAAAAACAAGAACTACAAAATAAAACAGGAAACACTTAGGACATCAAAATAAAACATTTATCTTTCTGGGGGCTTTAGGGGTTTTGTAGTTTCCACCACCAAAGACAGAAAGAAAAGACTAAATTTAGGAGATATTCATCAATGGGTTAAGACCTATATGATGGTTACGAGCACAAATGATGTTTCCCATGATGTGTTTCATGGAACAGCTGGCAGGAGATCAAAGTTTCTTGTGCTTTTCTTAACAAAACGGTGCAAAAAATAAAGCTTTACGGCGACCTTATAGTGTTCAAGTAGAAACCTCCAGCTGAAGTTCTGCTGTCAGAGAAAACGGATCAAACATGTCAGGTCAAATGTTGAGGTTCTCAGTGATGTGTGTGTGTGACCCAGAGGTTCAAACTTTTTTTTTAAAGAAGTTATTTTAAGTAAACAGATTGTAGAATCGCTTCAGGCTGCAGTATACACACATCAGCAGGGTGGAGTCACAGAGGCATGTCAGAGTCAGAGGTGGATGAGAACTCACCTGTTATAAAAGGTGATGCAGCTTTGACAGAAGTGACTGCAGAAGATCTCGCCATGGATCGGGTCGAAGGAGTCTTTACAGAAAAGGTGATGTCTGATCTCTTCCTTCTTTGTTTTGCACAAGGAGCAGTCAGAGATGCTCTACACTGACAGGGTGGGCTTGATTTAACATGTTCTTGAGGTTTCTGTCACAACGTCTTATTGGCTCCTGTGTGATTTTTGATGAGAAGCGTCGCCCCTTTAGGACAGGTGCACACAAATACCTGGAAACGTCTTCACTTGAGTGCAGGCGGCTAGCTACTCCTCTGATATTACCCTCCAAAAATATCATGAAGACTCGAGTTACAGAATTATTTCACATGCAAGATGTGTTCATGGTGGACGATCCTCGTGAATTATTCATTGTATTTATTGATTTAGTCGCATTGGTCCCCGTTAGCTGTGCAGTTATAACTATTCTTCTAGATCACAAACAAACCAAGGACTCAGACAATGCATGGTGTCTCATAGATGGTTAAAATCAGGGGCATGGAGTTTGTGTGAAAAGCATTTCCTGTTTGTTATTTCTATCTTTAAAAGGTGACACAGTAGAGTAGGAACTTCTTAGCTTAATTCTTTAGGTACTCAGAAAGATGTCCAAAAATATCAAAATTAAAATCACTTAAAAAATGACAAGCAAACTCTGACACTGCATCACTGTCACTGCTTTCATAGCAACATTTCAGCACAGAGAAGTTGCCAGTAAATGCTTTTCTGCTTTATTTTTCATTTGTGAAGGAGTTTGTTTGCATTTTTTTATGGACACATTCCTCTCTCGTGCACCTGTCTAATGAAGTAGCTCCATTTAAATGAGAAGAAACTACGAGGAGCCTGTTCCACCGCACAGCCAAGATAGTTGCTTCACTGTGAATGTCACGGAGGCGTATTAGGGGGGCAAAGTGATCCCTCGTCTGTGCCCAGGGACGTGTCCAGACTTTATGGACTGGGGTGGCCCAACTGGGGTTCTGACATGTGCAGGGGTGGCCTGAACCACCCCTGGCCATCCCTCTGGACACGCCCCTGTCTTTGCCGCCTTCGGAGATAGTAACAGAGGCGTTAAAGAAGGGAGACAGGATTGGCTGAGCCAGCGAGGGAGAACAGCGCTTTGGGTGTGTGTTTGCATGTCTAACTGTGTGTGTATGTAAAGCTCCCCCTGAGCCATGCTCTTACAAATTCACAAACTTTGACTCAAATTTGACTCAACGCCACGTGGAATCAATATGAATGTCTTCAGGAGCGATGACAGCTGAGCTTTTGTAACTGAATTGCTCTCTGAAAAGGGCTAGTGTTAAGGACACCTGGGGTGGCCAATTATATTTCAAGGGGGGCCCATGACACCCCTCCTGGTTAAAACAGTAGTTTAGAGGTACCTTGACTTATTGAATTCTTCAATAACTGTGTTCCTTCATCTCTTACTCTTAATGTCTCTTAATATTCGGATCAGGTCCAGTTTCCTTTTAATGGATGCTGTGGTTGCAAATATTTCACACTTTGCTCTTTCTGCAGGATGTTATTCGCGCTCTGAACAGCCTTCCGCCTCGGGCCTGTCCTCTGGAACAGGGAATCCGAGACCTGTTGCTCCAGAATATGGAGAACTTCATTGAGAGGATCGGCCTCTCGGTGAGCTCACACTGTACACAGGACGTGTTTGACACACAACAGTGACAGCTCCACAGATTACACAAAAACTTAATGCAGACGAATGTTGTTCCAGCGTTTTTATTGTTCACAGTTTATTTGTGGTTCGTGTGTCAAAGGTGGAGGAATTAGACCATCTCAACATCATCCATGTGACGGGAACAAAGGGCAAGGTGAGCTGATGAGGTTTTCATTTTCATTTCATTTTAAAATTGATTTGAAACGATTAATCTTATTTACAGATACCTAAAGCTATAATGTCAGGACGCCTGGAAGATATTTAAAGAGACAGAATCATTTGTTTATGAAAAATTAAGTCATTATTTGAGACATCATTTTTTAAATAGCGAGGCATGATTTTTAAATATTAAGATACTTGGTTTGTTGGTTTTTTTAATACAAAGTCCCCATTTTAAGATACAAAGTTTTATTGTTTTTTTTAAACTGAGTCAATGTTTTGGAACTTAAATCTTAATTTACCCAAAGATAAAAGTCTTTACGGCTTGTTCACCCTTTGTTTGAGTTGAATCAGAGACTCTGAGCACTCATTTTGCTCCTCTTATTAAACCCTTTTCACACATACGGAAGTCTCCTGAAAAAATCCGGAGATTACCCGGAGGAGCTGAACATATGAACACAAATAGCTGAATTTTTCACGCGGACTTCACCCGGAGTTTCTCCTGCCAGACCCCAGCTGCTAGACCTCTAGTATTTTTTCCGCAGAAAGTCTGAGTGGGCTGATGGGAGAACGCAGCAGGATATTCTCCGGATTATTCACCTTGAGCCAATGGGAGGGGGAGTGACGTTTATATACTGTGACTGCTGCACGGTGCATAGAGTGCCTGCACGCGACCACTACGATCTCCGTGCACGTAATTAAACGGCTGCATTACGCTCTTTTGTGGATGTTGTCATTCTGTTGGACTACACATATAGCATTGATATAAAGGCAAATATTGTCATTACAGCGTCGTGTTGCGGACTCCGTTGCTTCGCCCGCTACTTCCGCGTTGTTTTTTTAAGTCACGTTTTACCTCAGGAAATGCCCCGCCCCCTCTCCCATCTCACAGGGATAGTCTCCAGCTGTGAGGCGCATATGTGAACGGCTAGGTCGGGAGAATCTCGAGAAGCAGTCCTCCTGAAATTATCTAGATATTATCCAGAGTGCATATATGAAAACGGCTGTACTGATACGTGACAGCTATACAAGAGAGATTGTGTTTCTCTTTCAGGGCTCCACTTGTGCGTACACAGAGCAGATCTTGAGAAGTTATGGTTTCCGCACAGGATTTTTGAGGTAAAACTGCAGCCTGTGAATACAGCTGACGCTCTTTGATACAGAGGGATGATGTTGCTTTTAAGGTTGGCAAACATTTTCATTGATTTGATGTGCCAAAGCCTTATACTTCTAATGCATAGAATAGAATAAATCTTTAGTGTCTACCAAAGGTTGAAATTTGCCTTAGGCTCTCCAGATACATGAAACAGTATAAAACATTCAGGCAGCCAATAAAACAGACAACATAGCAGCTACATTTACACACTAGAAACAGTTTTTATCATGGTTCAGATCTCAACAGTCATGTTGTTAGATTAACCCTTGAGGCACCTTAGGGCCCAAACGTGTACATTTTGCGTAGTTTTCATTTTTGATTCTCAATATCTCAGTCAATGTTAATGCTAATTGTATGAAACTTGGCCAAGATGTTTTTTTTATTATTAATTTTAAAAATCCATGATCACCTTGTTTGCAAGGTGTATAGAATAGGAGATCCACTTATGTGTCTCTCTCCAGTCCCGAAGGCCGCATTTGGGCCCATCTACTCCCATTATAACCACTTGTGTTTGATACACTGTAATCCTGACATAATATAATGCTTTTCCCATGATAACCTAATAAATCTAAGCCTCTACCTTCAAAATACAGGGAAAACAGGTTTTAGATGTGATGACCCCCCTAAACCACCGGGGGCAGCAGAGACTTTATCACACACATTTCAATGGAGGCCTGTTTGTCTTTGCTTGCAAAATGCTCAGCAATAAAAAAGCTGAACATCACAAAAATGTTCTTGATGTGTTGGGATAGATATAGAAGAGTTGTGTGAATGTGGTTACAAAATATATTTTGTGTGTAAGTCGAGTTTGAGTCTGCCCGTAGTTAAAACTGGTTATTTCACACTTTTCAGGCTCAGCAGCCAAAATCAGGGTTCTTATGACAAAAAGGGCAAAAAAACATAAAATATATAAAACAATTATATAAACCTTTACATCTATGGTTAGGTCTGAAGTTGTTTGAATATTTTGTTTTTACACTTTTATGAGAGGGACCCATTTGGGGCCTTTGGGACTTAAGAGGAAGTTTTTTAAAGGGTGCCTCAGGGGTTAAGGATGTTTACTGCACTCGGGATAAATGATTTCTTAAATACATTTTTAAGTTTTAAATTTTTAAAAAGTGACGTTTGTCTTGCTGTCTTGGTTGCAGTTCTCCTCATTTGGTTGATATCAGGGAGAGGATTCGCATCAACGGACAGCCCGTCGATAAGGAGCTCTTCTATAAACACTTCTCACAGGTTTACCGACGTCTCGACGACACTAAGGTAGGACATGTAACACGACATCTCAAGCAGTGATTTAAGTTGCATTTTTACCAAACTGTGGTTAGTACTGATCCATAAAACTCCCAGAATAACCCTACTGTAGATGTTTGATATGAACATTAATGTTACATCACCAACACAAGATCACCCCTTTACTCTGCTGCGTTTTAAATAACAACAAAAAGAGATAACCAGCTCTCATACATTTTCTCTCTCTCTCACAGGATGCCTTTGATGGGCTGATGCCTTCACACTTTAGTGTTTTCACCCTCGTGGCCTTTCGTGTGTTTCTAGAGGAAAAAGTAAGCGTAACCTGCCTGTGCTGCCTTCTTCAGAAGCTAGGAAATGGGATTTCAATAAATAATGGCTGCTATAGATCAGTGTTTCGGGAGGAGAACAAAATCTTTCTTAAATCACTGACTCTACATCCTAACAACTCTGATTTTTCTCCAGGTGGATTTAGCTATCATTGAAGTTGGGATCGGGGGACATTATGACAGCACTAATGTTATAAGGTAAGACGCTTTCACTGCACAACATATACTGTACGTGCATGTGTAGGGTGTGTAGGGTACTTCATGTGGATTCGATTTGACAGGAAATGTTCAGAATCTCCAAAAGCCACTCAAACTTTGGTGACTTGACTACAACACTGATTTGTTTCCTTAAAACTAGACTAGAGAGGGCATCGGTGGCGTGGTGGTTGGTGCGTGCGCCACCATGTGCAGAGGCTGTAGGTTAGTACTCCAGCTGGCGACCCAGGTTCAAATCCGACCTGTGGCTCCTTTCCCGCATGTCATTCTCCCCATTCTCTCCCTTTTTAGTTAGAATTAAGGGACTGCCGCTAGCATTTTGCTGAACACAGACATCATTAGCAACCTCAAACCTCTTCACTTGCAGGGAAGAAACTGCTGTTTGGCAAGGTGTCATGGTTTGGGGTGTACGTTGCAGAGAAAGAACCAAAATGCAGGCAGACTAGTGTAATTAAAGGATTTATCCCCCTCTTTAGAGCGCAACAGTTTCCAGGAGTAAATTTCCCCATTCAAATCCTCCGTAAGCATTCAGAAAGTAGGCAACTTATTTTTAATCCTGGAACCAAGTCAACCAGCTACTCGAATACTTTTGACCAAAAAATGTTTGAATCCGCGCAAAAAACAATTGTAAAACGGAGAAAAAAATCAAAGGTACAAGACTCCTAGCCTACATTTTCTTTCTGGGAGTGAGGGAACTACACATCCCACAATCCATTGTGATTCCAACGAGACCCAACAAACGACAGTTTAGCACTTCTTTCTGAACGTACACAGACCTTCTTTCTCTTTATTGTAGTGTTTATAATAATAGTTTGTGTACATATAGTGTGTTGAATTTGTGAGAAGTTCATGGTGGCAGTAAACATTTCCATGGTAACAGCGGGCTCCACCAATCAGAGATGTTGCTGTGACACTCTGGGATTGTGGGTAGTGTAGTTATTTTCCCAGAGATCATAAACTGGCGTCTTCTACAGGAGCACAAACCATCGATTCACACTCAGGTAGCTCGTGGTCAGTCTACTTTGGATGGTTTTGATATTATGGCTTAAATCAAATCCGCTATAGAGAAAATGATTTATTTACACCAGGAAACAAACTGTTGAGCTCTTTAGTATAGAGCTCATTGGCAGGTTCATAAGAAGGCAGACAGGAAACAGGGAACAGACAGGTAAAATAGGGTTTAAAATAGGGAAAGATGCTAAGCAAGACATCAACAGAGCACACAGCCATACATTTTGGTCACCAACTTTATCAGGATACATTGACCAACCAATGCTCTAACTTCTCTGTGTTTCTGTGTCATCAGGAGGCCGTGGGTGTGTGGTGTCTCCTCTCTGGGTGTAGACCACATTCAGATGCTTGGAGACACCGTGGAAAAGATCGCTTGGCATAAAGGAGGAATCTTTAAGGTGGGATACTTGGACACATTAATCATTTGCCATTGTTATTGTAATGAAAATTGCCATGGAAAAGCCTTGAAATCGTGGGCTGGTTTTTAATGAAATCCATGATGCTCAAATTGAACAACTCCATGAAACCTGATCATCCAAAGACTATGAGATGTGTTTGAAAGAGACAGAAAAAAAGCTGAAACTCTCAAGAGGGAACATTATTGGTCAGTCAACAGTCAGAGTGTCTTTATATTTGAGTTTGGACTTTGCAGAAAGTTGTACAGTATTTTTCTAAATCTCCACTGCTCTGCTGTCTTACTGGCTGTTAATCGTGTGTGTGTGTTTCCAGCCGGGGGTTCCTGCATTCACAGTCAAACAGCCAGGAGATGCAATGGCTGTACTCAAAGACAGGGCCAAAGAGAAACAAGTAAGAAGCCAGTATCATCAATGTTTGTTGAAATATCTTCTTAAGCTGCACAGTTTGATGTTATCCTGCCTGACCTGTTGTTGTAGTGTCCTCTGTGGGTGTGTCCAGACCTGGAGGACTACCAGACTGATGGTGGACCTTTGCGTCTGAGCCTCCCAGGCAAGCACCAGCACGCCAACGCCTCCCTGGCCCTCCAACTGAGTCACACCTGGCTTCAGAGAAGACGTCTAGGTGGGAGTGAAATGTTAACAAACAGGTGTACTGTACAAGCGCAGAGCCAGTTTAGGGAATGGTCATTTGGAATCTGTGTCTGTTTGGAGAGGACTGATTGCTTGGACCCTGGAAATGCTTCTTGCATCTTTCTCAAGATCTCCTTATCTGATTGACTTGTCACTGCACTTTATGTGATTCTCAGCTGTCGTTATCTTTATTGTAAGAAGTGTCAGGTGGTTGCTCAAAGGGCATGCCTGTCTTGAGCAGCCAATGGCAAGAACTGTGGTAGTGGTGGCTGGTGCATTGTTCTCCAGGGTGGGAACAATTTCTCACTGATGGACCAGGACGTGTATCTTGGTTCGTTAGCACGATGCTAACACATTCTGGAAACTACCTTAAGCTAGCTAAAAGAATTAGCATCACAATAGTTTTAACTTAGGAAACGATCTATCTTACTTGACATACTCAACAAACAACACCATATGCACTTGTACTTACAGGCATATGTTTCCTAATCTCTGTAAAAAGGCCAATTTAAAAAAACTTCTGACTCATGCTAGCCTGGTCTGCTGCTCTGATCCATCTTTAAAATCAGTCAATGCTCTTATCCAGTGACACTGCATGACTCGCTCTTTATGTCTCAGTTCATGGGAGACGTGTCTTTGGCCCTAGGTAGAGATGTTGCAGTGTAAAAGCTACAGTATGGCTCTTGCTTGCATCGTCATTGGAAACTGCCCTTCAAATCCTCTTTACATTTGACACTGTGCTCCAAAATGTATCACTGGTAGAACCACTTTCTGCGTGGAGTGGATGGATCCCTTTGTCAATACCAGTCCTTGTCCTGTGGTAAGGCTGCCTGCAAAATTCTTGAAAACCATTCATCTGATGGATTTCACGATTCATGCTATGTTCCTCTTAAATACAACTGCAAAATACAACTTTTACAGTTCCATAATTTATTTAGATAACATATCACTTGCAAACAGCACATCATAAATCCCTCTGGTCCCAGAGTGAGATAGAGTCTCTCCAATAAACAGCATTTTGGTTTGGGGGGTAAGGGATTGCAGATTTTGTTTTATGACCTTTCCAGGAACACAAACCTTTCAGCAGAAAAAAACTCAACACATTTGTCTCATCTTGTTGTGCTATATGGTACATTGTTGATAAGCCAATGTTAAGGTGTGTGCAAGATTCCCTCTCTGTTCTGGCAAAAGAAGGTTAAAAACATTGTAAAATCTTGAACAAGAGATCATGCAAGCACTGCGACTGTTAACTTCTTGTCTGATGACTACTGTTATACTGTTTATTCCATGTCTGAAAGAACTAAAGACTTATTTTTTAACAATGAGCTGTCGTCTTTCAACAGACAAAAGCTTTCCAACCAGCCCTGTTGAGGACACAGGTGTACTCCAGGGGACTTTCTTGAAGCCCAGCCCCATCATGGTGAAAGGTGAGGAATAGTGACAATTAAAGAAGCACATCTGGACTCTTGCAAACATGATTTGCTAAATAAGATGTGTCATTATACATCATTACTCTGTGTGTTTGGTCTCAGGGCTGGCGGAAACTGTGTGGCCTGGAAGGGCTCAGATACTGAAACATGGAGAAGTCACTTACTTCTTGGACGGAGCCCACACCATGCGCAGTATGCAGGCCTGTGCAAACTGGTTCAAAGAGACCTCAGCCCAGCATGAAATGAACGCAAGGTGAACATCCCTCCCTACATGCATGACACTACGCAAGGGCTGTTTTACCTGCACCCATCTAGGAACTTGATAGAACTTAAGTTCAGCTGTGACTGTGGCTTAGTGGTAGAGTTGGTCAACTCTCACCTGGAAGGACAGCGGTTCAATCCCCAGCTCCTGCAGCCACATGTCTAATGTGTCCTTGGGAAAGACACATAAACCCAAGTTATCGCTGCTTCCTGGGTGGCGTATGAATGGATTAGTTACTTCTGATGGACTCTTTACACAGCAGCCTCTACCATCAGTGTGTGAATGTGTCGGTGTGACCTGCGGTGTAAAAGCTCTTTGAGTAGTCACAGGACTAGAAAAGCACTAAACAAGCTCAAGTCCATTTACCATGTACCATTTACTGCTCATGTTATTTCTGGCTCTCACTGCAGAATAATGTGTGAGAAATTCGGTTTATTTTATGGATAGCCCCTTGAGATGATCCCTCTGGTTTTCGAGGGGGTCCAATAAACCAAACCAGTGAAGCAAACAGCCATAAAAACAAACTTTTGGAAGGAGTGACCCCTTTTCCTTTAACAAGACCAAATGTTTTGAATGTCACAAGAGAAGAACTAGCCAATATTTTCTTAATGTGAAGGTTTGCTAATCCAAATTTGTTTTAAGGTGTTAAAATGGGCTATTAGATCAGAGCTCCCATGATGTTCACTTCCTGTTGTAGTTTTCATTTGTATTCACTTCAGTGTGTTCTCACTTCTAACCAGTACTGATGTTAAACCTTGGCATGTTTGTGTTGTAGCGGACCTGTCACCAGAGTTTTGCTGTTCAATACATCAGGAGAGAGAGACTCAAACGCCATGCTTAGACTACTGGTGGTGAGTAAAACTGCTTTAACTTTATAAACATGAAGATGTGGCGGGATAGATGGCCATTTTTGCAAACGTAGTATGTTGTAAGCCTTTAACAGTTTCTTATACACGTGCTTCCTTGTCAGGGAATGGTGGTTTAAGTCACATGTCCGTTCACATATGTGTCCTATTCTAAAGAGAAATCTATAATGTCTCTTTTGGTGACAATGTTCTGTTGACTATAAACATTTGAGTCTTTTTTGCTTCTGTTCTTTGCAGCCTTGTCATTTTGACTTCGCCGTGTTCTGCACAAACATCCCTGATGTCGGCACATTCTGCCCCACAGGTGAGATCTTTGAAACTGCGGCTTTTAAATGTTGAACGGCCAAATCCGACTTTAAAGTAAACAAACATGGAGAATGATGAACGGGAAGACTTAGCACTCCTAGCTTTTGGACTACTTTTTCCTGAAAATTCAGGGCGAGAAAAAAGTATATTAATAAAGAAGAAGGGTGAAATCGTCTATGAGTAGCCAGCCCTTCACCACAGGAAAGACTGACAAGATAATCTGAAGAACCATCAGAAACATCAGTATTTTGCCGAGTTAATCGAGCCTTAGCAATGTCCCTGACGTTGCAATATTAATCACTTCTCAGTTGCATCCCAAACTTTTATGATTGCTAAAGTTTCAAAGATTGATTGACCTTTAAGGCGCCATGGTTCCTTTCAAGGAAAAGTGAACGCTTTTAGAACAATGCATGTTTGTTGTATTTCTAAGAATATGATACGTTTAAAACGATGAAGTATGACTTGTGTCTGTCTCTCAGACTTATGGAACGTGAATCACACAGTGGAGGACATGAAGACTCGCTGTTTGGAAAACGAAAGGGACTGGAGATGCAACAACCTCGAGAATAGAAACGGTACGCAGCTGCTAACTGCCAACAACCTGACCCTGCTGGTCCCTGATCAAAAAGCCAACACCCTGGTCTTCCCCTGCGCCCTCAGCGCCCTCCAGTGGATCAGCCAGGGCCGGGATTCAGTCCTAACGGATCGAGGAATTACTGCTCTGCAAGGTCAACCCAACGTCAAGGCCAAAGCTCCTCTTCTCTATGACGCAGCAGAGATCCACGTCCTAATCACGGGAAGCCTCTACCTGGTGGGGGCAGCTCTTCAAAACCTCGACCCAGCATCCTACAGGTAGACAGAGAGTGAACAGAGAGGGAGTCACTGAGTGTGAGGATTACAATGCATTTTAAAGAATGGGTGGGTGCTCGGTTTGCTTCTTGATGCTATATGTTTAGACTTTAGTTGTTTATCTTACAGGTTGGTACCTTTGTTTGTCATCAGGGATTTCTCCTGAAAATGTCCTTAGATGTTTTCTTTTATAACATTTTACAAAAACTGCAATCTAACAGACACCAGGAAACACGCCACACACAACACAGGTCATGAGTTTCATTTATTTTCTGTTTCTAGAATTGTCATACTTCTTGCATATTGTATTGTCGCT
Source organism: Tautogolabrus adspersus (assembly GCA_020745685.1). Classification (NCBI taxonomy): domain Eukaryota; kingdom Metazoa; phylum Chordata; class Actinopteri; order Labriformes; family Labridae; genus Tautogolabrus; species Tautogolabrus adspersus. The sequence goes on along the minus strand of CM036549.1, from coordinate 2,681,845 downwards.
TTTAAACTAAAATATTAAACGCGCTTTTAAAAGAAACTGTTACGTCTGTTATTATTTATGATGTGTCCTTTCCTGTTGCAGTAATGACAAATAGCCGACTGAAGACCTCTTCCCACTATTCATATATTTGGCCCATAAAAACGTAGTAGTAATGTTTTCTTGGACATTGATGTGAATGTTCAGTAACATAGCTTACTATGTGGCACAATAAGAAGTGTAAAATATTCATGATTTTTTCTTGGACTTTGATGTGAATGTAAGATTATTGATAAGCATTGGCTTATTGCAGTTTCACACATACAAACAGTAGCTTGATTCAGCTGATGTGTGCTAGGTAAATAAATGCAAGCGATGTGATGCAAGTAGCTCTTGGCCACTTTCATTTGTTCAAAGTAGCTCTCAGATGAAGAAAGGTTGGAGACCCCTGTCCTACAGAGAGCGTTTCACAATGATAAATAAAGTCCTCCAAGTGGGTGGCCTGGATTCATATCCGACCTGTGGCTCCTCGTGTCACTCCCTTCTCTCTCTCTCCCTGATTTCTGACTCTATCCACTGTCCTATCTCTACTGTAAATAAAGACATAAAAAGCCAAAAAATAAACCTTAAAAAAAAACAAAAAAACACTTGTGTGTGCATGATAAATCTTTTTATTATAATGTCCAAAATCCACATCTATAAATCTAATTTAAAAGTTAAAAAAAACAAGCTTCATTGCATTCAGTATCGAGTTCAAACAATCCATTAATTCAGTTCATTCCTCTGAAAAACAGAAAACAATTCAAACTGTTACAGCTCGTAGTGTGTTTAAAGTCTTTACATGGACTTTGAATGAACCTTTACAGAAGACGATTAGAGCCAGACACGAGAAAGAAAGAAAGAACGAGAGGAGGAAGATCTTTATTTTCCATAATGCATTCAAGAAAAAAGTCCAAATGTCGAGAAAAAGGTCACAATAAAATGTAGAATGAAGTTTAAATATCCCAAAAAAGTCCAAATGTAGACGATAATGTTGAGATACAACTTCGAGAATAAAGGCGACATATCTGGGGACATTTTTCTCAAAGTGCATGATGGCAAAAATCTTCCTCCTCTCTTTATTTATTTTCTAATTTCTGGCCCTAATCGTCTACCGTACCCCTCTCCATCTAACTTTCCTTTTTTATGTATTTGTTATATATTTGAGCTGTGCACATGCTTTCTAAAATATTTCTTTTCTGATTACAGAAACATTTTAAATGTTATCTGTTTTTGTAAATAAAGGGGGCGAAAGTCTTGCGATTCATTCCCGGAACAGTAGGTGGAGACATTCGCTTTTTTACATTGTTTACAACCCGCCAGAAGGGAAAACCAAAGAAGAAGAAGAGTTGTGTACGTACGGCGGAAGTGACGTTCGAACACAGGGCGCTCTGCTGCTGGCGCTGAGTTTAAAGAGTCCCTGTTGGAGGTCTGCAGCTATTTTATGTGCAATTCTTTGTAAAAATCACTTTTTAATCTGAGCCGAAGATGTCAAGAGAAAGGTGAGTGTACTTATATTTTAATAGTTTGTTATTTTAACGTCGTTTGAAGACCGATTCTGTGAACTTAAACGGACCCTGCGTAAAAAAGGAGCCAAAACTAAGTTACGTGGTTAGTTTTAGCGTTTCTTTCCACTTAAGAATAAAGCATGCCGAATTGTAATTTAATTCATTTAAAACCAGTAGCTTAATCTACAATTTAAATTGTGTGTGTAAAAAAGACATTATAAGTGGATTTAGGTAAAAATAAGTAAAATCGATACCGCGCTTTCGTCTCAGCGAGGCCCCTCATCTCTGCATGCTTCCTTCCTGCTTTATAAACCATAAAGTAGCTACGAAATATAGAATTAAAAACGCAGGGTTAGATTATACTTATATTGCTTAAAAATAACTTATTCTGGGTTTTCTGATTGCCTTTAGTTTTGTAGTTTGCGCGGTCTCAACGCTGCTAGCTGAATAAATATGGCGGGCAGAGAGAGAGAGCCTTTTCTCTGCAAGAGGCTAGCTCGCTACATAATATGTTTGTCTGATATGACGCTAGGTGAAGCTGCTTTAGAACAAACATTTGGGGTATGAAATTGTCTGATAAGTTTCTCCCTCCACCCAGCATGCCTCTGCAGGACCTGCCATGCCTGGGCCTGCAGACCTCCATGTTGTCTCAGTCCAGGAGGATCAACAAGCGCAAGTCCAGAAGCAGCCTCACGGAGGGCCTGGACACGGAATGCACCCCCTCAGACCTCATCCAGCAGTGGTCCCCGAGCCACAAGCACCAGCGGCTCATCAGCATGGGGAAAGAGAACGACCAGAACCAGTTTGTGCTAGCCAGGAGGTCAAGGAGGAAGACAGGTCCCACATCAGGTAGGAAAAAGCCTCCTTACATCCTTTAATAAGCGTGCCACAGTCAGTTGTTTGTACTTATGATGAAGTGTTTGCTCTTATGTCATCGACAGGTATTTCATGGGACCACCTGCCCGAGGAGCTTCTTCTCAGGATCCTCTTCTACCTCCCTCTGCAGGACCTCCTCAGGATGTCCAGAGTTTGCAAACGCTGGAATCGCTTAGCGTGAGTTTCAATTAACCAAGTTCTCGTCAGAGGACCAATTTCTTTCAGTTTCACCTCTGTTTGAAAGTTTGAGTATTTGTAACACAAACAGAGAGACCATAGTCTAAACTGCACAAATATGCCGGCAATACTTTTTCTGACATAGTTGTGCAATCAAGACATTGTGCAGGAGTTAGCCTGCATTCTTGTGTTATCGAAATGTGACCGGATCAGTCTGTGTAAGTTATCGTCTCCAGACACTGCATACATGTTGTGATTATATCTCACTCTCTGTCTGATCCAGGTTTGATGAGTCTCTGTGGCACAGTGTGGACCTGGAGGGTCTCACTCACATGGGTCAAGCTCTGCAGCAGGTGCTGAACATCGGAGTGTGCAGGCTGCGCTGCCCTCGCTCCTTCGTGGAGGAGACAAACTTCACAGGCACCGGGTAAGTCCAGCCGATCAGTCTATGATCTATTTGCTTTCCTCCGAGATAAAACAGTATAACACTCTTGCGAGTGGTAATTAAACAAATAAATGAGTTGTATAAACAGGACTTGATAGTTTTATCTTTTCTGTCTTCAAGTGCTCTGCAGATAGTTGAGTTGGATCTGTCCAGCTCCATCATCCCCACCTCTGCTCTGGAGAGCATCATCTGTCGCTGCACACAGCTGGAGTATCTGAGCCTGGAGGGTCTGCAGCTCTCGGACGCCATCATCAGGTATCATTTCATCTCTTATCACACTACCACCACGACTGAATAACATGATCATGGTGTTTTCTGTTTATGTATCCATGTGTGTGAGTTTCTGATCCTGTTGTAGATGTTTGATGTTTTTAATCTTCCGTCTCTCTCGTCAGCTCTCTGTCAAAGAACACAAACCTGCTGCAGCTGAACCTGAGCGGCTGCTCCGGCTTCTCCGCTCCTCCTCTGGCCGACATGTTGAAATCCTGCAGCAGGTCAGAAATGATTCATCTGAAGAACAACGGCTGCTTTTATTTACCCACTATCTCGATCTCTGGTCGGTCTCTAATGCCTTTTCTTCCCTGTGCAGAATCAAGCAGCTGAACATCTCATGGTGCGACTTCAGCAACGATCATGTGAAGAGTGTCGTGGAGAATCTGAGCTCTGCTGTGACTCAGCTCAACATCAGCGGCTACAGAGAGAGCCTCACGCTGGACGGTGAGTGATGGATGTTTTCTGAAACCTTCACTCTGAGGAGCAGCTGATGCTTCTATCTCATAAACAGAAAGAAATGAGTTGTAACAAGTTGTTTTCATCATAAAGAAAACACAAGTCCACATGTCATTTGATACTAAATATGTGTATTTTGAACTTAAGGTAATATATATGACAAAGAGTTGCACATGATCTTTAAAATATTCCACGTATTTGTATGAAAAACGACTGAATCCACTCGGGGATTACCAAACAAGTTGTGGGATTCGATTTCTTTGGTCGATGAATCCTTCGAGCTGAGATGACGGTTCTCTGTGTGTGTTTTTTAACAGATGTGACGATGCTGGTGACGAGATGCCCCCAAATCCAGACCCTGGATTTAAGGTACGATGTTTCCTCTGGATGAGAGGGGGGAGCACAGGGAGGGCTGCTCTCCAGAGCCGGAAGAAGAGAGCCTATGTGAGAGGTTTCATCGGCTTACGTAGAGACCTGAAGCCGTCTCGTGAAATTCTTGGTTTCATATCGGAGAACTATTGCGTGATTTGCAGAATAAGACATTAAGCCCCCCCCCCCCCCCTGCAGACTTATCCTGGGATTACTCCAACGTACATTTGTATATCGTCTCTGCTTTCTGGTCTATGTTACTCTAACGGGGAACATAATTTAGGACGCACTGATGGTGTGTTTCATTTGATCTCACCAGTCGGAAACTCAGAGTAACCGTCTGATATGTTATCAGGAACGCCCCCTGTAGTCGGAAATGTAACGCTGAAACTACAACTTCAGTAGTCCAAGTTAAAATCCAACATGGCTGCCTCGTGCATCAATAGCGACATTTAAGCTGTAACTTTTGTGTTCATGAGCAGCTTAGTCCTCTTTTTCTGTGATTAAATCGAGAGTTCGTTCAAGTCCTATCGGTAGACATGTCATGTTGTTTTCGCTCACAAACTATCACACAGTGTTGTTATCTCCAGGGATTACCTATACAAACAAAGGCACTCCGGGAGGCGTCCATGTTGCTTGTCCAACTTGCAACTAGAACACCGTTAACTCGGATGTGACGTCCCATCTCTGAGTTCTGCATTAAATGGAACACACCATTACCCGTGCCGCAGCAAATTTGTAGTTTTAACATACTTCAGCGTTGGCTCTACTTCAAATACGTAAATACTAATAAAAATGAGTATTGCTCAGTTTTTTTACCAATAAGTCAGATGTTTTGTTTTCTGATGAATGTGCTGCCCCCTGGTGGTGTCCATGAATAAATCATCCGCCTGCTTGTTTTGTCACAGTGACAGCACTCTGCTGATGGCCGACAGCTTCCACGTCCTCAAACAGCTGAAGAATCTGCTCCACCTTTCTCTGAGCCGCTGCTACCACATCCACCTGGCTGCTCTCACGTAAGTTTACCTGAGGACGTATTATACCGTCCATAAATATCCACTGAAGATGTCAGCTCTCTGTAATGTTTTAAATTTAGGCTGCAGTACCCATTTTAAACACTAGATGTCAGAGTTACATGTTGCTCTTTTAATGTTGTGAAAAATATTCAAAGGTTATCGTAACATTCAGATAGTTTGATCGTCTCGGCCTGTGTTCAACTATTTTTATGTGAAGAAGTTATTTTGTATTTTTGCAGCGACCTCGGTCAGATGTTCCCCTTGCTCTCCCTTCTGGAGGTTTTCGGCCTCGTACACGACTCCCAGCTCTCCTCTCTGAAGAAGGAGCTGCCTCGCATCAGCATCAACACCCGCCCGTTCTCCAGCATCTCCAGGCCCACGCCCGCCTGCAGACCCCCAGGCCCCGCCAGTGACCGCGCCATGTGGAACAGAACGTGCCGTCTGAGGGTCAAGCTGTAAACCACGGAGCCGCGTTTCAGTGTTTGTTGCTGCTACAGACGTGTCTTTTAATGTTGGCGGGCATTAAGGTTACTAAAGGTCATGTCCTGCCTGCTTTTAGGGAAATGTTGAATTTAGGGAACATCAGATTTGGATGTTGAATCCAGTTTTTCTTGAATGTGTTGATATGAACTTTTAGGGATGTTTTTGAATCCGTTTCAGGTTCTAATAATGTGTTATTTAAATATTTTGTGATGGAAACAAGGTTTTTAAAGGCTCGATTGAATGTTGACGTCTATCGGATGTCTGTAAATATTTAGCGCAGCTGATCTCTCGGACATTTTAAAAGATACTCGTGTTCTCAGCTGTAATAATGAGAAAAGAGTCGCTCTTAATCAGTGAGAAGGTTTTAATGTAAAACAATAGATGCAGCCAGACCAGCTGTGAATGATCCTTAAAACCACTTTGTTACATTAAACACACATTACGTTTACCCGGACCGGGTTATCATTCATGTACCTGTGACTCCTCTGTCGCTCTAATGATGACTTCTATGTGTCGTGTTCATGAATTAATGTGCTGTACGCTCGGTGCTCTCTTCCATTTCATTCCAAATGTCACGCAGACTGAAATTCAGTGTTTTAACTTGTGAATTGTTCATTTTTCAGTAAAACACGGAAAAAAAATCTGCTGTTTTTGTCTGAGCTTGTTTTTCATCACCTGTATTCAAAGTTAGTTCTGTTATTTGTTAAAGGTCACATATTCTCCTCCTCATCAACCAGTTTAAGTCTCAGAGCTCCCAAAACATGTGTGAAGTGTCTTGTTCTAAATCCACTCTGATCCTGTATTTGATCATGACTATAAACCCCTCTATTTCAGCCCTGCTCAGAACAGGCTGTTTCTGTGTCTGTAGCTTTAAATGTAAATGAGCTGTGTCTGGCCACGCCCCTCTCTGGAAGGGCTTGGGTGGCTCGGACTTTCTCGCTCCATGTCCTATTGTTTACGGTGAGAAGGCAGACTCAGAGGGCAGAACAAACACCTAGCTGTGGGAGTGTCACTTATTTTTCAGTCTCTATAGAATAAACTCACTTCTAAATCTCCTCTGATTCAAACCAACCATTGATTGACAGTATGCAGTAGTATGCTGCTGATTTTGGTGACGGAATGACCCTCCCTCGTCCCTACTCTGTCTCTAATTGGCTAGTACACACTAACTTAATATTCAAGAGGAGTCACTGTTTATAACAGAGGCCGTTTGTCCTCTGCTGGACGAGCCACTTAAAAAAACATGGGGGGGAAATTAAGAGTATACCCACTTCTTTAGGCACCACTGATCCACTGGAGCTGGCAATGAAAGAGCAGAGAGGGAGAATAAAATCTTGTAGCTTAAATAGGACGCTGATATGAAGGAGGTGTCGTCAGGTGTTGTAATTAATAAAGTGTGAAGTCAGTGCAGCTCGAGTGGTCTGCCTGAAGTCGCTCGTAGGTCTCTGTCAGGCTCAGGTTGTTATTCTAAATGTCTGATAACATGACAGAAAGGATCCCTACAGACAGACCTCGACCTGAAACCACCGTAACGTGATTTCTCTGCAGAGCCGACAAACTCCGTGGAAAAAAGCTGCAGGTTTATCTTGCACAGCAGGTGTGGCTGGTCATTCAGGCTCATGATCAGATAAGTGCTGTGTTATCTTAAGTGTATGAAAGGGTTGATTTGGGTAGCTTGCAAAAACAACATTGTGATGGATATTTAACCTCTTTAACAAAAGTTATTTTAATGAGAACGCCTCAAAGAGTAAAAGTGTCTCAACGGGGGAACTTACCAAAACAACCTGTTTTCATTTTAACCCATAAATCTGACAAAGGTGAGTGAGTGTTATATATATTGCAAATACAATTTATTTTGAACTTGCATGTCTGAAATTCTTTTATTTTGTATTTCAATAATACAAATTGTTAGGCTTTTATTTTGAAGCTTTGTACTGTCTTAAGCTGAGAGTTCTTAACTTGCTGTGTGCTTTTATTTTGAAATAAAGTAAGGCCCTTCTGGTAGATGGAAGCTTAGGACAGGAAGTTCAGCACAGAAACAGGAAGTGGTTAGGGATCCCAAAGTGACATCAACCAGCTCAAAGGAACGGTAACAAAGGTCAGTGTGTGATGTCATCAGGTGGATATGACTTTGGACTCGTCAGCTGAGCTGTCTGAGAGTTTGTTAAAGTGAAATGAGACATTCAAAGATGCAGCAGTGTCCTTCTTTTACATCACTGAGACTACAGGGAGACACTGAGGACGACTATCTACGGTGAGCCTGAAGGGACAAAAAAGAAGACCTTAATTAATCGTGACTAACTGGTTCAGGCTGACAGCCGTAGTATCTGGTTTCAATCTTTTTAAAGGAAGGCAGTTTGGGAGAACTTACAGTACATCTTTATGTTTACAGAATCAGTGTTTAGTTTATTATCCGTTCACGTTTGAGCTTCTTTTCACCAGAGGAACTGTTTGTGATGTCACTGAGACAGACGTCTAACTATGACTGAAACCACGACTCTGTCCGTCTGAGGGAGGACGATGGGAGAAGCGTTGGGATGTTTTGTAATCTTCAGCTTCATCACAGAACGTTAGTGATGAATCTGTCGAGGAAAGAGAGGTGAGCGTAAATAAGCACACAGAGAAGGATTTTGTTTTTCAAACAACTTTATCTGATTCAAAAACTGACACAGGATGTTCACGAGGAACCGTTCTTTTGGCACGCTTCGATGTACAATTTCCTGATTTATAAACTCATCCTCATTAAGAAAAACCTCGTCATTCAGAGTCCGGGGCAGGGAGGTGTGACAACAACATTTCATGACGTGTGTGTGTGTACAAGAAGTTTCACTGATTTTGATTGTTTTTAATCGATCTGACTGCAGCACAGTGTCGTCTAACTGCGTCCTCTCCATCGCTCCAGCGTCACATCACAGCACATTTAGAGCAGATTTAAAATCACTGAAATCACTTTGGTTCTGTAGAAACTTTCGGCCACACGCTGCTCTTTAAACATCGTCTTCTCCTGTCCCGTGAGAGGTTTCAGACCTGTGACCAAAATCACGGAGCAAAATGTCTAAAAATGGCGTTCTGCTGTTGGTGCACTTTTTGTTTCTCCTCTCAGACTCCAGTGTTTCAAACTACTACAAAAAATATACACGCTTTGTTTCAAAAATATCTTCAGCCACTGTTCATTCAGTTCACTGTATAAAAACACTTTCATATCCCTGCAGCACTAATCATAAATTCATTCCTGTTCAGTGTGCATCACAGCCGGATGTTTCTTCTTCCTCCATGTCAAAGATCATCACAGTCAGCACGCTTTAGTTAGTTTGGACTCGATCAAAAACACGACGTCCTGCTGCAACAAACAATGACTAGAGCAGCAAACCGGGATTCATCCACCGCGGAAAATAGTCCCTAAGAAATGCATCTTTATAAAAAACGATTTCTTTTGGGGGTTCTGTGCCTTTATTGGTGAGACAGGACTTTAGCTACAGTTGGAAATCGAGAGAGAGAGAGAGAGAGAGAGAGAGAGAGAGAGAGAGAGAGAGAGAGGGGAATGACACGTGGGAAAGAATCCACAGGTCGGATTCGAACCCGTCCCCCGCTTCTCAGACTACAGCCTCTGCACATGGGGCACGCGAGCCAAACACTGGCCATCGGCGCCCTCCAACATTTGTTTAAACGACAGAGAGGAGAAACAACTTGTTGTATTCTTTAAAAAGAAATGAAAAGATGGATCAGGAGTGAAAACACGTCATAATATTCTGTCCTTTTACATTCGATCTACGGCTGCACAGATCTGATTCGGATTTGAACAACTGAGATGAAAACAGGGACGGTCAAAGTGAGTTCCTCTGCCTGCGTGGAGAGAGCTGAAGTTTAAGCTGATTGGACGATCCTCACGCTTGTGACCCTGTAAGGCTCTATGAAGGGGGCTGGGTAATAAACACTAAAAATATAATCTGGGACATTCAGGCCACATCCGTTAAAAATATTGATAGATTTTCTGCTGTTTGCTGCTTTAAGAAGCATCTTCTGATGATAGTTCCCTTTCAAAACCCGCCGTGCAGACGCCTCCCGATCAGCTGTGCGCCTCCTTTTTTAAGATGCAGGTATGAATGAGTTTTGTTGCCGTAGACTTTAGTGAATCATGACAGTGGATCGTGGTTAGCTGCAGGGCGGAGGCTAAAAAAACCTATTTTACATTACTTAATTATTAGTCCTAGTGCATGCCTCAGGTTGACCTTTGACCTATGAACTACAGGAGCTTGTAGTTGAAGTTCTTGCAGCCCTTTGACTTGAGCCCTCCATTTTTAAAACATCGTCCTCAAGAATAAAAGTTTACAAAATGAAGAGACCTATTTATCGCTGGTATCAAACCATTCTTTGACATTCTGACACCCAAAGAGCAGAAAGAAACTCTGATTGGTGCATTCCCAACCTGATCCACCAGTAAACATGAAGCATAATCATGTCTGACTGGGTTTTATGTCATAAAGTCATCGCTGTGCTCACAATGAACCAAAGGTTGATCTGAAATAAACATCTATTTATAACTCATCTATTCCTCTGTTCACGTTTTCTGAGGCTTTAAAGGAGCAACATGTAGGATCTGATAAAGTGAGCTTACTCTATGATCAGACATTAAGGAAACATGCTATGTTGAAGTGCTGGCTTCTCTGACAACAATGCAGCAGCCAGTATGTCCTCCTTCTAACTTTAGATTCTGGTCCTGAATGGTCTGGATTTGTTTGGACCAGAGAAGGTAGGCGGTTTTAAGGCACCCCCACACGGCCGTTTTGGACGCCCCTCGGTTTACCAGATATGAGAGCAGTTATCAGGTCAAACCAACAGGTGTTGCAGCGATGGAAGCGGGCAAGAGAACTGGTTCAGATAGAAGTGATTGTACCCGACCTAAAAAGCCTCTGCATGTTTCTAATAAGCTCCACGAGCAGAAACGTGCTCAAACTAGGATCAATATTGGAGATGCTTTTGAAAAATGGAGAGAGGTTAGAACGCAGAAAGGTTTACAGACCGATGCAGAGCTGGATAAACACTGAAGCTTCAGTGTCCACCACATGGTGACCTGCGTGAGCATCCACTCTAGAGGAGAGCGGGGGGGGGGACAGCTCTCTACAATGTTTAGAATTTGGACTGCAGTACCCATTTTAAACACTAGGTGTCAGAGTTACATACTGCTCCTTTAATGCAGTGAGAGACAGTCGATAGTAACAGACTTTAAATATGTTTGACAGTTTCTAGAAGCTGTATAATCTGTTACAACCTGTTGGAAAGTTGTAAAGGGATAAAACAAAAGAAAAAAATCAGTTTGAAAATAATAAGTTGAGGAAAAAGAACACGCGTCATAAAACAAAAGTAACAATGATACCTTTCTGTTGCTCAGGTATAAAAACACGTGAGGAAGCTAAAATCTAAAAGCTGTACTTCCTTTTGAACTCAGTGTGCTGGAGAGAAAAAAGGCGAATTTAGTTTTCTAGAAGAACCGTCCGGAGCTGATCCTCCTCGCTCATGCTGATCGTAGCGAAGGCGCCATCGTTAAACTCGAAAGAAGTCCCGCCGTCGACCACCATGCAGGCGTCCCAGCACCGCGAGCGAACACACACCCTGAAGACACAGACGCATAAACACATTCAGAAAGGTTCACCACTTCTTCGCAGCTCGTGCAGCATCGTTTCGTCACTCACCTGCTGGCGAAGCCTCTCTGGCGGCTGCTGGAGAACACGCGGTTGACGATGGGCTCCCTGACGCTGTACAATAAACGTTTGTCGTGCGGACTGAACACCAGGGACTCGTTGTATTCATCAGTAACTAAAGAAACGCAGAAATACAATCGTCACAGGAAATAAAGTGCCTAACAAGTCAAAGACAAACACAGGAGGAGTGTCGACTCACCCTTTCCAATAAAGTCACGATTAAGGGGGATTTCTAGACCGGTCTGGGATTTTCCTGAAAAAGACAACACGGTGTTTTTCTGTAAGGTTCAAAATAAAACCTTTACTTTAGTTTCACAGGGATTTTCACACACTCACCAATCTTCAGCACCTCCTCCACGGCTTGTTCGGCGAGTTTGTTGATGTTATACGACCTGAGGGCACCAAGAGAGAAACCACTTCAGAGAGACGGGAGGATTAAAGGAGAGTTCTTGCATTTTAAACATGGGCTCTAGTTGTTATAGAACGACAGTCTAGTTCGAAACAAGCGGTAACCTCCGGTCTTGAAAAATGAAGCCAATGCGGAAGTGCAAAACCCTGCAGTTCCTCGAGTGTCCACTAGAGGCTGGCTCAAGGAACACCGGCAGTCACAAACACACAACAAGCAGAAAAGCTGTTTTTACAGCATAAATAAACATGTTTACAGCCTGGTACAAAAAACGTTAAAGGTGTGATTAGTTATTGTCCTCACTGGCTCACACTGTACGGAGTTTGAATTTTTTTTTTTTAAACGGCTCCGCTTTCACTTTTAGAACGATAGACCTACGTGTCATCCATAGTTAGGCACGTAGCTGAAATGATTGACAGGTGGGTGCGGTGTAACGGTTCATCAAGAGGCGTAAAACCCGCCTCAGCTCTCAGCCTGTCGTTAGGTTGACTGAAAGTTAGGCTGAGACAGCATTTCCAGCATGGCGGCTGCTGCTGATGAGCCTCTGGAGCCCCCTGCAGGAACAGAAGGCTGACGTCACTCAGGCTTCGTCCTTTAATATTTACAATCTGTGGTCCTGAGCCACTTGATCCAGAAGGGACCTAGCTGACTCGCGTCGCCGTAGTTTGCAATTCGACACTAACGAACGATGAGCAGTCAGACCAGATTGCAATCAAACCGTTTATTTTTTAAACCCTCTGAGCAAACGTTCAAGTGGATTTAGATCAGAGCAGTTCAGATCAAAATGTAAACGTTACAGACGGACATAAAGATTGTTCATGATCTCATTTAACTGTCTAAATGTGTTCTGTTATGTTTTATTTGTAGATTTTAAGAATGAAATGACTGAAAACTAACACACAACCTTCGTCCACTACTCTTCAACTCGTGTTTCATGAGGATGAGTTGATAGTTAAATATTTAAGGTCAAGCTGTGAGCTGTGTAAAGTTCAAACCTACCAGGCTTTGGATCCTGTTCCCGTGCAGATGCTGAGTCCTGAACTCTTCTGTTTCTCCCACGGGCCGTCATCCACAGAGATCTCGTAGTACGAAGCCCTGTGGAGGTGAACTCTGAGTTACAAGGGTTTTAACTTCAGTCTGTGCTGGACAGATTTGATATGAGCTCATATTAACGTGATGAAGGTACCTGGAGGACAGAGATTCTCCGATGAAGATCTCATTCAGGCTCCTGATGGGGAGCAGACTCGGCTTGGAGAAGCTCTCCTGCACGTTTCCTTTCCCTGAAAGAAATGATCACTGAATTGGTACCAGATTAAAAACTCATAGACGTACTTTAATCAAGTTCCTGATCAATGAACAGTGATTCACACAGGAGGACACAGACAGACAGACAGACAGGAGGACTGGGACAGGTACACATGTCGGGTTGAGGAGTCGTACTCCGCTGGCTGTCCTTGGTGGTGATGCGATGAGCCTGACTATGCTGCTCCAGGCTCAGCTGCAGCTCGTGCAGGTCCACCGGGGTGGGGTTGATCCCTGTCCCCTCTAGGTGCAGACGGATCCTCTGACGCCACAGCCACCTGAACGCAGCACAGGACGATAAACAGAGCATCATACACTTTACGATAGTGCCAGTTCAAACTGTACGAGCGAATTGTTAACGACTCACACGCAAAGCTGATGAGTTATGTTGAATGGAAAATGGACTTGAGCTTGTTCTTTTCTAGTCTTCTGACTACTCAAAGCGCTTTTACACCGCAGGTCACACCGACACATTCACACACTGATGGTAGAGGCTGCTGAGTAAAGAGTCCATCAGGAGTAACTAATCCATTCATACACCTCTGACGAAGCAGCGGGAGCAACTTGGGGTTAAGTGTCTCGCCCAAGGACACATCGGGCGGCTGTGGCTCAGTTGGTAGAGTCGCTGTCTCTTGACCGGAAGGTCGCGGGTTCAATCCCTGATGTGTCGCCGCCTCGACTGCTTCGTATGAATGTGTATGAATGGATTAGTTAATACTGATGGTCTCACTACATGGCAACCACTGCCATCAGGGTGTGAATTGGTAGGTGAGTAGTCAGATGATTAGAAAAGCGCTATACAAGCTCAAGTCCATTTATCATTTACCATCGGGTGGAGGAGCTGGGGATTGAACCCCCAACCTTCCGGTAGACAGACGCCCCTCTGCAGGACATGCGAGTAATTTGTCGTCACAACGGATTAAAGACAATTTTCAATAAAGTTTCCTTTGAAAACTTCCACAGAGAGAAGTCAGAGCTACGTGTATTTCAGACCTCTCATTTGCACAAACATGAAACCAAAACTAAAGGCTGCAAGAGACTGAGAGCTCAGGAGAGAGGAGAGTTATTTATTTCCATTTATAGATTCAGTTGAATTAATGTATCCTCTGGTGCTATAGATAGCTGAAATAACTTGGCATGTGAAACGTAACCTTAGAGAGCTCGCCTGTACCGAGCCGTCGCTTATATTTGTAATCTGATAACACGGGAGGAGGCTCGGGCAGCTGAGTGTACCAACAGAGCAAACATGTCGTCTCTTATCAATAACATATGTCCTGGAGAGCTACAACCATGACTTCATACGTTATTCTGCTGAACATTAGAGGAGGGAAGGGTCTCAGGAGGAAGGAGGCAGGACATGACGTACAGAGGCAACAGAGTAATGTTTAAAACATTTCAAGATGGCGGATGAAGCAACAGTCTGCTTCACTGTGGGCACAAAGATCATACCGCTCACTCACTGGCTCACCCTGGTTTCACACAGAAATTTTAAATCTTACAGGGGGGCTGGCTACTGACATTTTCAGGAGTTCTGTGTGAGTGTATGAAAGGGGTGTTACACTCCAGTTACCTGGAGACACACCTGCAGCAGCAGCATCAGCAGGATGATTCCTGCAGGACACAATACCTGGATTTAAGTAATCTTAAGCCTGACAGGGAACACAGCAGGGGTGTAGGCACCTTGTGACTTTTACCTGACAAAACAGGTTTAAACCTGTCTTGAACTGTAAGCTTCTGAGAGAGCGACAGCCCAACATTGTTTTACAGACCGCAGTGAAACATTTCGGAGGAGGACTCTGGCAATTCTAGTTTTTGTGACAGTAGTGTGACATATTAAACCAGAAGAAGTCAAAACGAAGCAGCGCTCAGATTGTTTGTGGGTGAAATACGCACCTGAACTCACCACGGCAGAGTTTCTGCAGAGCCTCAGGGAAGGCATGAGTGTACCGCACGGGCAGGCACAGGTGACCTTCTGACCTTGAAATGAAAGAGAGAAATGTTGTAAACTCAGCTGAACAAAGAGTGCTGAATATAAACAGTGTGGAGTAATGACATGACACTTTATTTTACAGGGAAAATCAATCTCAGGGTATTCTACACCTGGGCAGACTTAAAAGTACAAAACGTTTTTGGGAATTTCTCAAATAAATTGTTTAAGCCAGCAGCCGTGAAACAGGCTGTAACGGCTGCAATATAATCCTGAGAGTGAAATGCGTCCAATCAAAGTGCTCAATCAATCAGGTTTTAGTCCCTGACAGGCTCAGATTGTTATTCTAAGAAGTCTGACAACAAAACAGAGATAAACCTTTTCATTAAAGAGGGAGATGATTTCTTTCTATTGAAGGTTTATTGTTGGGCTTTTTTATGCCTTTATGTAAAGATAGTACAGCGGATAGAGTCAGAAATTGGGGAGAGAGAGAGAGAGAGAGTGGGGAAAGACATGCAGGAAAGGAGCCACAGCTCGGATTTGAACCAGAGCCGTCCGCTTGGAGGACTTCAGCCTCTGTACATGGGTTACACAATAACCACTAGGCTGCCGGAGTAGCAGAGAGAATCACTCCCATGATTCCCCGCCAGCCTCAACGTCATCTTTTGTTATTGTTTTGATTGAGAGCCCCCTGGTGGAGGAATTTACATACTGTGCCTTTAAGGAGAGCGATGCAGCGGCCCTTTAATCTAAAGGTCCATCTCTGTAGGAATCCTTTCTGTAATGATGTCACACCCTTAGAATACAAGGGACAGGAAAGACGACTTCTAGTGGACTAACTTTGATTGGGTTCATTTCCCCCTGAGGCTAATGGAGCAGCCGTCACAGCCTGTTTCTCTGCTGCAGGCTGAACAGATTCCATAATGTTTGTATCTGGAAGAATGTGAAAGCATCGCCCAGGTTTTCCTTGAACTCTCCTTTAAGTGTTCCTTCTTTTAGCTTATCATCCTGAGGAGTTAGAGCTCAAATCGTTCTTTAAACATTCACCCAGAAAGTGCTGCTCAGGGGTTTTTACCTCTCAGGGTCCGTGTTCACGCCAACAACCGGTTTGTCCTTGCTTAAAACCTTACTGGCAACAAGTAGCATTGTCCCGTCACCTAACAAAACAAACTGCAGTTAGAGAACTTGTATTGTGTGTTTTTTTTGTTCCTTTGTTCACATGACTTTTTGCCCCCTGGGGTTGAATAAGTTAAAAGTCCTGTCCATTCAGTGCGACACGCCTGGACACAAAAGTTTGTGTTTAAGGAAGTTTTGTTTTGTTTTAGTCAAACAAAAAGTAGAAAAAACAAAAATAACGATTTACGCATTTTGACTTCTGTGGAACAAAAAGTGCTGAATGGTGATAATCTAAAAACTCCCACCTCCAGCGGAGATAATAGCATCTGCCCATCGCACGACTTCTTCGTCATACTCTCCTCTCTTCACCACTCGCACCTCGATGCCTTCTTTCCTACAAACACAGAAACATGCACATTTCTTTACAAACAGAGGCGGCAATAAACAACCTGACAACACTTTGTGTCCGTGCTTCAGGAGAGTTTTCAGGTGTTTGTATTCGACCTTTTGACTTTGAAAATAAATCTGTACTTTCTAACCCAAATATCTTCAGAACAGGCGGAGAGGAATTATGGATCTCTTTGCATCATTGTGCACCAACATCTCAAGGCCAATTTGATCTTAGAGGGCGCAGTTATTTATAACTTCATGGTTATTGTAAGTAGAGAATTTGCGATAAACACATGGCAAAAGTCAGAATTTATCGCTGTGCATACGAAGATATTTTATGTGTCCCGGCAGCTCTTTCTCACTTTTACCTACTAAACCCACTAAACATGGGTGTTGTTAAAAACATGAACAGCAGGTTGACATAAAAACTAGAGGCAGGAAGCTGCAGTGCGTGTAACATTAGTCCTCAGTCCAAAATCAATTAGCCAGCTGTCTGAGAGTTTGTTAAAGTGAAATGAGACATTCAGAGATGCAGCAGTGTCCTTCTTTTACATCACTGAGACTACAGGGAGACACTGAGCACGAATATCTACGGAGAGCCTGAAGGGACAAAATAGCATGATTAAAAAAATGTATGCATTCATTTCAGACCATAATTAATTGTGATTAACTCGTTAATGCTGACAGCCGTAGTATCTGGTTTCAATCTTTTTAAAGGAGCCCTTATAAAAACTAATGAAAACTATAATAACCTTGATCTTTGTAACACGTATCTGTGCTTCTACCCGAGTGGAGCCTGTGTATATCTCATTCTGACGCCTCTGCAAAGCTGCAATAACCTTCCCTGTGTGCTCTTAGGAATATGCCTGATCTCACCTCAGGCTCTTCACAATATGTTCCACATTGTTGGTGTGGATGTTGTGTCTTTCCAGCAGGCCGCTGTAGCTGGAGCCTTTCATGGCAAGCTGGGGAAAAAAACAGACACAGCAACACTGAAGCATAACCAGAAAACTGTAAAGGTAAAGTTCTGATCAAGTGAAAGGAAGCCCTCACCAGCTGTCTCAGGTCGTCTTCAGAGAGTCCTGCATAGCGATACCTCTGCTGCTCGAACTCATACCTTGTGGTTTTTGTAACCACAGCCACCTTTTCAGGTTTGAATCCACCTTTTGGCAGAGATGAGTTGTTGCATATTGAAGTGTGCAGGGGGCGATGGTAGTTTCCATGCAGCAGGCTGACAGCTCGGTTCCCCAGGCACACAAAGTTCACCACAGAGCGGCGACTCATTCTTACAAGTGAGCACACAACCATGAAAAGTCAAATATAAATCACATGTCCGGTGAAATCACAGGTGTCAGACTCTCCCCCAGCTGTCAGGGAAGGTCACCTGGTCCAAAAAGATCCTCTGTTAGCAGCTTGCTAACAAACCTGAAGCTAACACTCAGCTTTATCGCATATCCGGTCCGGATTTAATCGCCAGCACGAACTACGGCAACACCTCAGGTCCGCGAGACTTTAAAATACCAGGTAACACACACGTGCAGGTTAAGAATAAACGACAACACATGAGAACCAGTAGCGACACAGCACATACCATCCACGCAACCTGGCACGTAGGTACATACACAGCTATACGTACGTTACGTGGAGTCACTTCTGATTGGCTGCGTGACTGACGCTTTGTTTTGGCTGCCAGTGATGCGTTCACGGACAAACAAAGGCTCGGAGAAATCCACAGAAAATGTTCATATAGAAATTGAATAACAGAAAATTAGATTTGTAACCTATTTTTTATTAAATATGTTGTGTTTATTTTATCAAGCTTTTATATAGTCTATAATCTTATTCTTAAAAGGGACATAAAATGAATATAAATAATAAAAACAAATAAAATGTAACGTAGGACCGTTTATTATATTTATAATGAAATACAAATACTTTCAAAGGGGAAATATGATTAAAAATCTACATCTATTTGGGTAACCTGAGTATCTACCGACCCACCAAATGTGAAATAAATCCATCCAGTCCTTTGTTTGTGGTCTGCATAAGTCTGACAACACAGAGAAAAATGTTCCGTTTCAAATGTGCTCTCCTTGTGATGTCACAGTGGGATTGTGGTAAAATAATACCCTCCCCTCCCCTGGTATCTCCACCCATGGACTCCACCTCCAGCCTAGAGCAAAACTTTTGAGCAGGTCCGCCATTTTTATTCTCGCTAGTGAAGAAGTGATGTCTACTGGGAAAACTCAGGGGGGGCTCATTGCATTTAAAGAGACACACACACCAAAACAGAGCGTTCTGAGAGAGCTGGTTTATACAGGGTCACAAACCTCCTCTGGTGCTTGATTCATGTTATATTTTGACCAAAGCACAGCACAGATGTTTCATTTAGACCACAGGGGACTTTTTGAAAAGGTGGAGAAGGGGGAGAATATGTCCTCTTTAAAAAAAACTATCATCCCAGATTTGTTTGATACTGCTATACTGCAGTTGTTCCCAAACTTTTTCAGCTTGTACCCCATTTGGCAGATGAAAATATTTTCAACGCCCCCAACTAAAAAAAGCAACCAATTAGCTTTAAAAACAAAACAGGCAGAAGGTTTCTTTTCTGTTTATTTATTTGTAGTTATAATAAACAAAAATTAAGACAACCGTTCTCCACAAAACATTGAACACATTTCTGTCATGACCAGAGGCTTTAGCATAAATCCAGACATATTCACTCATCTCATATCTACATTACATGAGCAGAGTTGGTAAAAAAAAAATTCAGCAGCTCATAACACAAACTTGAAATGTAAACATGCACACACATGCGTTTGCAACTCTAGAGCCTGTACAGAAAAATAATAGAACATCTGTTATATTCATAAAGTTAACCGGCTAATGTTTGGACGATGGAGATGACGTTTGAATTTAAGTTCAGTTCATCATGTCTGACTGCATACTTCAGATAATATCTGAGAGTTCCTCTTAAAAGCATCCATGACTGCAGTGCCTGATTGTATCCAGCTGATAACTTTCTGTTCTGCCTTAACGTCCAGATTTTTAACACATGGCCCCTTTTAGAATTGCTTCACAAGTTTGTTTCAGATTATTTTTTGAGGTGCAAATCATGCAAAGCTGCTCTAAAGGTTTCCCAGACTGACAACATGAAAGGTGAACATGAGGAGAATGTGGGAGCTTTAAACGCTGACTTCTGATTGAAAACAAAAGTTGTCCAACACAATACAGAAACTTCCAGTCCTATTTGAAGATGCTTATAATAAATTATGTCTTTTGGCTGGAGGTGAATGTAATAAATATACTTCTGGAACAACAAAGAAATGCTAACATATCAAAAGTGTGAAAAAATGGCGGACAGCAACGATGTTAAGGGAGGAGGAACTACATGTGTGATTCAGTGTGAGCACGCTTGTCATTTTCAAAATCGCTATCCTGAGAGATGAGCTTGTATGGTTTCTTCCTCTCCTTCTCCTCCAGCACAGAGTTTCCCATCTCCACGTCTTTGCTGCGAAGCTCGTGCCGAGACAGGAACTCCACGATACCGGCTCCGATCGAATCCCCCAAAACATTGGTTGTTGTGCGAAGACGGTCCCTAAATCACACCAAATGAACAGAGAATAAATATAAAATCGTGCCTGGTAATCAGATCACTCCAGCTAAAATTGAGGCACTATTTCCTTTTAGATTATATTTTTGCCGTTTTGCCTTTATGTCCCCTGTAGAGTGACAGAAAATGTGGGGACAGAGAGAGATTGGGGGATGACGTGCAGGATTAGGAGTCAAACCTGCTACCAAAGCAACGAGGACTGTAGCCTCTGCACACGGGGTGCCTGCTCCCCCAGCTGAGCTAACCAGCACCTCATTGAGGCACTATTGTAGACACATTTAAACGTGACCAACTTAAACTAAACTAGGGCTGCAAGGTGATGCTGTGGTTAGCTCTGATGCCTCACAGAGAGAAAGTGCCTGATTCTGATCACAAGGTGGAGCGGGTTCTCTTGTGTGGAGTTTGCATCTTCTCCCCATGCACATGTGTGCTTCCTCCGGATACTCCCACAGTCTACAGAACATTTGTTAAGTGGTGACTTTTAATTGTCTGTGTTGTGTTGTAGGTCTGAATGTCAGTTTGTGTGGTTGTTTGTCTCTGTATGTCAGCCCTGACATGGACTGTCCACCAGTCTGGGGTGTGGAGTGAGGGAGGAGCGCCTGCTTATAGTACCTCAAGTCTCTATAGTTGTTTTCACATATGCACGCCTGAACATTTCAAGAGAATTTCAGGAGGACTGCCCCTGAAATCCTCCTGATCTAGTTGTTCAAACATGCATCTCACAGCGGGAGACTATCCCTGTTGGACTGGAGGGGGGGCGGGGGTCTCCTCATCAGGCAAGAAATTATGTAAAAAGAACAACGCAGAAGTAAAGAACGAGGCAGCAGAGTCTGCTTTACAACGCTATGTGAATATTTGTCTTTCTATCAATGCTACGTGTCGTTCAACAGAATCACAATCTGAACTAAAGAGCGGAGAAGAACATACTGGAGAACAGGAAACAGAATGCAGCAGGTTCATTAGAGCACAGAGATCGTAGCGGTGGCGTGCAGACAGTCTATGGTTGTGCAGCGATCACAGGGAATAAACCTCACCTCCCACTCCCTCGAGGTGAATTCTCCTGATTATATCCTGCTGCGTTCTCACATCAGCTCACTCTGACTTTCTGCGGGAAAAATACTAGGGGTCTGGCAGGAGAAACTCCGGATAATGAAAAATGTGTCTGTGTAAAAAATGTGTCATTCACACATACAGCTCATCGCGACCTTTTTCAGGAGTTTTGTGTAAGAGTGAAAGCACTCTAAAAGTAATATGGGAGGAAGAGTCGACTAAGACTGGGAGGGTGCAAGGATGCATGGCTAGCTAGGCCTTGAGACAACATCTATAAAATACATTTTAATAACTTTTGCATGTTTCTGTCTCATTACGTGTTAGGATGTTATCCTCATTTGTCTGCATGATTTAAGCAACATTTCAAAAACGAAATTGTTTGACATCTTAGAAAGGTAATTTCTTTGTAACTAGAGTTGTATGCACATTCATTTATCCTCCTGTCAGACTACTAGGTATAAAAAAAACGTCAACACCGCCTCACAGCGAAAGACATTTCAGTCACAAACGTAGATTTGAGCAGAACGATGATAGGCTGACGATGATGGAGGAACGCCGTGCGATTGGTTAGATGAGTACCGCTGACGAGATAGCTGATTACCCAATGACAGCCCCAGAAAATGACAAGACCCGATCGTGAAGGCAAATCAATAGTCTTCCTGACTGAACTCACGCTAAAGCTTCATTAGTGGAGCAGAAATCCACCAAACAATCTGTTTGTTCTGTTCTGACATCGGAAAATTGTCTGTGACCGTTTAAAAAGTTGTTTTGCCATTATAGGGGCAGTAAGCTGAGTTTAATGTGCACTTTATAAACCATTCCTCAGCTTTATAACAAACAACCTTTCATCCATCGGGCTCTGTACTTTGTTCTCTTCAGTCTGCTTCACGGCGTTCACAGACTTTCATATGTGGCCCATCCTAGTTAAAGGAGAGGAGGGTTTTTCTTATTACCCCAGTTAGCTGAGTAATTTCTGGGAAGGGTATTCTAATTGAAATGATTAATTTGGGAAACCTAATTATGTTTCTATGTTAAAACTCATCGCAGAAAATATTCAATAGAAAAGTGGAGATGTGGAACGAGGCTCGGGGGAGCGAGGAGAAGTGTGTCACTAGGTGGTAGTAGACTCAGAGCTGCTTCTGACCTTTAAGAGACGTGATACAGTCACACAGCTTCTGTTTATATGGATGTCCATGATACTCACAGGAACCAATCGACCGCAATGATGAGAGTGATGTCATCAGTAGGGAGTCCAACAGAGGTCAGAACAATCACCATGGTGACCAGGCCGGCCTGCGGGATGCCTGCAGCTCCGATGCTAGCTGCAGTCGCTGTGATACTGGAGTGAAGAGAAAAACTTTATTTGCATTTTTCTCATCGATAAGTAGCGTTAATTGATATCTTTCTTTTTTGTCCATTTTTACCTGATGGTGATGATCTGCCCAAAGTTCATCTCCATGTTGTTGACCTGGGCGATAAAGATGGCCGCCAGCGCCTCGTAGAGAGCGGTCCCGTCCATGTTGATGGTGGCACCGACAGGAAGTATAAAACGTGTGATCCGTTTGTCAATTTTGTTGTTTTCCTCCAGACATTTAAAGGTGACGGGGAGAGTGGCCGAGCTGTGAGAAGAAAATGTGAAATGTGTTTGGATTGGTCAGGAGTCATTCGATGGGTGCTGATATGAAGTGACACCTGGACTTTATCTCTCGGCTTTATGTGTTCTGAAATCCCTTCAGTAACCAAACTGCAAATGATATTTGTCTGGTGTGATCAGGCAGGTACCTCAGAATCACAAAGCTCTCTCTTACTCTTACTGGGGGCATCTCCACTTTGGACCTCATTAATGTCACATTTACCTCTGATCAAATGATCCAATCACAGGGCTGCATCGGGGCTAGGGGGCTCTAGCATGTAATTCCCCACTCTCTCTCTCCCTTGAACATGCGACACACACATGCACACACAGGATCCTATGAAGATGCACTAATGTAGAGATGTCAGAGTGAGGCGGGGCTGCCCACAGCAAGTGCCACTTGGCTGTTTGGGGGGGGGGGGGGGACTTGGCAGTGCTCAGAAGCTGAACTAGCACCTCTCCAGCTACTAGACCATTTCCTGGACTTGATCCACACCGGGACTTGAACCGACGACTCTCCGGTTCCCAACTAAAGCCTTACAGACTGAACTACTGACCCCTTTTTATATTCTCTCACACATTCATTCTTTTTCCTTCATTGCACTTGGCCACTCCCTCTCTACCACTCCCTCCGCCTCCCTGCTCTGGTGATCAGCTGATTATGGGCGTTTACTCTTTAAGTAATAATCCAATCAGATTCTGCCACAACGTCTCTGCACCAATCATCCTGCTGCTTCACCTATTTTTAGTAAGAGCATCCAGCACTGTAACACGATAGGTGGGTTTTAAAATGGGGATCAGCATCACGGGTCAACATTGATGACAGAAAAGCTTTTTATATGTATATGTTTACGTATTCGTATTTGTAACTGTTGTTACCAACATGCACCCTGTCAGAGAATACTTCATATTATTAGCTGACATGTAAAAGTGTAGAGCTCGGCCCACCTTGACGAGGTCCCCAGGGCTGTGATCAGAGCTTGTAGGAGCCCAGCGATGAAGATAAAAGGGTTTTGTCGAGTGATAGCAAAATATAGAGTGGGCAGAATAATGAAGGCGTGGATCGATAAGCCGATGATAACCGTGATGGTGTACATTCCCAGCTGGCCTCCCATCTGAGTCAGATCATCCATCTCCACAATCTTTCCAGCAATCAGGAACAGGATACCAATCGGAGCGTACCTGAGAGGAGAACATGGAACAGTGGGTTTTAGGTGGGACGGTTACCTTTGTTCGACAGGTGACACCTCCACTTATGAATGAAGTCTCACCACATGATGATGGCAACCAGGCGCATGATGGCTTCATTGAGGCTGTCGAAGAAGTCCCTGAGGAGCTGACCCTGCTCCTTCATGCTGCCAATTATCAGACCGAAGCACATGGAGAAGACCACCAGGCCGAGGGCGTTGACCCCGTTCACCTGACCCGGCACTGGGATCCGCTCCTCCCGAGTGATCTCCATGACCTCCTGGGTGCCGTTGGTGGAGTTGAAGAAGGTGTCGTTCACTGTCACCGTTATATGGACTACACGCTTTCCATATTTGGTTTTGAACTGGAGAATCGGAGAAATAAATTGTCATCATGGCGAGAAGAGAACGTCAGGTTGAATACGGTGGGACACTATTTTGTTGTCATATCTATGAAAAAGGAATGTAATCTTGGTTTATCTTTGGTGGATTTATTTCAGAAGGAGCCTGACTCTTTTCTGGAGATTGAGACAAAATGCTAATTGAACAGATGTTGAACACCAGCAACCGTTTTTACAATCTCTGAACCCATCCCTTTGTACGACGATAATATATCCAACTTTAGGGGGCTTCCTATGAGGCCAAAGGTATGCAATAAAGGGCCAATAAAGACTCCTGTTTCTGTGTGTTATCATTGTTTACAGTTCAACAAACAACCAGAGAACAGAGAATGGAGTTGGAGTTTACAGATAACATTCAAAGAGCAAATCGTCAGATACACATGCATGCAGATTTCTGTTTATACAGATTTGGTTGCATATTATACCAAAACCTCAGCATGCATGTGTGTCAGCAAGAAGCCCCGCTTGGAAAGTCCCACTCTAAAGGTCAAACTGACGTGTCATTCACTAGCAAGGACCACGCCACAACCATATGCGTTTTAGATATTTAATGATCATATAAATGATAAGACAGATGAATGTATGTTGAGGTAACGATTATGATGGAAGAGGATGTTGTCAGTTGGCTGGTCTGTGAGGTTGGACTGACTGCAGGGCGGAGGGAGACTCAGAATGAGGGTTCTGTCTCAAGCGTAATTCTGCCCGAGCTGATCGCGGCCCAGACTGTGCCTAGAGTTAGACAAACGAGATGAAGGGAAGAGGAAGGAGGATGAGAGGAAGGGACAGGAAGGGAGGGTGGGTCGTCGAAGAACTGAGACAAACAGGTTGGAGTGGGATGGCTCAGTATAAGTCGGCTTGTCAGATGACTTCCGGTGTTCCTGCAGCTAGCCTCAAGATGACACTCAAAGAACTGCAGGATGCAGGTTGCTGCTTGTTCTGAACTTGAAGGTCAGGACTGGGGAGTCAAAAGTAGGTCGTGGAGCCGTTTTCAGTGGGTCACGAGGATGTGTGCGAGGATTCAAAAGTTGTCAAAAAGTCTGTGAAGCTTTTTACACGTTTGTTTGTTCAGTTCTTTGTACTGTCACATGTTTTTAACCGCCTGAGGTCCAAACTGCTCAATCCTTCATTAAATTAATCTGACTGGTTGAAGAAATTTGGGTCATGATTTACTTTAAGCCGTTGGCAGTGGGTCCGTAGGCCAGACCAGTTAAGAACCACTGTTATTTATCACCTTTTGTTTCTGGGATGTAATAAGCACTGCAGGGACTGACGTCTTTCTGCAAAAGACTAGAAGAGTGCTAAACTCACCTGCTGTGTGCAGGCTTGGACCAGGTTTGGAGGAAACATATTTCTGAAATGAGAAAAACACAGAGATTGAGAGATGTTGTCGGCCAGTTAAAATCAACCTCTGTGAGTATTTATTTTCTATAAGAGGATTACCTGATCAGATCTAAGAAGGCGTCAGCAGGACTGACTTGCTCTATCGTCTGCTGCTTGCCAAACTCTTCCTTTGATCCTTTCCCTGGATGGATGACGAGGACGACAAGGATCCCGATGAAGACTGCGATAAATGTTGTGGTCATGTAGTAAATCACGGCTCTCATCCCCATCTTTCCCGAAGCTTTGCTGTCCAGAGCTGCCATTCCTGATCAACAGAGAGTAAAAGTGTTCAGAGTTCTGCAAAAATAAACGTTTTAAAGGTCACATATTATGCAAAATACTCTTCACCATGTTTCTCTAACTCTAATATGTGTCTCTAGTCTGTCTACAAACTCCCCAATGATGAGAAAAGTCCATCCTCTCCATCTTTTGCCTGCTCCACTTTTCAGAAAATGTGTGCTCAAACAGGCCGTTTGGAGATTTTCCCTTCATGACATCACAAAGGGCAGTAACCCCTCCCCCAGGTGGGTGACACTCCCACAGCTAGGTGTTTGTTCTGCCCTCTGAGTCTGCCTTCTCACCGTGAACAATAGGGCATGGAGCGAGAAAGCCCAAAGCCACATCCCCTTCCAGAGAGGGTGGGAGTGGGGTTTGGGCAAAGAAACTTCACAGACATATTTTTAAGGGACCTGTGAGACTTATTTAAACTTGTTGAAAATTATCATAATATGCAACCTGGAGTTGACATTTGGCATTTGACATTCATCATGCCTCTCAGATTATTGACAGGTGGTAGCAACTGTCAATAGGGGGAGTCTGGCCTCGTCACTGGTTACTGGATTGTAGATGAACTCCCTGTGAACCACCTACTGAGCTGACATTCTGTCCAAGCAACAAGTAAACCCAACTATTAGATGTTGAACTTTCCACAATTTGAGAAGTACTTGTGTTTGTGTCTCTCAAGAATGTCTCCAGTTTTAAATATGCATTCTTTCAAATGTCCTGCAGGGGGCGCACAATGGCTGCACTTGTATTTATTCCCTCAGTAAACATTTTCCAAATGATTTTATGGTCTCAATCTCTAGTTTCAAAGTCTTCTCCAACACAGCTGGATGTTCATTTAGTAAATAATGGTCTCATTTAGAGTCAAGCAGACCAGGAAGCAGGGGAGGATTTAGGGCGGGGCTACCTGTGATTGCCAAGACACTTCCACTACCACCTGAGTAATGATTTGTTGAACACACGGTTGTACTAAAAGACGTCACAGATTTTTTTCTTTCAGGAAATGAATTTAGTTTGAAGCTCGTCTTTAGCTGTCCAGAACTATAGCATCCCAGTTACTGTAAGTTATGGATGCAACTTGCTAACTAATCTGCTAGCTTATAACTTGATGTTAACCACATGCCTCTCTGCAGCTCTACTTTTTCTCCCAAATATCTGGCACCAAAAAAGTAAACTGGGCTGCATACACTTTTTATTTTTGGAGGTTACATAGCCTAGTGGTTAGTGCGTGTGCTCCATGTACAGAGGCTATAGTTCTTGAAGCAGGCAGCCTGGGTTAGAATCTGACCTGTGGCTCCTTTCTCGCATGTCATCCCCCACTCTCTCTCTCTTCCAGATTTCTGACTCTGTCCACTGTTCCATCCCTCAAATAAAGGCACAAACTGCCCAAAAATAACTACGAATCTACAAACTATCTCGATGGTTAAGTTGTTGCGTCATAAATAAAACCTCTAATTGTGTTGCACCCTTCTTTGCAGAGATACTATGCTGTCTTGTTTAATTTGTACATTATTGGACCGAATAAGAAAACAACTTTCATTGAGTTACTTCTGTATATGTTGGAATAACTTTCTGATATTTTGCATTTCCATGATGCAAAATGTTCTTAGGCTATCTTGTTTTCAAAACCAGAAAGGACAAATGTATTTCTGTTGATCATGATTTGGAAATAAAGACACAACTGCTTCCAACTATTTATCTTCAGAACATCATGTTCAGACAGGTATAAGTATGTAAGCATGATATGATCAGAAATGTGTGTGTGTGTGTGTGTGTGTGTGTGTGTGTGTGTGTGTGTGTGCGTGCGTGCGTGTAGCTCAACACATGAACACTGCAGACTGCTGAGGACAACCTGAATCATCAGCCTATAGTACTGAAGACAGGAAACATGAAGCATACGATGTGTGTTACCCGTTATCAGACTGGAGATGAGTAAAGGGAGAACCAACATCTGAAGCATCCTCATCAACAGCTCTCCAGGGAAGGAGAAGTACTTCACCTCTCGAAAAGTCATCTTGTAGGGACGGAGAGCAAACCCCAAAACAATCCCTGCAGAGAGAGCAGCAGACATGTAAGCAGAGTGGTATATATGTTTCTCACATGTCAACGTTTATCTTTCAGACGGATACACACCTACGACAACCGCCCCGACTGTAAAGAGCACGAAAGCGTTCTTCTTGAGGAAAGCCTGGACGTCCTCTTTGGAGATCTCCTCCACTTTCCTCTTCGCCTTCATGGTGCGGATGTGAATACTTTCTCTGAAACGTTGCATCCTGCTGCTGCAAAGAGAACAAAATCCACATCCTTTGGTTTGTGCAAAAAATGTGCAAACTGTGTAAACAAAGTTCATCTGAAGATATTTGAGGCGTCAGTTGTCTGAGACAAATCACAGACGTTTCTTTTTTATGACAAATGTTTCTATGCAGAGAATTGTTTTGTTTATGTGGTAAAGGTGGTCATCTTTGTTGGCAATCATTTTTATATGTTTTTGGAAGGAAACCCGTGACCCCCCTCTCAGTGTCTTGCGACCCTCCAGGGAGTCCCGATCCGCACTTTGGGAACCACTAGTAAAGACAACACTGAGAAAATACATCAAACATTAAACAAAAAGAAATCACAGAAAAACGCTGAGAGCTGTTCAACATTTAGTCCTTAAGGGCCAGCAGACAGTTTGCCTGATGAAGGTTGAGTTCTGAAACGATGCCAAACGTTTGTTTGTTTGTCCGTGGGTTAAAGAGTGTGCAGGAGTTCGGCTGTAACTTATTTAGACATACAAAATGTCCTCGTTATTGCTTAAAAGTTTAAGCTTTTTTTGCTCTTTGTTTTCATCGTCTTACGTGCAACTTATGTGAATTCTTGAACTATGTGGACTCAAAGCTCTTTTACACCGCAGGTCACACCTACACATTCACACACTGATGGTAGAGGCTGCTGAGTAAAGAGTCCATCAGAAGTAACTAATCCATTCATACACATTCATACTCAGACATGTTGCTGCAGGAGCCGGGGATCGAACCCCTGACCTTCCGGTTAAGAGACGACTGAACTCAACTGAGCCACAGCCGCCCTGTTTTTACCTGTTTAGATGTGTTTGTTCATATTTAACGAGCTGCTGTCATTGGACGCTTTTAAGAGGATGTTAAAGGACACGGAGGCGGACACATCTGGCTGTAGATGTTCTCCCTGATTTGTTTGTGGGCGATCCTGACAAACCATCCTTTTAATGTCTAATAATGTATTTATTTGGTATTTGCATGTGTGGCTGCTCGTTGTTTGTTTGAAACTCTGTAAATTGTGTTGCTGCCTGTCTCGGTCAGGACTCTTCAGAAAAAGAGATCTTTTAATCTCAACGAGTTTCTTTCCTGCTCAAATAAAAATAAAATAAAAAAACTTTTATTGTAATGCTTTGTTTCAGCCTTTTTTTGCCTCTTCGCCTAATGTCGGAAAAATGAATTAATATTTTCTTATCTGTTCAGATTCTGTTTCTTTATCATATTTTTACACTACAAATTAAACTACAATCAAAGACAGTTCAAGCCAGACCTTAAGCATGTTTACTCTTTTGATTCATATATTTTCCTTCACCTGAAATACTCAACCAAATAAAGATGATTAACCCACTCCATTTTCAGCACAACAAAAAGAGACGTACCTTTTTAAAGTGCTCTCTGTCCCCCTGTTTTCAACGCAGAGCGATTAAGTGTTGTCGAGAAGCAGCAGCAGGGTGCGATAGGACAGAAGCGCAGGTTTGCTCCTCGTAATCACAAGAATGAGGCTACCCAATGATGGATCTACAACTCGAAGCGCTCCAAGTGTGTGAAGGAAATGGGAGCTCACAGACACCTGCTGTAAGTGAAAAACCAAGGGAGGGGGAGGCAACCAGGAGAGAGACACTGGGAGGGAGGGGGAGGCATCCAGGAGAGAGACACTGGGAGGGAGGGGGAGGCATCCAGGAGAGAGACACTGGGAGGGAGGGGATGCATCCAGAGAAGAGAGACACTGGGAGGGAGGGGGAGGCATCCAGGAGAGAGACACTGGGAGGGAGGGGATGCATCCAGAGAAGAGAGACACTGGGAGGGAGGGGGAGGCAACCAGGAGAGAGACACTGGGAGGGAGGGGGAGGCATCCAGGAGAGAGAGACACTGGGAGGGAGGGGGAGGCATCCCGGAGAAAGACACTGGGAGGGAGGGAGGCATCCAGGAGAGAGATACTGGGAGGGAGGGGGAGGCAACCAGGAGAGAGACACTGGGAGGGAGGGGGAGGCAACCAGGAGAGAGACACTGGGAGGGAGGGGATGCATCCAGAGAAGAGAGACACTGGGAGGGAGGGGGAGGCAACCAGGAGAGAGACACTGGGAGGGAGGGGGAGGCATCCAGGAGAGAGAGACACTGGGAGGGAGGGGGAGGCATCCCGGAGAAAGACACTGGGAGGGAGGGAGGCATCCAGGAGAGAGATACTGGGAGGGAGGGGAGGCATCCAGTAGAGAGACACTGGGAGGGAGGGGGAGGCATCCAGGAAAGAGATACTGGGAGGGAGGGGAGGCATCCAATAGAGAGACACTGGGAGGGAGGGGGAGGCATCCAGGAGAGAGACACTGGGAGGGAGGGGAGGCATCCAGGAGGGAGGGAGGGAGGGATCCAGGAGAGAGATACTGGGAGGGAGGGGAGGTATCCAGTAGAGAGACACTGGGAGGGAGGGGGAGGCATCCAGGAGAGAGACACTGGGATGGAAGGGAAGGAAGGGGGAGGCATCAAGGAGAGAGACACTGGGAGGGAGGGGGAGGCATCCAGGAGAGAGATACTGGGAGGGAGGGGAGGCATCCAGGAGAGAGACAGAGGGAGGGAGGGAGGGAGGGAGGGAGGGAGGGATGGGGAGGCACCCAGGAGAGAGACACTGGGAGGGAGGGGAGGCATCCAGGAGAGAGACACTGGGAAGGAGGGGAGGCATTCAGGAGAGAGACACAGGGAGGCATCAAGGAGAGAGACAAAGTGAGGGAGGGGAGGCATCTAAGAGAGAGACAGAGGGAGGGAGGGGAGGAATCCAGGAGAGAGACACTGTGAGGGAGAGAGGGGAGGCATCCAGGAGAGAGACAGAGGGAGGGAGGGAGGGAGGGAGGGGAGGCATCCAGGAGAGAGACACTGGGAAGGAGGGGAGGCATCCAGGAGAGAGACAGAGGGAGGGAGGGGAGGCATCCAGGAGAGAGACACTGGGAAGGAGGGGAGGCATCCAGGAGAGAGACAGAGGGAGGGAGGGGAGGCATCCAGGAGAGAGACACTGGGAGGGAGAGAGGGGAGGCATCCAGGAGAGAGACAGAGGGAGGGAGGGGAGGCATCCAGGAGAGAGACACTGGGAGGGAGAGAGGGGAGGCATCCAGGAGAGAGACAGAGGGAGGGGGAGGCATCCAGGAGAGAGACAGAGGGAGGGAGGGAGGGAGGGAGAGAAGGAGGACAGAAAGTGGTCCTCCCATAATAACACTGTTAGCCCTGTGACACAGTTTCAGGTAAAACCCAGATTTATGAAAACTTTGTTGAGAGTTGTTCATGAGATTATTTGATTTGGGAACGATCAATCTACAGTTAGAAATCCTCCTCCTCCTCCCTCCCTCCTTTCTTTACCTTTAAAAAACACTTTCTCCTGCTCTCATGGAGTTTGCACACTTTATAGGAACATATCAGAAGATCGCTCCCGGCATCAAACAATAACCAGGTTTAAGTGATACACAGGGTCTCACTGGGGAGCTGGTATAGTTCGAGGTAATCCCGCAGAGTAAACCACGCACCACATTTAGCAGAGAGAAGTAGAGCTGGTGCAGTAATAAGTGACCTCAGTGTATGGAAACATATCCCCTGATGGAGGTGAATATAATTAGTGAAGAATCCCCCTCCAATCAGGTCACAGAGTCTCTTACAAACATTATTCCCAGGTCACAGACACCCTGAAGGAAATACTTCTGCAGGTGATTGTGAGTGATGTGATTGATCTCTCTGATTTCCTATGGATGTTAATTAAGTCAATTTAAGGGTTAAACTTTAAACAGTCTGATTAAAGTCACTGTGCATGTGATAAAACTGATTCAAATGGACGGTCAAATAAGTTCTAGGTACAGAACATGTGTTATTAGGACTGGGAATATTTGGGTGTCTCACGATTGGATTTTGATTCTTGGGGTCAGGATTCGATTCAGAATCTATTTTCAATTCAAACTATTCTGGACTCATGATTCAAAGTCTATTTTTGAATTAGTACATACTTCAGGATCTCCTCCAGTCATCTGTGAGACTGGCTGAATTTCTTGCTGCTCCATTTGGCATTCTACTGAGTTAAAGAGCGAGCCTTAGCCCTTACCGGGGAGTGACTGATTAGCCAAAACATTTTTTTTTTAAAGTTATGAATCTATTTAAAATCTAGGAAGATAAGAATCTCAAATTTTACATAAATCGATTTTTCCCCCACCTTTTTATGATATACTGTTTACAAGATTTTAATTTTTTGCCAAATCAACAAAATCTACTTGTAACACTTTAACTTTGCAGAGACGTCTAGGCTTCTTGCATTAACATAAACAGTCATCTTTTTTTTTTACTTCAGTTACAAACTGCTTTACAAAAAACATCTTCAGCTAACAAGAAACTGAAACCAATACAAAAAAAAACACAACAAATAGCAGCGCAAGAGCATGAAAGTGCAGGAGCAACAATGTTCTTTAGTGTTTTAAAGGTCATAATGCTAAACACACTTCACCATGTTTCTCTAACACTAACATGTGTCTCTAGTCTGTCTACAAACCCCCCAATCATGAGAAAAGTCCATCCTCTCCGTCTTTTGCCTGCTCCACTTTTCAGAAAATGTGTGCTCAAACAGGCCGTTTGGAGATTTTCCCTTCATGACATCACAAAGGGCAGTAACCCCTCCCCCAGGTGGGTGACACTCCCACAGCTAGGTGTTTGTTCTGCCCTCTGAGTCTGCCTTCTCACCGTAAACAATAGGACATGGAGCGAGAAAGCCTGAAGCACCAAAGCCCTTCCAAAAAGGGGCGTGGTCAGACACAGTTCACATTTAAAGCTACAGACACAGAAACAGCCTGTTCTGAGCAGGGCTGAAATGAACTGGCAACTCTTCAGACCAAGACTTTTCAGACCGCACCTGGATTTGAACCAGCGACCCCCCCTACCAAACCCAAATCCCATACTGCCACTGAACTACTGCCGCCCAGGATTACTTTAATCCATAAAATCTGGATCGTCCTGATCCCAGCAGAGGTCTGACTCTGATTTTTACAAGAGAGTTGATCCTTTAAGAAATATTTTTTATATATTTTGCACTAACATGATGTTTTACTTCAGTGACAAAGTAGATAAGGTAAATTAAGGTTGTAAAACAATACATGATTCTTCATAAAATACTTCACCAAAAAGCATCTTTATCAAACAATCAATATTTCTTTAAAGCAGCTGTGAGGATCTTTCAGATGGGTGAATGTGGCGCTCCCTGTGGACAAAGTAATGTAGTGTGAAGTCCCCTTTAGAGCACTGGTAAGCCTAATTGGTGATCCATAAGAAGTCTGTACCTGGATCAGGGCCAACCCATCCAGTTTTTCTTTGAATAACCAGGATCACAGTGATCTGGATTAGGCTACGCGATCCTTGGTAGAAAAAAAGGGGGTTTACCAAATCCGAATTCTTTCTTACCGGGTTAAACCTGTTGAACAACCGGGCCCAGGTGTTATAGATTACTGTGAAACGAGGAAGAGTGAAAAAACATCTGTGCTCCGAGTCTTTCGCAACAACCTCTCCTCTGAAACGGTTAGTCCCGGTTAATCCCGTAGTTCTTCTGCTCTGTTTCTGCACCATGTCGTCCGCAGACCTGGGCCGGGCGCTCTGCATCATCACCGGGGCCTCCAGAGGCTTCGGCCGGACTGTGGCGCTGCAGATGTCCCGGTTGGTGAAGCCGGGCTCTACGCTCGTGCTGGCGGCCCGCTCCGGTGACGACCTCCGGGCTCTGCAGGTGGAGCTGTCCGGGTCAGAGGCAGGGAGAGCTGGGCTGAAGGCTGTGTGTGTGGTGGCGGATCTGGGACAGAAGGAAGGGCCGGAGAGCGTCGTGAAGGCAGCTGCAGAGGCTTTTTCTGAGGACATGGAGCACATTATACTGATCAACAACGCAGGTAAGAGGAACACCTGTAGAGCTGCAAACTTAACACGAGTCAGTTAAGAAAAACGCTGCAGAAAATGCCTGAAATTCATCGGTTTAAAACTGGAAAACAAGTCAGGATATCTCCTAACTGTGAGTAGGGGAGACCGGGGTTGGTTACAACACTTGTTGCTCATTTCTTTGTTTTGCAGGAGACTATTTGCACAACACCTAAACTTATTCTTATATTTTACACATGATTTAAGGACGCTTGGCTTCTCTCTCCGCCCTGCTGAAGGTGTATTTAGCTTCTTTAAAACTCTCTCTGTCCCGACTCTTAAATGCCTTCTACTTTTTCTGCCATAACCGTCCGAGCTTGCCTGTGAACCAGGGCTTGTCGTTACCCCATCCCCCCACCCCCGGAGTTTAATCTCAGACATCTCAAAGGTTGGAAGATTTGTATCTGTGAAACTGACTTCAAAAGATCATGACTTTATTAGATGTTTACTGTTCTTTTTAAGGGATTTCATTTTATGAAATGTTTGGGCCCTTTTGCCTTCATTAGAGGAGAGCTGAGGAGAGACAGGAAATGTTGGGAGGAGAGCGCAGGGGATGACATGCAGCTAAGGGCCACGGATTCGAACCAATGGCCGCTGCGATGAGGACTATAGCCTCTGTAGCTACATGGAGTGCGCAACAAAACCGCTAGGCTATCCAGCACCCCAGTATAGTTCTTGGGTAAATGTCGGGGAGCCGAGGGGTGCGTTCGAATTGTCTTTTTTGCTTAGGAAGGTTCCTAACTGAGTGAAATGACCCGGAAGCGTTTAAGTGGCGGCCATGATAAGAGCCGTTCGAATTCTCTAAAAGCTAAGGAAAGGTGGGTCAATGCTTCCTTCATAACCTCCTTTAGGAAACACTGGACCATCCTTTACGAAAGGAGAGGAGATAATGCCGCCCCACAATTCCTTGCGGCCGCAACATCGCGATTGCCTTTCCCTAAGTCCTTTATGAATTCTCCTAACACCTTTCCTTAACCCCATGGCGTTTTCCACGGGGTTAAGGTAAAGTGGATAGTGAAAGTAGATAGGAGGGACAATTCGAATGCACCCTGGGGTTGGTCACAACAATAGACTTGATAAAACATGGACGTCGACTCAGTGATGTCATCAGTTGGATTTCGGAAGAGAAGTTTTGAGGCTCAAGGGTGGCGGTTGTCATGTATGGAAATACCAAGTCAACACTTTCAATCAATCTTGAAATAAACAAAGAGGTGGAGAAGAGGTGGGTCTTCAGCCTTCTGACATAGAGCAACAACTGCTCAGCTGTCAATCAACATAGCCACGCCCCTTATTGTGCAAATGTAATCACAACTCTTAGGCTTAGTGTAATCAAAACAAATGAGTGAAACAAAATCACCCACCATGTAGTTTTTAAAGATCGAAACCGTTTTTTGTACCAGGCTGTAAATATGATCATTTCTGTTTTAAATGGTCACATATGGGACCTAATGGGGATACTTCGGCTCTTTGAGAAAGCCTCAAGTGGACACTCGAGGAACTGCAGTGTTCTCACTTCAATGGTTTTGTTCTCAACAATGGTGGTTGTTGTTTGGTTGAAACTGAGCAGAAACATTTATATACCTTCAAAATATTCATGTTTACCTTCACTCAGTAAATAAAAGGATTTTCATTTTTTGTGATTAAATGTCCTGAGGATGTCACTTTCACAAACAAAGGCTCATTAAGATTTAGTTTGCTCTGAAAAAAAAAAAAACTCTCCTCTCCTCTCCTTTCAGCCTCTCTGGGTGACGTTTCCCGCTTCGCCAAAGACTTCACCAACATGGCCGACATTGACTCGTACCTGTCTTTCAACGTCAGCTCCTTCCTCTGCCTCACAGCCGGCACCCTGCAGCGTTTCCCACAGCGCCCGGGTCTGAAGAGGACGGTGGTGAACGTGTCCTCGCTGTGCGCCGTGCAGCCGTTCTCCTCCTGGGTTCTGTACTGCAGCGGGAAGGCCGCCAGACATATGATGTTCAGGGTGCTCGCTCAGGAGGAGCCGGACCTCAGGGTGCTCAACTACTCTCCAGGTGAGGAAGAGAATCTAACCTTTTTCTTGAGTTGAGTAAGTGGTCAGTCGGAGACTCTGGGTTGAAAGAAATGAAGGAGGCCTGCGATTTTTGTTGTTGTGCACTGAAAGGTTACCAAACCATGAGATAAAACAAAATGGACTCAAAAGAAATTGAAAGAACATTATGAGTCCATTTTAACCTTTTGTTTTATTTCATGGTATGCTAACCTTTCAGTGCACAACAAAAATCGTCTTTCCAGTGTTTGTAAAACAGCCAGTACAATAATCAGCAGCTTTCCTTGTCAGATATCTGGAACAGACAAATTGTGAGGAAAGCAAAATCGATCTTGAGCTCGAGCAAAGGACATTTTTGTCCGCCGCTTGTGCTTAATGATGCTTAATGATGGTGCGTTCTAATTCATAACTCCTCTGTGTGAACGCGAGTGGAGAGGGGTTGGAGGTGTGTCTCTGGAGGACAGCGGCGGCTTCAGGATGGAGGAGGCGTGGCCAAACAGCAGTTTGTTTTGGTTTCATGCTGGTGCTCAAGGGCGACATCTACTGGATCAAGAAGTCGCTCATTCTTCCTTTAATTATTTAATGACCAAAGAAGAAGATATATGTCTGAGGTCATGATTTTAAATAAATGTTCCACATCTTTTTTAAAGTGGGGTTGTATGAGGTATTTGTCAATAGTAAGATTATTAGTCCCCGGAGATGTTGGTCAGCTCCGCCCCCTGATTCAGAGAGCGGCAGGAGTGCAGGCAGACGGGTACGCTTGCTACATGTAGTTTTGACAATTTTGAGAAAAAGCGAGCCTAAAAAACAACATAGAGTTATGTATGCTGTACTGAAAAAATTCACAGCTCTTTACTTTTCAGCTAGTAAGCCCCTTTGTTTAAGCCGTACTACAGCACACCACATAGCCTACAGGCCGCCCCCCTAACAGGTAAACCAAGGTGAAACACTGAAATTTACAGATGCATGTCAGCTTAGGGCTTCCGTAGTCCAGTCCCACCAGTATCGTCCTCTTATTTTACCCCTGAATCTCGTCTCGGTGTACGTGTGTGTTTCAGGTCCAATGGCTACGGCCATGCTGGAAGAGGGCCGGTCCAGAACGGGCGACCCCGGCCTCAAAACGCTGATCTCTGATTTGTACTCTGATGGGAAGTTGGTCACGTGCGAGGACTCCTGCGCTAAAATGATGAAGCTGCTGCTGGAGGACAAATACAAGTCAGGAGATCACATCGACGTCTTTGACCTGTAGACCCAGCAGGAAACATCGAGTCTGATTTAATGTGCCTTGATTTTAATTCAAACTCTGTTCAGGACATTTTTACTTTATTCATGTTATTCAGAGGATAGCTTTGTTCTTTGCTCTCCTTCAGCAGGGATCGTCCATCCCAGCACGTCAAGTTGTTTTATAATTAATGAATCAACAGAATTTTACATTAAAAAGAACAGCCTGCTGACTCTCACAGCTGACTGCTGAGCGTCTGATGCATGGGCGTCGCCACCTTATAATCGGGGGGGTCGAGTCCCCCTCATCGTCGTTTGGACCCCTGCACATTTGCCATAATAAACATTAGTGCAGGACCGGTCTATTTGTCCAGCGCTCTTTCCATTGCGTCATGATCAGAATACCCACATTAATAAAAATCCACTCGCAGCATGCACTCACAGTCACACATGCACTGAAGCAAGCCTCTGCAGAGTTTGATCAACGAGATAACGTCAGTGTCGCAGTCATTGTCAAAATGTCCAGCTTTTGCTGAAAATGCATTCTTGTTTAGATATTTAGCCTGTATGTTAGCGTCAGGTCATGTTAGATTGTTAATTTCAACAAAACAATGAAAGGCACTGAAAAGCCTCGGTATACATTTTCTTAACGCCTCCCGTTTTGAAAAGTTCCACTCGAGATTCTGTTATTTACAGTTCAGCACAGCTTCAGCAGGAAGCAGCTGTACATGAACATTTTTAAAATTAAGCCGTGAGAAGCTTCAGTTTTAATGCATTTACAAGAGAGGAGTACGGACAGTGGACTTTATCACTCCCTCCCTCTCTCCTTCTCTCTCTCTCTTTCTCTGAAGGTGATGTGATTTTGCTCTCTTTTGCTGCGTCTTATTTCTCTGTAGGAGTCGAGAGGGATTTTTTTTAAAACGCGAGTTTTGCTATGCTGAATGAGGGGTCTTATTATCAGTGGTGGCTCTAGACCACTTTTACTGAGGGGGCCAGGCTGGGGCCAGTTGTTTTGTCAGAGGGACACATTCAACCCAGGACAAATAGACAAAGATGATCTAGCTTTTTTATTATTATACCAAATAATAGCGCACAGCATTAACTACCACAACCTAAAATACTCCTGATATATCTATGGAGAAAGTCAAACCAAAATATAAGGCACAGGGGGGACCAAAGGGGGGACCAAGCTCAGTGTTACAGGGGCACTGGCCCCTGTTGGCCCCTGCTTATCATATAGAGACTCTGGTTGCAC
Organism: Tautogolabrus adspersus; assembly: GCA_020745685.1. Classification (NCBI taxonomy): domain Eukaryota; kingdom Metazoa; phylum Chordata; class Actinopteri; order Labriformes; family Labridae; genus Tautogolabrus; species Tautogolabrus adspersus. The sequence goes on along the minus strand of CM036549.1, from coordinate 2,643,156 downwards.
GGAGCCTGCTCGGAGCACGTGCCTGCACTCTCGCACGCTCTCTGCCTGTCTCTCTCTCGCTCGCACACGCAGCAATTTTATGAATAAATGTAAAATTAAATAAAAAAAGGTCAGAAATATACTTGAGTAATGCACAGGCCTAATGCGATGTATTTATTTTCCATAGTATTTTTTTTTCTCATTTACTTTCAGATTTTTGAAATCGTCATCTTTTGCTCTCTTGATATACAGAATAAAGTTCCAAAACAGTCGTCAGTGTCTTCCGTGTCTTGCACCAGAACGCAGTGTAGTCAGTGACTGCAGGCCGCGCCGGCTATAAGGAAACACAATGAAGGACGGGGACAAGTAACCTAAAATCTAAAAACATGTTAGAATACACCAGAATGTGGGAAATTGCATCTACTTCATTAAACATTTTCTAGGGGAGGACCCCCAGACCCCCCGCCAAAAAATGTCCCCCCCACATATCAAATGCTGCTGACGCCCTTGGGCTGATGTCATCATCACAAACGGACGTCGCTTCACGTGACGCGACAGTGGAAAGGAAGTCTTGTATATATTTCCCTGTCCCTCTCTCCCTCTCTTCGTGTCCTCGCGTCTCTCTGTGAATCTCTGGTGGGAGGGACTAAGACACAAGTGAGGGATGAATGGATGCAGCTTAAGAGACTTGGGATGTACCCACTGACTGCATAAAAAGATGGACAACATGACAGCTTCCCTAAAGAGAAGCCAAAACGTTTAGAGCTCCCCCTACTGGCCTGCTGCTGGGATGGGCTTTTATTTGGAGTTTTACGGTATCAAAGCTCAGTAATTGTAATATTACAAACTGCTGCTTTGGGGCTATTTCAGATGATTCAGTGCAAACTGTGAGGCTTCATTTTCTGTTTTATTTTGACATCCCCTTGTGTTCTTGTATTTTTTTGCCTGTTGCTTTAATCCCTCCCTGTGTCTTACTGTTCGTTCTCCTCGGTAAAGCTTTTTGTGTTTTCTGTTTATGTTGTCAAATGTTTCCTCGTGTTTCCTCTTGTCTTTAGTGTTTCCTATTTTATTTTGTAGTCCTTGTCCCCAGTGTCTCTTGTCTTGTCTTGCTTCTTCCCTTTGTTTGGCTTTCCTCCATTTTCCACTTTTTCCTGACAGTCTCCGTGTAGTCTTCTGCCTTTTAGAGATACCATCTCCGTTATTTTAATGATCGATAGTTTTATTAAGTCCTATTTTTAAGTTGCTGCAAAAGAGAGAGCGAGAGAGCACGGTCTTAATTTCAAAAATAGTTGGCAATGTTTCTCCAACATATGTGTGCAGTTCAGACCGTGTGCACGAGTTTGCATGAGATTTTTGGTCATTAAAAACATTAAATGACCCAAATACTGCTCGTCTAGGACTTAAATGTTTTGTGCTGTGGTATCAAAACAGGTATGGATGTCAATTGATGTATAGAAGAGTTTTATCGAAGTCTAAAAATCTGGTATCGTGACAACAGAAGACGATTAAAGGCAGGGGAAATGGGAAATGGATATTTGCATTTCAAGAATTAATTGCAAATGTAAGTGAACTTAAAAACCTGCATTAGACCTAATGGTAGTATCAGATATAACTCAAATACAATTCAAATGTTTGTATTCCCCTGTGGCAGGAAACAAATATTCCTCCAAAGAAAATTTCGATTTTTCTGTTGGCCTATTGAAAAATGAAATGTTCATAATAATAAGTGAGGGTCTTAAGTTTAATCACATATTCTTCTTTAATGAATGTGATGCAGTTTATCAGGAATATCTGCAGCATTTTGAAACACAGGATCTGCAGGTTATGAGTGTGAGTTAATGTTTAAACCGGGAGATGGCGACAAGGCACGGCTTTCACTGCAGCTTAAAACCCATGAAGAAGAGTGCTCCGAGCTTTTCTCCACTTCGTATCCTTTAAAGGTTTCTGCCGTACCTCTCTTCTGCTCTGTTTCTGCACCATGTCGTCCGCAGACCTGGGCCGGGCGCTCTGCATCATCACCGGGGCCTCCAGAGGCTTCGGCCGGACTGTGGCGCTGCAGATGTCCCGGTTGGTGAAGCCGGGCTCTACGCTCGTGCTGGCGGCCCGCTCCGGTGACGACCTCCGGGCTCTGCAGGTGGAGCTGTCCGGGTCAGAGGCAGGGAGAGCTGGACTGAAGGCTGTGTGTGTGGTCGCGGATCTGGGACAGAAGGAAGGACCTGAGAGCGTCGTGAAGGCAGCTGCAGGGGCTTTTTCTGAGGACATGGAGCACATTATACTGATCAACAACGCAGGTAAGAGGAACACCTGTAGAGCTGTAAACTTAACCTGCATGTCAATGGTGCAGAATCAGTTTAAAACTGGAAAACAAATCATCTGCTGCTATGTGACTCAGTAGGGGAGACCAGGGTTAAATGCAGTGGCGATTCTAGAGTCTGTTGGGTCCCTGGGCAGAAATTCATTGGGGGCCCCTCCAACCACCATTATGTCTGCCAGTGTTCAGACACTCTTCCTCTTTCTTTTTTCACTCCCAGACAGATCATTCATCTTCATTTTCCTTTAGTGGTCTAATTGTAATGAATTAGGAAGGTTTCCTACTGTCATTGCAAATTGTACATTTTGAGCTACAACTGCGGTTTTAAGTTTGGCTGCCTTGGGGGGCCCTTTCTGGCCTGGGGCCCCAAGCAGTTGCCTGCCTTGCCTGTTGACAAGCAGCGTCTCTGGTTAAATGCAACACTTGTAGCATTTCTGGCTTCTGCAGGGGGAGACTTTTTGAGGTAGATCTACCAAATAATTGGTTATTAATATGCTATAATAATAAGATATTAAAATGAACACCTGAGACTGTTGTTTTAACGTTAAATCAAGACAGTCCGTTATGGTTCTAGTTTAGGTTGAAAGTTTAATGGAGTAATAAAAGTCTTAGTATAACAACCAGACTATAAGGACGTTTTAAAGGCTGAAAATGTTATCAAAAGGCATTTCTGACAGCAGGACCTTTTTTTATAGTTTTAGGAACTGTTGGACTATTTTAGTACCTAGAACCGCGTCTAGAGGAACCTTTTTCAGCTCCTGCTTCAGAGTAGGTACTCTCCCAGCACAAGAGGGACTTTGAATGACGCAAGTTCACTGTGATTGGTCCATACGTCAGTGTTCGTTGATTGGTCAAATACAAGAGCCAATCCAGTACCACCAACCGCCATATTTTAAATCCCACCGTAAAAAAGTTAGCAAACAACAGTTGGTATGAAAATCAATTCATGAGGCCAAAAGAGTTCAAGCTAAATGTGAGCAGCACTCGTAGTCCAAGACTAATTTCCCCAAAGAGACAATAAAGTGTTAGTGTTAAAGATGTTACGATACGAAACGTTTCGTATCGTATCGTATCGTATCGTAACGTATCGTAACGCATCGCGACGCAAAGCAACACGTACCGTAACCCTAACCCAGTATGTTTAGGCCTTAAAATAAACAGCTTTATTGTTTGTTACATGATTTGTATGTTAATTTCTGAGACATTTATTTTGAATGACTTTCTGTTCAGATCTTTGGGGTTTTATCTGCCTAACTCACATCTGAAGGATTTAAAGTCATGCTGTGAATTCTTTCTGCCGATCAGCCCGGTCATGAGGCCGGCACATGTTGTGGGTTCGGTTCGCAAAGAGGCAACAAGAAGTGCTTGAACATTTAATCTAAAGAAGAAATAGAAACATGATCGTTTATTAACCGTCCATTTCTCAAACCAAAGAGATTCATCTGAAGAAATGTGTTTTTACTTTTGCCAGTGATGAACAAAATAATCAGGATGAACTCACATTAACTCTGGTTTTAATCTTTCCACTAGTTTGAAATAAATAATCTCCGCTGCTCACATGTGACACATTTTCATCAGAGGGTATTGTAAAGTGTGGTATGTCTTGATTTCCAGTTCAGGATTATGTTATTGTGGCGCCAGAGTTATGAGGAGTGTTCACTGGTTTTCATACTGAGACTGAGGGATGATAAACCTCCTGGAGGCAGAGTGAGGGGGGACAAAGAGACAAGGCAGCCCGAGCTGTGAGAAGTGTTCAAAAGTTGATTTTTTTCATGATTAATCATGCAGCCCTACTCTGAAGTCACTGACTACGGAGCCTTATCTAACTGTCGGACACAGATTCACCTGCTCGTCTCACCTTATTGAAATTGATTTAGGCTCACAGTTTGCTCGGTCTGTGTTCGAGCACAGCCCTGTAGGCGCCCTGGAGACCTCGTACTAAAAGTTTAATACGAGTGTGCAGGTCGAATAACGATCAGTGTCTGGGCTGTTTTGAGTACAGTGTGTAACTGTCAGATTGTCTTTGACCCATTTTAAACATGGTCTGACCTGTGGGGTGAACTTTGTGAATGAACCTGTATTATTTACGCTATGGTATGATTACTCATTAAAAAGACGCTCTTACAGATTTGGTTCCAGAAGTACAATTTTTTTATCACGATTTTGTTGAGATTTGAACGGTTTATTTACACAGATTTACGTCTTATCATTTGTTTAATGTTTAACTGAAACTATGGTCGACCCGAGACAGGATTAGGAGAAGCATTCGGTCAGTTTTGTGATCTTGTCGCCTCATCAGGAGTTGAAACCTCTCTTGGTAAAAGACCAGAGACAGACACTCTAACTCTCCTCTCCTCTCTCCTTTCAGCCTCTCTGGGTGACGTTTCCCGCTTCGCCAAAGACTTCACCAACATGGCCGACATTGACTCGTACCTGTCTTTCAACGTCAGCTCCTTCCTCTGCCTCACAGCCGGCACCCTGCAGCGTTTCCCACAGCGCCCGGGTCTGAAGAGGACGGTGGTGAACGTGTCCTCGCTGTGCGCCGTGCAGCCGTTCTCCTCCTGGGTTCTGTACTGCAGCGGGAAGGCCGCCAGACATATGATGTTCAGGGTGCTCGCTCAGGAGGAGCCGGACCTCAGGGTGCTCAACTACTCTCCAGGTGAGGAAGAGAATCTAACCTTTTTCTTGAGTTGAGTAAGTGGTCAGTCGGAGACTCTGGGTTGAAAGAAATGAAGGAGGCCTGCGATTTTTGTTGTTGTGCACTGAAAGGTTACCAAACCATGAGATAAAACAAAATGGACTCAAAAGAAATTGAAAGAACATTATGAGTCCATTTTAACCTTTTGTTTTATTTCATGGTATGCTAACCTTTCAGTGCACAACAAAAATCGTCTTTCCAGTGTTTGTAAAACAGCCAGTACAATAATCAGCAGCTTTCCTTGTCAGATATCTGGAACAGACAAATTGTGAGGAAAGCAAAATCGATCTTGAGCTCGAGCAAAGGACAATTTTGTCCGCCGCTTGTGCTTAATGATGCTTAATGATGGTGCGTTCTAATTCATAACTCCTCTGTGTGAACGCGAGTGGAGAGGGGTTGGAGGTGTGTCTCTGGAGGACAGCGGCGGCTTCAGGATGGAGGAGGCGTGGCCAAACAGCAGTTTGTTTTGGTTTCATGCTGGTGCTCAAGGGCGACATCTACTGGATCAAGAAGTCGCTCATTCTTCCTTTAATTATTTAATGACCAAAGAAGAAGATATATGTCTGAGGTCATGATTTTAAAGAAATGTTCCACATCTTTTTTAAAGTGGGGTTGTATGAGGTATTTGTCAATAGTAAGATTATTAGTCCCCGGAGATGTTGGTCAGCTCCGCCCCCTGATTCAGAGAGCGGCAGGAGTGCAGGCAGACGGGTACGCTTGCTACATGTAGTTTTGACAATTTTGAGAAAAAGCGAGCCTAAAAAACAACATAGAGTTATGTATGCTGTACTGAAAAAATTCACAGCTCTTTACTTTTCAGCTAGTAAGCCCCTTTGTTTAAGCCGTACTACAGCACACCACATAGCCTACAGGCCGCCCCCCTAACAGGTAAACCAAGGTGAAACACTGAAATTTACAGATGCATGTCAGCTTAGGGCTTCCGTAGTCCAGTCCCACCAGTATCGTCCTCTTATTTTACCCCTGAATCTCGTCTCGGTGTACGTGTGTGTTTCAGGTCCAATGGCTACGGCCATGCTGGAAGAGGGCCGGTCCAGAACGGGCGACCCCGGCCTCAAAACGCTGATCTCTGATTTGTACTCTGATGGGAAGTTGGTCACGTGCGAGGACTCCTGCGCTAAAATGATGAAGCTGCTGCTGGAGGACAAATACAAGTCAGGAGATCACATCGACGTCTTTGACCTGTAGACCCAGCAGGAAACATCGAGTCTGATTTAATGTGCCTTGATTTTAATTCAAACTCTGTTCAGGACATTTTTACTTTATTCATGTTATTCAGAGGATAGCTTTGCTCTTTGCTCTCCTTCAGCAGGGATCGTCCATCCCAGCACGTCAAGTTGTTTTATAATTAATGAATCAACAGAATTTTACATTAAAAAGAACAGCCTGCTGACTCTCACAGCTGACTGCTGAGCGTCTGATGCATGGGCGTCGCCACCTTATAATCGGGGGGGTCGAGTCCCCCTCATCGTCGTTTGGACCCCTGCACATTTGCCATAATAAACATTAGTGCAGGACCGGTCTATTTGTCCAGCGCTCTTTCCATTGCTTCACGTTCAGAATATTCAAACATTAATAAAAATCCACTCGCAGCACGCACTCACAGTCACACATGCACTGAAGCAAGCCTCTGTAGAGTTTGATCAACGAGATAACGTCAGTGTCGCAGTCATTGTCAAAATGTCCGGCTTTTGCTGAAAATGCATTCTTGTTTAGATATTTAGCCTGTATGTTAGCGTCAGGTCATGTTAGATTGCTAATTTCAACAAAACAATGAAAGGCACTGAAAAGCCTCGGTATACATTTTCTTAACGCCTCCCGTTTTGAAAAGTTCCACTCGAGATTCTGTTATTTACAGTTCAGCACAGCTTCAGCAGGAAGCAGCTGTACATGAACATTTTTAAAATTAAGCCATGAGAAGCTTCAGTTTTAATGCATTTACAAGAGAGGAGTACGGACAGTGGACTTTATCACTCCCTCCCTCTCTCCTTCTCTCTCTCTCTTTCTCTGAAGGTGATGTGATTTTGCTCTCTTTTGCTGCGTCTTATTTCTCTGTAGGAGTCGAGAGGGATTTTTTTTAAAACGCGAGTTTTGCTATGCTGAATGAGGGGTCTTATTATCAGTGGTGGCTCTAGACCACTTTTACTGAGGGGGCCAGGCTGGGGCCAGTTGTTTTGTCAGAGGGACACATTCAACCCAGGACAAATAGACAAAGATGATCTAGCTTTTTTATTATTATACCAAATAATAGCGCACAGCATTAACTACCACAACCTAAAATACTCCTGATATATCTATGGAGAAAGTCAAACCAAAATATAAGGCACGGGGGACCAAAGGGGGGACCAAGCTCAGTGTTACAGGGGCACTGGCCCCTGTTGGCCCCTGCTTATCATATAGAGACTCTGGTTGCACGGAGCCTGCTCGGAGCGCGTGCCTGCACTCTCGCACGCTCTCTGCCTGTCTCTCTCTCGCTCGCACACGCAGCAATTTTATGAATAAATGTAAAATTAAATAAAAAAAGGTCAGAAATATACTCTAGTAATGCACAGGCCTAATGCGATGTATTTATTTTCCATAGTATTTTTTTTTCTCATTTACTTTCAGATTTTTTGAAATCGTCATCTTTTGCTCTCTTGATATACAGAATAAAGTTCCAAAACAGTCGTCAGTGTCTTCCGTGTCTTGCACCAGAACGCAGTGTAGTCAGTGACTGCAGGCCGCGCCGGCTATAAGGAAACACAATGAAGGACGGGGACAAGTAACCTAAAATCTAAAAACATGTTAGAATACACCAGAATGTGGGAAATTGCATCTACTTCATTAAACATTTTCTAGGGGAGGACCCCCAGACCCCCCGCCAAAAAATGTCCCCCCCACATATCAAATGCTGCTGACGCCCTTGGGCTGATGTCATCATCACAAACGGACGTCGCTTCACGTGACGCGACAGTGGAAAGGAAGTCTTGTATATATTTCCCTGTCCCTCTCTCCCTCTCTTCGTTTCCTCGCGTCTCTCCGTGAATCTCTGGTGGGAGGGACTAAGACGCAAGTGAGGGATGAATGGATGCAGCTTAAGAGACTTGGGATGTACCCACTGACTGCATAAAAAGATGGACAACATGACAGCTTCCCTAAAGAGAAGCCAAAACGTTTAGAGCTCCCCCTACTGGCCTGCTGCTGGGATGGGCTTTTATTTGGAGTTTTACGGTATCAAAGCTCAGTAATTGTAATATTACAAACTGCTGCTTTGGGGCTATTTCAGATGATTCAGTGCAAACTGTGAGGCTTCATTTTCTGTTTTATTTTGACATCCCCTTGTGTTCTTGTATTTTTTTGCCTGTTGCTTTAATCCCTCCCTGTGTCTTACTGTTCGTTCTCCTCGGTAAAGCTTTTTGTGTTTTCTGTTTATGTTGTCAAATGTTTCCTCGTGTTTCCTCTTGTCTTTAGTGTTTCCTATTTTATTTTGTAGTCCTTGTCCCCAGTGTCTCTTGTCTTGTCTTGCTTCTTCCCTTTGTTTGGCTTTCCTCCATTTTCCACTTTTTCCTGACAGTCTCCGTGTAGTCTTCTGCCTTTTAGAGATACCATCTCCGTTATTTTAATGATCGATAGTTTTATTAAGTCCTATTTTTAAGTTGCTGCAAAAGAGAGAGCGAGAGAGCACGGTCTTAATTTCAAAAATAGTTGGCAATGTTTCTCCAACATATGTGTGCAGTTCAGACCGTGTGCACGAGTTTGCATGAGATTTTTGGTCATTAAAAACATTAAATGACCCAAATACTGCTCGTCTAGGACTTAAATGTTTTGTGCTGTGGTATCAAAACAGGTATGGATGTCAATTGATGTATAGAAGAGTTTTATTGAAGTCTAAAAATCTGGTATCGTGACAACAGAAGACGATTAAAGGCAGGGGAAATGGGAAATGGATATTTGCATTTCAAGAATTAATTGCAAATGTAAGTGAACTTAAAAACCTGCATTAGACCTAATGGTAGTATCAGATATAACTCAAATACAATTCAAATGTTTGTATTCCCCTGTGGCAGGAAACAAATATTCCTCCCAAGAAAATTTCGATTTTTCTGTTGGCCTATTGAAAAATGAAATGTTCATAATAATAAGTGAGGGTCTTAAGTTTAATCACATATTCTTCTTTAATGAATGTGATGCAGTTTATCAGGAATATCTGCAGCATTTTGAAACACAGGATCTGCAGGTTATGAGTGTGAGTTAATGTTTAAACCGGGAGATGGCGACAAGGCACGGCTTTCACTGCAGCTTAAAACCCATGAAGAAGAGTGCTCCGAGCTTTTCTCCACTTCGTATCCTTTAAAGGTTTGTGCCGTACCTCTCTTCTGCTCTGTTTCTGCACCATGTCGTCCGCAGACCTGGGCCGGGCGCTCTGCATCATCACCGGGGCCTCCAGAGGCTTCGGCCGGACTGTGGCGCTGCAGATGTCCCGGTTGGTGAAGCCGGGCTCTACGCTCGTGCTGGCGGCCCGCTCCGGTGACGACCTCCGGGCTCTGCAGGTGGAGCTGTCCGGGTCAGAGGCAGGGAGAGCTGGACTGAAGGCTGTGTGTGTGGTCGCGGATCTGGGACAGAAGGAAGGACCGGAGAGCGTCGTGAAGGCAGCTGCAGAGGCTTTTTCTGAGGACATGGAGCACATTATACTGATCAACAACGCAGGTAAGAGGAACACCTGTAGAGCTGTAAACTTAACCTGCATGTCAATGGTGCAGAATCAGTTTAAAACTGGAAAACAAATCATCTGCTGCTATGTGACTCAGTAGGGGAGACCAGGGTTAAATGCAGTGGCGATTCTAGAGTCTGTTGGGTCCCTGGGCAGAAATTCATTGGGGGCCCCTCCAACCACCATTATGTCTGCCAGTGTTCAGACACTCTTCCTCTTTCTTTTTTCACTCCCAGACAGATCATTCCTCTTCATTTTCCTTTACTGGTCTAATTGTAATGAATTAGGAAGGTTTCCTACTGTCATTGCAAATTGTACATTTTGAGCTACAACTACGGTTTTAAGTTTGGCTGCCTTGGGGGGGCCCTTTCTGGCCTGGGGCCCCAAGCAGTTGCCTGCCTTGCCTGTTGACAAACAGCGCCTCTGGTTAAATGCAACACTTGTAGCATTTCTGGCTTCTGCAGGGGGAGACTTTTTGAGGTAGATCTACCAAATAATTGGTTATTAATATGCTATAATAATAAGATATTAAAATGAACACCTGAGACTGTTGTTTTAACGTTAAATCAAGACAGTCCGTTATGGTTCTAGTTTAGGTTGAAAGTTTAATGGAGTAATAAAAGTCTTAGTATAACAACCAGACTATAAGGACGTTTTAAAGGCTGAAAATGTTATCAAAAGGCATTTCTGACAGCAGGACCTTTTTTTATAGTTTTAGGAACTGTTGGACTATTTTAGTACCTAGAACCGCGTCTAGAGGAACCTTTTTCAGCTCCTGCTTCAGAGTAGGTACTCTCCCAGCACAAGAGGGACTTTGAATGACGCAAGTTCACTGTGATTGGTCCATACGTCAGTGTTCGTTGATTGGTCAAATACAAGAGCCAATCCAGTACCACCAACCGCCATATTTTAAATCCCACCGTAAAAAAGTTAGCAAACAACAGTTGGTATGAAAATCAATTCATGAGGCTAAAAGAGTTCAAGCTAAATGTGAGCAGCACTCGTAGTCCAAGACTAATTTCCCCAAAGAGACAATAAAGTGTTAGTGTTAAAGACGTTACGATACGAAACGTTTCGTATCGTATCGTATCGTATCGTATCGTAACGCATCGCGACGCAAAGCAACACGTACCGTAACCCTAACCCAGTATGTTTAGGCCTTAAAATAAACAGCTTTATTGTTTGTTACATGATTTGTATGTTAATTTCTGAGACATTTATTTTGAATGACTTTCTGTTCAGATCTTTGGGGTTTTATCTGCCTAACTCACATCTGAAGGATTTAAAGTCATGCTGTGAATTCTTTCTGCCGATCAGCCCGGTCATGAGGCCGGCACATGTTGTGGGTTCGGTTCGCAAAGAGGCAACAAGAAGTGCTTGAACATTTAATCTAAAGAAGAAATAGAAACATGATCGTTTATTAACCGTCCATTTCTCAAACCAAAGAGATTCATCTGAAGAAATGTGTTTTTACTTTTGCCAGTGATGAACAAAATAATCAGGATGAACTCACATTAACTCTGGTTTTAATCTTTCTACTAGTTTGAAATAAATAATCTCCGCTGCTCACATGTGACACATTTTCATCAGAGGGTATTGTAAAGTGTGGTATGTCTTGATTTCCAGTTCAGGATTATGTTATTGTGGCGCCAGAGTTATGAGGAGTGTTCACTGGTTTTCATACTGAGACTGAGGGATGATAAACCTCCTGGAGGCAGAGTGAGGGGGGACAAAGAGACGAGGCAGCCCGAGCTGTGAGAAGTGTTCAAAAGTTGATTTTTTTCATGATTAATCATGCAGCCCTACTCTGAAGTCACTGACTACGGAGCCTTATCTAACTGTCGGACACAGATTCACCTGCTCGTCTCACCTTATTGAAATTGATTTAGGCTCACAGTTTGCTCGGTCTGTGTTCGAGCACAGCCCTGTAGGCGCCCTGGAGACCTCGTACTAAAAGTTTAATACGAGTGTGCAGGTCGAATAACGATCAGTGTCTGGGCTGTTTTGAGTACAGTGTGTAACTGTCAGATTGTCTTTGACCCATTTTAAACATGGTCTGACCTGTGGGGTGAACTCTGTGAATGAACCTGTATTATTTACGCTATGGTATGATTACTCATTAAAAAGACGCTCTTACAGATTTGGTTCCAGAAGTACAATTTTTTTATCACGATTTTGTTGAGATTTGAACGGTTTATTTACACAGATTTACGTCTTATCATTTGTTTAATGTTTAACTGAAACTATGGTCGACCCGAGACAGGATTAGGAGAAGCATTCGGTCAGTTTTGTGATCTTGTCGCCTCATCAGGAGTTGAAACCTCTCTTGGTAAAAGACCAGAGACAGACACTCTAACTCTCCTCTCCTCTCTCCTTTCAGCCTCTCTGGGTGACGTTTCCCGCTTCGCCAAAGACTTCACCAACATGGCCGACATTGACTCGTACCTGTCTTTCAACGTCAGCTCCTTCCTCTGCCTCACAGCCGGCATCCTGCAGCGTTTCCCACAGCGCCCGGGTCTGAAGAGGACGGTGGTGAACGTGTCCTCGCTGTGCGCCCTGCAGCCGTTCTCCTCCTGGGTTCTGTACTGCAGCGGGAAGGCCGCCAGACATATGATGTTCAGGGTGCTGGCTCAGGAGGAGCCGGACCTCAGGGTGCTCAACTACTCTCCAGGTGAGGAAGGGAATAGAGTTGTGTGCTTTCCCAATCAAGTCTGAACTTGGAGAAAAAATGAGAATATAAACAAAATGTGGAACGCTCTGAGATTCGTGTGAAAAGGATCGGTTCAAATGATTTGCATCAGAATTATCAGCATGTCACATATTACCAAAAAATCTAATATGTTTAAACTTAGGTTCTGCAGTTGATGCAATTACACACAAATTAATAAATCTGGAGGCTCCATGGGGGTTCATAGGTTAGCGCTGTTGCCTCACAGCAAACAGCTTCCCGGTTCGAATCCCTGTCGGACAGGACTCAGGAGTCTCTGTGTGGAGTTTGCATGTTCTCCCCGTGCATGCGTGGGTTCAAAGACATGCTGGTTAGGTTAACTGGTGACTCTAAATTGTCTGTAGGTGTGAATGTGAGTGTGTCTGGTTGTCTGTCTCTATATGTCAGCCCTGTGATTGACTGGTGAACAGTCCAGGATGTACCCCACCTCTCGCCCAATGACAGCTGGGCTCTGCTCCAGTCCCCTGCGACCCAGACTACGTATACATGTCTAACAGTTACACTGTTATATTTTTAGTTTCATGTGTTTGTTGTTGATTTCTTCTGTTGTTTTCCACTCTTTCAAACCCTGGATCTGTGGTGTGTCTGTTTTGATGCAGGTCCTCTGGACACGGCCATGCAGCAGGCGGCTCGCTCCAGCACGGGCGACTCCGATCTCAGGAAGGCTTTCTCTGACATGTTCTCCGAGGGGAAGCTGCTCACCTGTGAGGAGTCCTGCGCCAAAATGATGAAGCTGCTGCTGGAGGACAAATACGCGTCAGGAGATCAGATCGACGTCTACGACCTGTAGGACGGTTGATTCAGACGATAAATGTTTGTGTGCCTTTATTTTAATTCAAACTCTATTCAGGAAACCGTTACGTTCAGTCTGAGAAGTCGTAATCAGTCTCATTTATTGTGAATACGTTTGGGTTAGTTAATCTTTGTCTGATCATTTCAAACTGTGGTGAAGTCTAAAGGTTGTAAACGTAACGTGCCTTACTTTAATTCCGGTCCAAATCTCGACATTTGAGTACAAAGTATTTAAATTCTACTGCAATTGAATTTTTCTATTGGCTGAACTGGAGGCAGGTGACATATGCGTAACCAGCTTTTCGTAGTTACCAAACCAGATAAACACTACGTCACCTGCCTCGGCAGACTTTGGAGGAGTCAAGGGGATTGAGAAAATTGTGTGGATTGATTCTAACTGATGTTTAAGTAGCTTACTGTGAAATATGGCGCCCGTGAAGTGTAAAGACGAGGCTATTTGTTTAAAAATCTTAAAGCCATAACATTCAGATCCTCCAGGGGGCATCATCTACAATTCAGAGACTTACCCTCATCCTCTCCTTCCCCTCTCTCTCCTCATCATCGTCTGTTTGAGCACTCGCTGCCTATGCTAACGGTTCAAACTGATCCGGCTCTGGACCGCCGTGGTCCTGGCCTACAGGAGACTCTGGTACTGGAGGAGAGAAGTTCTCGACTTTAAACCACATTTGTGTCATAAAAGTGTCGCTTCTCGAGTCGTCGCTCATGGCTAAATAACCTAAACATGCTAATCAGTTTGTACGCATTGACTGTAAGATGTTGGGCTGATGGTTATGACACGAAGGAGTGAGTGGGCGTGTCTTACCCCCCCCAACCCAACCCAACCCAGGTTCCAGGTTAGAATCACTTAAGCCAAAACTCTAGTTTTAGTTACCCTTTAAGATATCTGTTGATTATTAATCTGCTGCTGTCTATAGATTACAGAGTCATCAGTTTTTAATTCTACTCTAACAATGAACTCGGGCATTTTGATATGTGAAAAAAAAAAGAATGGAGATTTTTCCGTTATTGATTTTCAATTAAAAAATGTTGTTTACACATTCCTAAATATATGACACTATATTTTTCTTCCACTGTTAATTTAAAGTGAATGCTTTGTAAAATGAATACCTCAGATCTGTTTGTAACTCTGCACGTCATTCAACGCAAATTATTAACGTTCTTTATTTTTATTTTTTTTATCTTTCCGTTGAAGCTGACGGTACGACATAAAAATGGTGATTTATAATTTTTTTTGCTTTAACTTATTACATTTCTAAAATGTCTCCTCTTATTTGTTTGTTTATGAATCATTTTATTCTTGTTAATCAGAAATAATTCATAATAAAATTCAAACTATAAAAACTTTTGTGTGCTTCTTTAAAATCAAACTGATTTTTTTGAACCACTCGGTCTTTGTTGGAGCTAAACGTGAAGTCCGACCTGAAGATGGTCACAGATAAAAAAGCGTGTCAGTCATCCTAAATGTGTCCATCATTGCACCACGATCACTTCATCGTTCAGTGGTCGCTTACTTGCACATAGCTCTGTATGCTTATATTTATTCACTTCATATTTTTGGTTTACATTTTTAGTCTACCTGCGCTGTCGTTAATTTACTGCTCTGTGTGCCTTTGAATTGCCCCCGGGGACAAAGAAATCAAATGTCTTAAATTTTGTCACCACATGCAGGCAGTTCATTATTTTCTAGGCCATGCGGTTTTGATTTGAGTACAGAGTCTCTGTGAGGTTGAAAATGTGATTTATTGTGGTAGAAACTATCCAAGAAATCAAATAATGAAACAGAAGCTGTCTTCACAGACGTTCCACTGAAAATGTCTTGAAATGTCACTAGAGGAGACAACCTGGGGAGGAGGCGGGGGGTCTCAGGAGGAAAGAAATAACGTGAAAAGAACGACAGAGAAATAGAGTCAGAGGATATAATGAGAATTTTTGCCTTTATATCATGTTTGACACATGCACAACATCAACAAAAGAGCGAAGAAGAACAAACTGGTGAACAGAAAACATAACGAAACAGTTTCATTACGTGCACAGAGATCACAACAGTCACGTGTATTCAGTCTATGGTCATGTGCCGGTCGCTGGATTTAAACATCACCACCCCCTCCCACTCGCTCGAGGTGAATTTTCCTGAATATTTCCTGCTGTGTTCTCACACCAGCTCAACCAAACTTCACACATGCAGCTCATCCCGAAAATGTCAGGATGTTTTGTGCAAGTGTGAAAGCGCCGAGAGTGAACAAAAACAAATATGTGTAGAGGGAGTGATCAGAAATAGGCCCATCATATTCAATCAATCAATGGATACAATGTTAGAATTGATAATAGTCCGATTTTTACTAACGTAACATCACTGAAACCTGTTTTACAGCTTTGAACCAAAAGTTAGCAAACAGGCAAGTGAATCAGGGGCGTGTCCAGAGGCCAGGGCCAGGGGGGATAAGGGCCCCTCCTTGAAATCTTATTGGCCACTGCAGGTGCTACCCCAGAATCTTTGACTGTTATTGGCCATATGCCCTGCCAGATATGGGACTTATGTTGAAATCCACCATTCAGACTGTGTATCAACAGGCAGCTCATAGTTTTCATTGTGCAGATGTTTGTTTGCAGTTTTTAAAAGTACTTTAAATTGACTTTGGACGGACATTTTGTTTTGAGTCCTTTAAGAATTAAGCTGAGAAGATGTAAATGTTGCCGTTATCTTGTGGTACTTCAAAGTCGATGTGATTAGTGGAGACAGAATGGTTAAATAAATGCCTGCCTGATCGACTTTAAATATCAATAATATCTATGTCAATGTTTTGTAAAACGTGCTCTGCTGCCCCCAGGTGGCAGAAAAGAGACTGATTTAAAGTGGTTAGTGATAGCGTCCACCTTCACTGTACAGTTAAACAAAATACAGCACAGAGAGTCTCCTTTTCCTGTCATGTGTCTGACTGACGGTCACAGCTGCCCCGGACCAAAAATACCCCCGAAGGAACCAACCCAAAGAAGGGGACGACACCCACCAAGACCCCCTCAGACTCCCTCTACCTCACCCCCTCTCCTCTCCCTCTCTGGGGAGGTGGTACAACCTCAGAGGGTGCGAATTATATTTAGCTCCTTCAGGGGTCGGGCGAGTGCTCCTGAATGTTTGTAAGGATTTCTCCCTGCAGCTCGTCAAGTTCCTCGTCCCTCCCTCAGACTCGTCGTCCTTCCTCTCTGTCTCTGTGTTTTGTTTTGCCTGGACAATGACCGTGGGGAACATGGAGAGCGCCCAGCTGTTTGATGCCGGGAAGAAAGGTCGAGGCCTGAGGGCCACCAAGGAGCTCAGTGTTGGGGATGTGGTCTTCGCCGAGCCCAGTTTCTCTGCCGTGGTCTTCGACAGGTACACAAATGATGTGTCTTTTGTTTTTCTTTAGATTTTAAGAACAGGTCGGAGGACGATTTTCTCACCTCTGACCCTCTGCAGGTGTGTTGTGGACAGCAGGTTTTCTCTCTGCCATGACCTCATTTCTAGACGCCAAAATTCTCGTGACACCAGCAGTGAGAGCTGTCGGGGTGTCATGTGAACTTGAGCATGACGTCCTTTTGGATTCAGTTTCAAAGGACCCTGACACCTTTCAAATTATTTCTTAAAACATCAGTCAAAGAGATCCCAGTGATTTCAAACCAGAAGGTGTAAGACTCCCTGAGATATCCGTCATACCTCTTCATTTTCCATTTGTTTATATGCTACATGCTCCACAAGAAAAAGAGGTTTGACAAAAGTCAGAAAAAAAGGTTTGTGTTGCTTTGTTGCAGATAATTGTTGCATGGAAACTGAATGCTTCTGTCAGTGTTTAGTTTGGACTGTGAGGACAGAAAGCAGACCTGCAGAGTCCTGATGGTTCGTGATGAAGCTGCGGATCAAAATTACATTATTTCTGCTGAACCTTTCAAGAAGTAGCAGCTTCAGATTAAGTTTACATTTAAGGAGGACTTCTGCATTTTAAACCTATGGGGTACAAAAAGTTTTGGAACTGCTTCAGGAGATTGCTTCAGCTGAAAGCCACGACACAGGCTGTGATGGCTGAAAGGTTAGCCTTTGGGTCATACTTACGAAACTTTCTCCTTTTAATGTCTTTGTCCCTGACAGGCTCAGACTCTTCTTCTAAGTGTCTGACAACATGTCTAACAGTTACACTGTTATATTTTTAGTTTCATGTGTTTGTTGTTGATTTCTTCTGTTGTTTTCCACTCTTTCAAACCCTGGATCTGTGGTGTGTCTGTTTTGATGCAGGTCCTCTGGACACGGCCATGCAGCAGGCGGCTCGCTCCAGCACGGGCGACTCCGATCTCAGGAAGGCTTTCTCTGACATGTTCTCCGAGGGGAAGCTGCTCACCTGTGAGGAGTCCTGCGCCAAAATGATGAAGCTGCTACTGGAGGACAAATACGCGTCAGGAGATCAGATCGACGTCTACGACCTGTAGGACGGTTGATTCAGACGATAAATGTTTGTGTGCCTTTATTTTAATTCAAACTCTATTCAGGAAACCGTTACGTTCAGTCTTAGAAGTCGTAATCAGTCTCATTTATTGTGAATACGTTTGGGTTAGTTAATCTTTGTCTGATCATTTCAAACTGTGGTGAAGTCTAAAGGTTGTAAACGTAACGTGCCTTACTTTAATTCCGGTCCAAATCTCGACATTTGAGTACAAAGTATTTAAATTCTACTGCAATTGAATTTTTCTATTGGCTGAACTGGAGGCAGGTGACATATGCGTAACCAGCTTTTCGTAGTTACCAAACCAGATAAACACTACGTCACCTGCCTCGGCAGACTGTGGAGGAGTCAAGGGGATTGAGAAAATTGTGTGGATTGATTCTAACTGATGTTTAAGTAGCTTACTGTGAAATATGGCGCCCGTGAAGTGTAAAGACGAGGCTATTTGTTTAAAAATCTTAAAGCCATAACATTCAGATCCTCCAGGGGGCATCATCTACAATTCAGAGACTTACCCTCATCCTCTCCTTCCCCTCTCTCTCCTCATCATCGTCTGTTTGAGCACTCGCTGCCTATGCTAACGGTTCAAACTGATCCGGCTCTGGACCGCCGTGGTCCTGGCCTACAGGAGACTCTGGTACTGGAGGAGAGAAGTTCTCGACTTTAAACCACATTTGTGTCATAAAAGTGTCACTTCTCGAGTCGTCACTCATGGCTAAATAACCTAAACATGCTAATCAGTTTGTACGCATTGACTGTAAGATGTTGGGCTGATGGTTATGACACGAAGGAGTGAGTGGGCGTGTCTTACCCCCCCAACCCAACCCAACCCAGGTTCCAGGTTAGAATCACTTAAGCCAAAACTCTAGTTTTAGTTACCCTTTAAGATATCTGTTGATTATTAATCTGCTGCTGTCTATAGATTACAGAGTCATCAGTTTTTAATTCTACTCTAACAATGAACTCGGGCATTTTGATATGTGAAAAAAAAAAGAATGGAGATTTTTCCGTTATTGATTTTCAATTAAAAAATGTTGTTTACACATTCCTAAATATATGACACTATATTTTTCTTCCACTGTTAATTTAAAGTGAATGCTTTGTAAAATGAATACCTCAGATCTGTTTGTAACTCTGCACGTCATTCAACGCAAATTATTAACGTTCTTTATTTTATTTTTTTTATCTTTCCGTTGAAGCTGACGGTACGACATAAAAATGGTGATTTATAATTTTGTTGTAACTTTAACTTATTACATTTCTAAAATGTCTCCTCTTATTTGTTTGTTTATGAATCATTTTATTCTTGTTAATCAGAAATAATTCATAATAAAATTCAAACTATAAAAACTTTTGTGTGCTTCTTTAAAATCAAACTGATTTTTTTGAACCACTCGGTCTTTGTTGGAGCTAAACGTGAAGTCCGACCTGAAGATGGTCACAGATAAAAAAGCGTGTCAGTCATCCTAAATGTGTCCATCATTGCACCACGATCACTTCATCGTTCAGAGTTCGCCTACTTGCACATAGCTCTGTATGCTTATATTTATTCCCCGGTGTAATGTTTGTTCTCCATTGCGCTATGATCACTTCACCCTCTCAGTATTCAGATACTGCGTATAGTTCTGTTTACATCTGTGAGTCACTGTCACTGTCCACTGACATCTCTACTCTTTTTATCTATTTTTACTTTTATTTAAATTGACACTTCATATTTTTGGTTTACATTTTTAGTCTACCTGCACTGTCGTTAATTTACTGCTCTGTGTGCCTTTGAATTGCCCCCGGGGACAAAGAAATCAAATGTCTTAAATTTTGTCACCACATGCAGGCAGTTCATTATTTTCTAGGCCATGCGGTTTTGATTTGAGAACAGAGTCTCTGTGAGGTTGAAAATGTGATTTATTGTGGTAGAAACTATCCAAGAAATCAAATAATGAAACAGAAGCTGTCTTCACAGACGTTCTACTGAAATGTCTTGAAATGTCACTAGAGGAGACAACCTGGGGAGGAGGCGGGGGGTCTCAGGAGGAAAGAAATAACGTGAAAAGAACGACAGAGAAATAGAGTCAGAGGATATAATGAGAATTTTTGCCTTTATATCATGTTTGACACATGCACAACATCAACAAAAGAGTGAAGAAGAACAAACTGGTGAACAGAAAACATAACGAAACAGTTTCATTACGTGCACAGAGATCACAACAGTCACGTGTATTCAGTCTATGGTCATGTGCCGGTCGCTGGATTTAAACATCACTACCCCCTCCCACTCGCTCAAGGTGAATTTTCCTGAATATTTCCTGCTGTGTTCTCACACCAGCTCAACCAAACTTCACACAGAAAATGAACTAATCTGGAGTGAAAAATTGGTCTGATTGCGTTCCCACATGCAGCTCATCCCGAAAATGTCAGGGCGTTTTGTGCAAGTGTGAAAGCGCCGAGAGTGAACAAAAACAAATATGTGTAGAGGGAGTGATCAGAAATAGGCCCATCATATTCAATCAATCAATGGATACAATGTTAGAATTGATAATAGTCCGATTTTTACTTACGTAACATCACTGAAACCTGTTTTACAGCTTTGAACCAAAAGTTAGCAAACAGGCAAGTGAATCAGGGGCGTGTCCAGAGGCCAGGGCCAGGGGGGGATAAGGGCCCCTCCTTGAAATCTTATTGGCCACTGCAGGTGCTACCCTACAATCTTTGACTGTTATTGGCCATATGCCCTGCCAGATATGGGACTTATGTTGAAATCCACCATTCAGACTGTGTATCAACAGGCAGCTCATAGTTTTCATTGTGCAGATGTTTGTTTGCAGTTTTTAAAAGTACTTTAAATTGACTTTGGACGGACATTTTGTTTTGAGTCCTTTAAGAATTAAGCTGAGAAGATGTAAATGTTGCCGTTATCTTGTGTTACTTCAAAGTCGATGTGTTTAGTGGAGACAGAATGGTTAAATAAATGCCTGCCTGATCGACTTTAAATATCAATAATATCTATGTCAATGTTTTGTAAAATGTGCTCTGCTGCCCCCAGGTGGCAGAAAAGAGACTGATTTAAAGTGGTTAGTGATAGCGTCCACCTTCACTGTACAGTTAAACAAAATACAGCACAGAGAGTCTCCTTTTCCTGTCATGTGTCTGACTGACGGTCACAGCTGCCCCGGACCAAAAATACCCCCGAAGGAACCAACCCAAAGAAGGGGACGACACCCACCAAGACCCCCTCAGACTCCCTCTACCTCACCCCCTCTCCTCTCCCTCTCTGGGGAGGTGGTACAACCTCAGAGGGTGCGAATTATATTTAGCTCCTTCAGGGGTCGGGCGAGTGCTCCTGAATGTTTGTAAGGATTTCTCCCTGCAGCTCGTCGAGTCCCTCGTCCCTCCCTCAGACTCGTCGTCCTTCCTCTCTGTCTCTGTGTTTTGTTTTGCCTGGACAATGACCGTGGGGAACATGGAGAGCGCCCAGCTGTTTGATGCCGGGAAGAAAGGTCGAGGCCTGAGGGCCACCAAGGAGCTCAGTGTTGGGGATGTGGTCTTCGCCGAGCCCAGTTTCTCTGCCGTGGTCTTCGACAGGTACACAAATGATGTGTCTTTTGTTTTTCTTTAGATTTTAAGAACAGGTTGGAGGACGATTTTCTCACCTCTGACCCTCTGCAGGTGTGTTGTGGACAGCAGGTTTTCTCTCTGCCATGACCTCATTTCTAGACGCCAAAATTCTCGTGACACCAGCAGTGAGAGCTGTCGGGGTGTCATGTGAACTTGAGCATGACGTCCTTTTGGATTCAGTTTCAAAGGACCCTGACACCTTTCAAATTATTTCTTAAAACATCAGTCAAAGAGATCCCAGTGATTTCAAACCAGAAGGTGTAAGACTCCCTGAGATATCCGTCATACCTCTTCATTTTCCATTTGTTTATATGCTACATGCTCCACAAGAAAAAGAGGTTTGACAAAAGTCAGAAAAAAAGGTTTGTGTTGCTTTGTTGCAGATAATTGTTGCATGGAAACTGAATGCTTCTGTCAGTGTTTAGTTTGGACTGTGAGGACAGAAAGCAGACCTGCAGAGTCCTGATGGTTCGTGATGAAGCTGCGGATCAAAATTACATTATTTCTGCTGAACCTTTCAAGAAGTAGCAGCTTCAGATTAAGTTTACATTTAAGGAGGACTTCTGCATTTTAAACCTATGGGGTACAAAAAGTTTTGGAACTGCTTCAGGAGATTGCTTCAGCTGAAAGCCACGACACAGGCTGTGATGGCTGAAAGGTTAGCCTTTGGGTCATACTTACGAAACTTTCTCCTTTTAATGTTTTTGTCCCTGACAGGCTCAGACTCTTCTTCTAAGTGTCTGACAACATCATCCCTACAGAGATAGATCTTTAGATCTTGCAGAACAAAGGGCGTCCTGCAGCCTGGATCAATAGTTTGTTTGTGTTGTTTACTGTTTTCTTGTGTGACACAATAACCCCCAGAAAACTGACCAATCAGAGCTGTGGTAAACCAGCAACTCCAAGAACTTTTAGTGGCCGAACTCTGATTGGGTGCAAAAAATATGGTTTTTGTCAATGCAGTCTGGTTGGACGGCAAAGAACTAGTGGCGACAAAGGCCAACTGTGGCGCCGCATGACATCGCCTCATGACGCCTTTGTCTTGGCCAAAGATTTGTACTTGAACACACCACAAAGATTACAGCCGACGGCCAACCACCAGGCACGTTCTGCGCATGCATACGTGAGAGGAAATAACTCTCCATGCCAGCAGGCAGCGGTAAAAAACAAACAAACAGTACTTTAACCTTGCAGTGCACTTGAGTTGCTGGTCTACCACTCGGTGTGTATGTTTGCGTTTTTGTGTGATTTTCTTGATTTTAATGCTAAGTTGTGTTTCAACGCAATGTTTATTCAACACAAAATAAAACACAAATCAAAAACTAGCATCCAAGGCAGAGGTACACCAGCAACTCCTGTTCTGTTCGGTAAAATCAGTTTGTTGGCTTTGAAGAGATTAACTTAATGGCTGTTTCTGGCAAATCGAGCAGTCTATTCTCAGATCTGTTCTCTGTCCCTTTGGACTCTGCAGAATAAACTGTTTAAACACACACACACACACACACACACACACACACACACACACACACACACACACACACACTGTCGGGGCTGAGAGGTGTCTCTCTGTTGTTGGTTCCAAACTCGTGAATAATGTGGTTGAAATAAATCAGGACGCCTCCTGCAGGAGCTGTGAGGATTAAGTAAATATTTATATAAATGTGCTGAATAAAAGAATGCGTTACTGTTTGATTTCATCTCTGTTTGTGAATCTTCTTTAGTGTGAAACCTTTTTGAGCACCTTCCAGGACTTCAGCCAGGACTCCTGTCTGTCTGTAAACTGTTGGAGAAAACTGTATTTTAATTTTTTACTTATTTTTATTGTTTAATGGGTCAACTTATGTAACGCGGTGTAATGAATTTATGCCTGTAATTCCGACATGGAACGCCTGGTGGCGCCTTGGTTTGCTTTGTTTAAAAGCCACGGCTCCAGGTGATGAGAGAGGTCAAGCTCAATTATTGTAGGGGTAGCTCGCTGTGGCCCAACCATGGGCGGCACGCACAACCATGGGCGGCACGCACAACCATGGGCGGTACGCACAACCATGGGCAGGCACAACCATGGGCAGTACGCACAACCATGGGCGGTACGCACAACCATGGGCGGTAGGCACAACCATGGGCACGCACAACCATGGGCATGCACAACCATGGGCGGTACGCACAACCATGGGCACACACAACCATGGGCGGCACGCACAACCATGGGCGGTACGCACAACCATGGGCGGTAGGCACAACCATGGGCACGCACAACCATGGGCACACACAACCATGGGCGGCACGCACAACCATGGGCGGTAGGCACAACCATGGGCACGCACAACCATGAGCACGCACAACCGTGGGCACGCACAACCATGGGCACGCACAACCATGGGCACGCACAACCATGGGCACGCACAACCATGGGCACGCACAACCAGGTAGCTTGACACGCACATACGGTAGCTACCGGGAACTGCCAGTGTGGTTCTGGTAGAGACCGCAGCTCTGGTAGGTCCCGAACTATAATTAGTTTGACAGTAAGTTATTAAATCTTTTGTCTATTGTCCACTGTTTTTTTTTGTGAGTGACCAGGGTAGTTACTAACTGTTCACTGGCAGCTTCCGGTAGCTACCGAATGTGCCATGGTAAGCTACCAGTTTGATTTGAAAGTTGTATTTAGAGAAAAAGCGTGGATTATTGGAATCCCAGAAAATCATCACACATGATCACACATATTCAAACAGTTACGTATTGGATATCAGGTATTGATCAGAACACGCTAACGAGAACATAGTTCCTAATTCACCCCTCCTACCTTAGATCATATTGTGTTTGATTAAAAAGTCACTACACATTCATGACTCTGACTGAGACAATCTAAGTTTCATAAAAGAGAAGTGTTCGCTTTGCTACAAATTCCACAAAACTTCTTTTGTAATGTTTGTAATGTTTCTGTTTGTTTGTTTTTCAGTTTGTTCACTGAGGTGTGTCACAGCTGTTTCCGGCGTCAGGCCAACCTGCACCGCTGTGCTCAGTGTAAATTCGCCCACTACTGCGACCGCACCTGCCAGACGGCATGCTGGGACGAACACAAGCAGGAGTGTGGCGCCATCAGGAAGACCGGCAGGGCCCCCAGCGAGAGCGTTCGGTGAGAAATATCCATCATGCAGGGAGCCGAGAAGACACAGCAGGAGAGATTAAAACATTAACAGTAACCATGGTTACCAATCACTTCCTTTATGGGGAATCTTTTAGTCCAAGAAAGAACAATGAATTTGTTTCTGCCTGAAGTCTGATTGTGTAACTCTAGGTTCAGCGGACAGACTTTGAAGAAGCCGACTCTTCCAGTGTTTGTTGTTACGTTGAGTGAAATCAGTGGCTGTTCGATGGTTTTCATTGACATTTATTCTCTCAGGATGAAAAACGAGCAGCATTGCGTTTAATTTGTCCAGTACTAGTATATTTTCATAACAGTACTTTGTGTTCAGTGCTAACTATTGGACACCAAACTATCAATCAATCTCATTGACTGACATGAAGTTGGATCTGTTGGCAACATGCTAAGCGAAATATTCCCAAGGGCAACTTTTTCCAGTTCCTACAGTGCTTACTTTTTCATAAGTAAATACGAGTATTTTAAGCACTGAAGAAAGTGGAGCTCGGGCTAGTTGGACTGTTAGTACAATGAAGCTCACAGCAGGACAGATTATGTGTCTGATATTTATGATAAAATCTTCAGATGTTAAAGTTCAGAGACTGAATTAGCTGAGGTGACACCTAGCAGACAGCAAGCAGCTCCCACCTGTCAATCATAGAGGCCACACCCCCCTAGTTCTACTTCACTTTAAGCCTTATTATAATGTAAACAGGTGAGTTGTATAAACATTCAGCCCGTACAGTTGTCATGTATTTGTATCAGGGTGTTTATTTCTGCTGTAGAGTTGGACATTTTAACATGGGGCTCTATGGGGATTGACTCACTTTTAGAGGCAGCCTCTAGTGGACACTCAATGAACTGCAGTTTTGGTTGAACAGTTCTTGTATTTTAAGTTTAGGATTCAGAGATTAAAAACAAGTTTGTTAACAACTGATATAAAATCTGTCGGTGATTTCTCTCTCTCTTTCACACTCACTGTCTGTCTCCTTTCCAGTCTGGCTGCTCGGGTGATGTGGCGTATTCACAAGGACACTGGCATCGCATCGGACAGTCAGCTGGTCTCTGTGGACCAGCTGGAGGACCACGTGTCTGACCTGTCTGAAGAGGACCTGAAGCAGATGAGGACTAACGTGCAGAACTTCCAGGAGTACTGGTCCTATGGCCGGAAGAAACACTCTTTGGACGAAATCTCTCACATCTTTGGCATCGTAAGAATCAATGTGGCATTAAGGACTGCAGATTTCATTTTGACAAACATGCACACACCTTCTTCTCCCCTCTGTGCGTCTGTAGATTAAGTGTAATGGATTCACTCTGAGTGATCAGAGAGGCCTGCAGGCTGTTGGAGTCGGTCTTTTCCCAAATCTTTGTCTGGTCAACCACGACTGTTGGCCAAACTGCACCGTCATCCTCAACAACGGCAAGTAGGTATCCAAACTACCCGACAACCACACTAATAAGTATTATGCCCAAAGACGCAGGAACCACCCGTCTTCTTGTAATGGAGGAATGCAACCTGGCTACAATAGTACAATACCAGGTTGACTCTGGATTTGCGCGCCTTGTCGATGCTTTACGTTGTAGTAAAGTAACATGTGAAATGTTTAACAATGTCTTAAAGTGAATTCAATCTGTTTTTCAGCCAGTCAGCTTTGAGTTCTGCTCTCCACTCTCAGAGGAGGTATGTAATATTCAATCCTCAACATCTCTCTCATGAGAAGGTGACTGAACTCTAAACCAGTAGATACTGATATCGTGGATGAATGTACTGAATTTAACAGCACAAACTGCTGTGCTCTGATACAGCTTGTTGCATGTAAAATATCCAGACTAACTGTCCCCCCTCTCTGCTTTAGGATTGAGCTGCGAGCTGTGGAGAAAATCCCCGAGGGCCAGGAGCTGACGGTCAGCTACGTGGACTTCCTGAACCTTTCAGCCGACCGTCAGAAGAATCTGAAGGAGCATTTCTTCTTTGAGTGCAGCTGTGAGCACTGCAGCAAGCACACGAAGGACGACCTGATGATGGCGCCCGCAGAGAGCAAAGTCAGGGAGGAGGGCAACTGGTTTTAATAAATATACACTCTTTATTTATGATTTATCATCATAATAACCCTGTATATTCCTGTTTGCTCTCAGCCGTCTGCTGATAAGGTGAAGGAGGTGACCGCCTTCAGTAAAGAGAGTCTGGAGAAGATTGAGATGGCCCGTGTGAACATGGATTACCACGAGGTATGAAACACTCATGTCAGATCTTCTTAATTTCCTTCTCTGTCATTGTCCCAACAAGTCCTCCACCGTGTTTCGTCTTTTGTGTCTCAGGTAGTGAAGTTGTGCCGTGAGTGTCTAGAGAAGCAGAAGGACGTCCTGGCCGACACTCACCTGTATACGCTGCGTGTGCTTAGCATGGCCAGTGAGGTTCTGTCATACCAGCAGCAGTTCTCCGAGGCTGCAGTCTTGGCCCGCAGGATGGTGGAGGGATACATGTGAGTGAACACAACAGGGACGACACTGACGACAGTAGAAGTCCTGCTGAAATCAAACAAAATCACAGTCAAATTCATGTTTAGGTTCTCACTATATATCCAAAGAAACTCTCTTTGTTAGCGTTACATTGCATCAATAGACATTAGTATATCTAGACAATATTTTTTACAAACTTTAGGGTCTAAATGACAAACAGTTTGGGAGTTGCTCGAGTTGATTGCTTCAGCCTGCAGCTGTGAGACGGGCTGTAATGGCTGCAATGTAATCCTTTGGGGCGAATGCACCGCATCAGAGTACGTCAAATGAAAGTTGTTTGATTTTTGGTATTGAAATGGTTGATTCCAGTTCAAACACTGTTTGTATATGTAAAGGAACTCAAGGCAGTGCAGAGGTAGACGAGCAGCTTCTGTGCTCTGCCAACTAAAACTGGCATCTTTGAAGAGAGCCTTTTAAAAGCTGTTTCCAGTTAAAAAATGATTCTTCCTCTTCAACAGAAAGGTCTCTCTCTGTAGGGATCCTTTCTTTAATGTGGTCACACACTTAGAGTAAAAATCTGAGCCTGTCAGGGACAAAAATAACAACCTTTAGTGGATATTCTTTGATCAGCTGCATTTGCCCCAAAGAGAAAGTTGCAGCCATTACAGCCTGTTTCACTGCTGCAGGCTGAAGAGCCCTATCAGGGCACTTAAGTTTATTTTACCCATCAGCCATTTGGACCCCAACATATTTACAAATATGGCCAGGATAGAAAATGCAGGAATCCCCCTTTGTAAGAATAAATAAGAGGCATTATGTTGTTTGATCACAAACCATCGGAGCAATACCTAAAAAAAATGTACCATAAATAAAAAATACCAGAATTATTTCGTTGACTGATTCTTCACTGGATCCTTTGCCCTCTATGTCTTCTCACCTCCTCTTTAACAGGAAGTTGCTTCACCCCAACAACGCCCTGCTGGGGTTGGCCATCATGAAGGCGGGGGTCACCCACTGGCACGCGGGTCAGATAGAGGAGGGTCACAGCCTGCTCTGTCAGGCCTTCGGGATCCTCATGGTCACACACGGACCGAACCACGCCATCACCAGAGACCTGGAGGTATACCACATTCATGATATCTGATGAGAAGATTCTAAATAATCAAGAATATTTACGAATGGTACCTAATATTTCCTTTTTGTTCTGCGTTCAGTCGATGCGGCAGCAGACGGAGGTGGAGCTGAAGATGTTCAGGCAGAATAAGGACGGGTATCACAGCATGAGGGAAGCGGCTCTGAAGAGTCCTGCAGCTGATGAGAAGGTCAAAGGAGTGTGATCATCGTGACTGAATCAAACCGCTCTGAGGATCTCATGCATGTCTCACTGTGCACATGTACAGGATTCCTGTAATAATGATGCACACAGTCGCTGCACTGAGGCTCTGAATGTGTCTGTTGAGGCACAACATGGGTCATGTCGAGGAAATCTGCAATAAAACAGGAGATTCAACATATGTTCTGATCACTTGCATGATACCCAAGGCTTAGACATGAATGTGGAAAGACTGTACTTCAGAAAGTTAGCCCTCAAAAGCAGAGAGAAGTCTTTTCTTGTTGTTTCTCTCCATCTTAACGTACACACTCGTATCCTTCTTTTCCTAATGCAACCATTTAATTACATGCTCGGAGATCGTGGCGGTGGCGTACAGTTTCCTGTATGGTCGTGCACCGATCACAGAGAACAAACGTCACCACCCCCTCCCACACGCTCAAGGTGAATTTTCCGGATTATATTCTGCGACGTTCTCACATCAGCTCACTCTGACTTTCTGTGGAAAGAGGGTGAAGAGGTATATAACCTGACCAGAGCACAGCCATAGACTAGTCTGAACGCGACCAGTAAGATCTCAGGGCACAGTTGGCCTTTAGAAGTATTGCAGATTTAACACACCTCTGCATTGGCTTCACTTTTTAGCTCCATATGTACACTCTTTATGCAAAGTCCATGTTTGTTACGTCGTGCACTAAAAGCTGTACTCCTCTAAATCTAGCATTGCACTTGTTTGTGCTCGGTGGTGCAGGATCTGCAGCAGCTTACATCACAGTCGACAGCACGCGGCCCTCCGTGTGCTTTAAAGCTGGACCTTCAACTTAAACTCTTTTTTCTGCACACAGAACCTTTACAAGAAGACAAAGTCCAAGCTGAAGTTTATGTGTTTAAAGGGGAATATCCCTAAACAAATATATCTGATGTTTTAAACTTTTGATGCAAAGAAAAACAGAAACGCCGAGAAATAAATCTGGAGATTGCATTTAATACAAGACAGAGATATCACCTTGGACAGAGTGTGAGATTGCAGAGGAATGACTTTAAAAGAGGCAGCTGTAGAGCGAGGAATCACTCAGCTGGGACGTGTCGGACAAATCCATTTAAAAAGGAGGACAAGAAAGAGTTTCATTGCTGACACGGAGATAAGAGAGAGAGAAAGGCAGAATGAGGATCGAAACAGGAAAGGTCATACAAACGGTATCAAAAAGATTCTCTACAGTTCGTCATCACAGTGAGGAGCTTCTGCATAGAAGTCGTGCTCTGATGATCGTGTGTGCTCACTGCTGTAGTGCTTTTTTTATTGCTTTTAGCTGGAAAATGAAAGACGTTGAATAAAGTATTTTTGTAGTGCTAGAATTTAAAACCGATGTTTTTAACACCCCACAGACAGAAACACAGAAATCCCTCATTAAATAAAAAATATTCTAAATAATATCAAGAATTAAGTAAACACAACAAAGGGAAAAGTATTTTCCAAAGCCACTGCATGTCAGATAAATTAAGAGTTCATTTGTTTTAATAGTAAAAGTCTGTTTGAAATCACATCCGAGAGATTCGACCTGAGATGAGATTTCAGATTTCGTACAAATTTCAGCTCAAACATTAAAGTGACCTTGTTGGGTTTAGTGTCCTCTCCTGAGACGTCACATTTCTTCTTCTGTCTCATTGGACGACGCAGAGCTCCGTGCTCGTCTCTCCGGCGTCTCTGTGAGTCCGGCTCTGCGCGTCTGATTCTCCGTCCTGTTCGTACGACGGCGGCTCCAGACTCTGCCTCAGCTCCATCAGCAGCTCTTTGCCGTCGCTCGAGGGAAGGTTTCCCAGGTAGTACTGAGGCGTGAGCTCCACCAGCCTGCAACACAGACATCATTTTACTAGAAAGACAAAATAAAGAACCTAAAATGGTTTACAGGTGATTCATTTTTTAAACCTGGTCACTCTTTTGGCGTGTTTTCGGGTCAGAGTTACGTAAAATAGTCTTGGAATTGCCTTCATAGATCAGCAGCCGTGAAACAGGCTGTAATGGCTGCTCCGCTGTTCTTGATCAATCAAAGTACGTCCAATTAAAGTTCTTTTCTCACCCCTGATAGGATCAAGTTGTTATTCAAGATTTTAGACAGGATCTCTAAAATATGGACCTTTTTCTACGTCCTCAGTTTAAACGCCTCCAGACTCCATTGACAAAAACAGTAATTTAACCACACAGAACACCGTACATGCTGGTCTACAGCTGCGTCCACTGGTTGGATTTTTTGTGTTGATATCCGACAAAGGTGTTGTTAATGATAGCTTCTGATCCAACACAGTTCTTGTGTAACACAGTAAACCAAGGTATAACTCATCAGGGCAGCAGCAGACCAGCGACTCCCTGATCGGTTAAATTAGCGGTTTTGTAAATGGAGTTTGGTGGCTTCAAATCGAGCGATGAAGCGGTTTGTTCTGGTTTCAAAAAAGCATCTTACTGTGAAACAAAAAGGTCAATCAAAACAAGTAAACTCCGCTGTAACAGAGAGTGACTTTAGTTTGTCTTCAATCTGACCAAACCTGCAAAAACTAAGAACAAATCGAGACACACTGACGGACACGACGGATGTTTGAGTGTAAAATCCATTAAAGCGTGACGGCGTCTGACTCACATCTGAGGGTGGACTTCAGAGGCGATGCGGATGCAGTTATCTCTGGAGATGGTGAACTCGTGGTAGAGCACCCAGCTGGGGGGGTCGGGGCGCGGCTGTCGACACAGGTAGGAGGAGAAGGGGTGCAGGTGAGCCACGTGGCGGTGAGTCAGCAGGAGGTAGTTACCTGAGCCGTCCACATCATGAGCCACCTGAAGACGAAGAGAAAAACATGTATGATCAACAGCAGAGAGAAGACAAGGTCTGCAGGATTGTGATGAACTATGCGTGGAAACACCAACATCTCTATAAAAAATGATCTTATCTTAATAAACAGAGAACACGGTGTCCAAAAAACAAGAGTGAAGCATCATTGAAACACGGTGTTTACTTTGAGGAAGAAGCCTGAGATGAGAGCTCTCTTGATGTTCGTACAGTTGTCTTGGCATCCAAACGCAGGAGGAGAAACAGGAAGCTCTATCCGCTGCATCACCTCCAAAAGCTCCGCCCTGATCACCACGGCCAATCGTAAGGCTGCGGGACTCAGGAAGTTCGTCGTGCACCACGCCTCATCTTGATTATCTGCAGACATCACCCATGGAACAATTACTTAAATATAAAATGCTAATAAGACATCAGAAAAGACTTCACAGCTTGTTTCCAAAGTTACAAATTGTGAATGTGATGGAGGCTGAAGTATACGTACGCTCTATGAAGGCTTTATAAACATTAATGAGAGTCATGTGATCTCCCTCTGTGTGCATTAAAGGTCTCCAGTGAGTGACAGCCGCCTCCTCTCTGCTGGGGTCTGCTGTCACGAAGCACGAAGGAGCTAAAAGAGGAGAAAGAAACGAGTTAATGTTAGTTGTTGTTTGTATATCTTATTCTAAACATTAGAGAGCTGTCCCCCCCCCCCCCCCCCCTCCTCTCAAGAGTGGATGCTCACGCAGGTCACCATGTGGTGGACACTGAAGCTTCAGTGTTTATCCAGCTCTGCATCGGTCTGTAAACCTTTCTGTGTTCTAACCTCTCTCCATTTTTCAAAAGCATCTCCAATATTGATCCTAGTTTGAGCACGTTTCTGCTCGTGGAGCTTATTAGAAACATGCAGAGGCTTTTTAGGTCGGGTACAATCACTTCTATCTGAACCAGTTCTCTTGCCCGCTTCCATCGCTGCAACACCTGTTGGTTTGACCTGATAACTGCTCTCATATCTGGCAAACCGAGGGGCGTCCAAAACGGCCGTGTTGGGGTGTCTTAAAACCGCCTACATCGTCACGTGTGTATGGGCGGGATTTGAGTTAACTCACCTGTTCACCTTTTTGTTATCAGTGGAAGAGAGAGGGTTTTATTCTCTGATAACTTTGAGTTTATGCACATTATCATGAGTTGATTATATTAGACCCCTTAATATGCACACAAAACATTTCCAGAGTTAATGTTGTTGACCCAACAGTTTCCTGCTTCACTTGTTTTAGCCACCTGTTAGCATAGCAGCGATAGTGAGCAGCTCATCCACACAGTCGTACTCGCAGGCAGCGATCAGCGCTTTGGCCAGTGACGGCTCCAGAGGAAGTTCGGACATGATGATGCCGACCTCGGACAGGTTCCCATCATCATCCAGAGCTGCCAAGTAGTCCAGGTCCTCCAGGGCCTGCATGAGAGCCTCAGGGGCTGAGCGACAGGGAGAGAGAGAGAGAGAGAGGGAGAGAGGGAAATAACATTTAGGCGAGAGAAAGAGAGTAATGTTCTCAGACTTGGAGGTGTAGATTTAAAACCAGCAAAAAGTCTCTTTGCTGCTGCTGTACACATCACTGACCATGATCTGATGAGGCAACAAGGAAGTCAAATATTTGAGACACTTCTCTAAAGTCAATGAACTGCAGCAGACAGGGTTAAAGGTAGAAACAAGTTTTATCTCAACCACTGTGTGTGTTTGTTTCTGTCTGTCTGCAGCTATATGACATCGCCATGGACACATCAGACGTTTAGTCTTTGTGCAAATGTACGCCTGTATGCTGAACGCCTTCTTCTGTTTGCTTAAGCTGTCCTCACATATTATGCACTCCTGAAAACTTCTAGAGAATTTCAGGAGGACCGCTCCTGAAATCGTTCTGATTTGGCCGTACAAATAATTCTTCAAGTTTAGGGGAGGGGAGAGGAACGTAGGTAGGCTGTAATTCCCCACCTACATGGCCCAAAACACCTACAGTAGCTAGAAGTTTATTTAGACTTCTGTACATTAGAAGAAAACATTTTCTCCACTTGTTAGATCCTTTATATTTTTCACTGACAGTAGTTCATGAAGGTACCTGGTCTGTCCAGGAACTTGCACTGTCCCATGTCGGCGATATCTAGTCTCTTCAGCAGCAGCACCAAGTGGCTCAGGTTCTCCTCCATCACCCCCGGACAATGAGCCTCCCCCATCCCCTCTTCATACAGAGACGGAGGGTAGAGACGGAGACACAGGCCTACAAGCAGAACACGAGGAGTTAACATTCAAGACTCATCACATAGTGACAGAAAACGACCTTTGATTAGACGCTCAATCAACATAAAAACATTCACACTCATTAGACTCACATGAAATCAAAAAGTTCCATGAATGAATCAAAGCGTGTATGTGTAAAGTACGTTCAAAGTAAAGTTTAGCCTTGTTTAAAATGTGCATGGGAATAAATGAGTTTCTGTAAGTTTTCTTTTTAGCAGAGGGTACTCTGAACCGGCAGCCTGAGGGGAGCAGCTGAACCGGCTGGTGAAGGGGACGTGGAGGGTCGTCAGTGATGCAGACTGCTTTCCTTTCTGCTGCACGCATGTGAAGTCCTGAGAGCTGGATTTGGGTGGTGTCTGGGATTTTAGCTGCATGTTTGATGATTCCAGGGAGTTTTTTCTTGCACTTTTCAGTGAGAAAGTTGTACCAGGACACGATGGTACGTCCTGTCTGACGTTAAAACTTTTCAGCCTCCTCAGGAGAAACATGAACTGTTGGGCTTTCCTGTGGATGCAATCTACGCTGTGTGAAGGACTGGTGGTGCAGTGAACAAGTTGAGATGTACACCAAGATATTTAGCAGAGAGACTATCCTGTGATACATGTCCTTACTGTACTTCAAAGCTTTTGTGCTTTTACACTGTGTAAAATGTAGTGAAGACACGCGGCAGCAGGGGGCAGCTATATGTGTCACCGTTCAGGGCCGAGCAGGCTGAAGATCAGCTGGTACTGGTCGCCCACTGATCTAGCAGTACACCTTTAGACTGAGCTTTTCAGTGGCAGAGCTCTAAGGGTTAAAAAACTACACAAAGTTGATATTTGATTAAGAAACTGGATTATAAAAAAGGGTTTTAATTGCCTTTTATGAGATTTGTCCTCCATGCTTTAGAACAGCTGCAGAAAGTGTCTCTCTTTATCCTACCACTAGGGGGAGCCAAAGTGAAACCTATTTAAAGGCTTCCTACAGAGACTGTGTTGAACTGAAGCAGATCAGCTTCACCTGATCAGCAGCAGAGGCCGCTGGTTTACCTGGGAGGTGGCTGTTCACTCTTTGAGTTCTCATGTTGGCCTGATGTTTGCTGATCGTCCTCAGGACCTGAGAGTTGGCTCGAATTTGTGGATTGTAAACCTGCAGCAGAACGTCAGTGAGGAAGAAAAAGGAAACAGTTTCAACCAAATACTCACCCTGCATTAAAATCAAAATGTTTGAATTACTGCACAGAGCTGATTAACTGTAGCTTCTACAAACAACAAGCAGAAATCCCCTCCGATAAGTGTTGTTATTTAGTTTTGGTTTATTTAATCACAGACTCACAGTTTTGAGTTGAAGGCCTGTGTCGATGACGTAGCGGATCGCTGGCAGGGAGAAAGAAGCCTCTGCGAGAGTGTCAGTGAGGAACACTTTCCTTCTGACTCCAGGTGGACCTCCGGCTCCCATCGCTGAGGCCTCCAAGTCGTTTTCCCGCAGCGTGAAGGGGTCGGCTTCGTAGACCCGCTGGATCTGCCCGCCCAGCCCTGCATGGAGGGGGATAGTCCTGAGCGCACCGAGCTGAGGACTCAGAGCCACACACTCCTTCTCCAGCAGGGACACACACTCCTCTGCTTCCTGCACAGATCAGATAAAAACAAAGACGGTGAATTACATTTTTAACTACCCAACATACACTGTTAGAGTTTATCTCAGCTGACACATGGCCTGGGAAGTGTAAACAGCTGCTTTTGTTTGTCCAGAAGATGAAACATACACATACACACACACACACACACACACACTCACTCAGCGCTACCTTCAAAAGAAACCAGGAGAGATGAGAGGTGAGAGTCGGGCAGCAGGAGGTGTGGTGATGTTGACTTAAAGGGAGTTAAATGTGCATCCTGCAGAGTTTAAGGTCAATATGTACTGAGAGCTTTGCACGACAGATGTGATGTGCCTGCGTGTGAACCAGGACATCAGAAACCTGCAGACTCTAGAGGACTCTCAGGTGGAGGTGTTCTCTTTTTAGTCTTCTACAAGACAAAGGAGGTGAAACTCCACAACACAATACAGTGTGAACAATGCTTTGAAAGGTTTTTATTTCGGTGAAATAAGAGACAGTTTAGCGGGTATAAAGTAGAGAAATCATTTGACCACCCGCACACTGACACCTAGTAGTAGGGTCTCCAAAATGTGCTGATTTCTGACCTTCTTAAAGACCATATGACCACATGGTGTTCTCTTAACGTCCACAGGTGTCATTACAAACAACCTTTCTGCACAAACTACGTTTATTTGTTTTGCAGTTTGAACTCAGACTTTCAGTCAAACTTGGAACAGGATGTGAGTTGCATGAAACTTGTACCTGTGCACTGGCCAGAAACACCATCAAGTCTCCTTCCTCCCCCCTCCTGTGCAGATCCAGCACCATGTGACACGCAGCAGAAACCGGTTCTTTCCCAGCAGACAGCTCCCGGTACAACGTCTCCACCCTGTTCACCTCAACAGGCCTCCTATCCTCCTCTTCCTCACCCCCCTCTTCATCTTCATTAGAAGGGGGGGCACTGTCCAGGCTGAGGTGAGGGACTGAGGGTCCCAGGAAGGCGGAGAGGCGTGGAGCCAGCGTCGGGTGAGTGAGGAGGACGACCCGGAAGTTATCGGGTCTCTGCCTGCAGACGTCACACAGCAGACCCAGCAGCACGTCGGTGGGAACCGTCCGCTCCTGCAGCTCGTCCAAAACTACGACGCCGTACTGATGCAGCAGGGGGTCTGACATCATTTCCTCCAACAGGAGGGTGTCACTGACAAACCTGAGGAGAGGAAAATCAGGACATTTGAAATAAACAGATTTTTAAGCCAAGATTTCTTTATCTCAAATTTAAATACAAATGTGAAAGTTTTAAAAGCTGAAAGCGGAAACTTTTCTTTATATAATAATTATATAGTGCAGGAGAGCACACAGGGATCATTTGTCCCAGCTAAAACACTTTCACTCCCACCCTGGATAACGACCTGCAGGGATCAGAAAACAAAGAGTCGAGGTGCGGCTGTGCGAAGAGAAAGAACATGCAACAATATGAGAAGACTCGTGTAATCCAATGAAGCTGTCGACATTACCACAGGGAGGAGAGGACTATTGTTCATGACACAAATAGGGTCAGAAAATAAATTGGGGCATGACTTCTTTCACAACAATTTGGACCAAAAAAATCCCCAGGAGGAACTCCAGTTTTTATCCCAAAGTGGGATGTTAGAGGCCGAGATGTAAACATCCACTTCCGCTTGGTTGGCTGAGATCCCTACCTGAGCATGGTGTCAGGTGTGCAGCTGTCATCATGAGACACTCTGTATCCGACCTCCAGGCCCAGACTCAGGTCCATCTCATCAGCGACGCGTAGAGCCAGACTCACAGCCGCCACCGAGTACGGCTGAGAGCAGCAGACCAGACCCTGAGAAAACTCGTAGGACAGAGCGAACTCTGCACACCACTGAGGAACCTGCAGGACGAAGGAGGAGGAAGAGAATTTAAAAAAAAGGTCAACAAGAGCAGGAAAGTGTGACAGAATACTCAAAACACAGACCCTAAAATAAGTCATTCAGGTCTGACAGCTTCCAGCTTTCGTTCAGATCTCAAACCGACTTCGAGGAGCAAAATAAAAATGAGCCCCAAACCTAAATAAACTAAAAAAGCCACCTCCTTCCCCTTTCATGTGCTCATCTGAACCTCTGCGAATATAGATGCAACAAAACGTTGATTAGTCTACAAGTCAAACGAAAGAAAACTTGTTTCCGAATAATTTATAACTAGATGAAATGTTTCAAACATGTTCCGGGTAAAAAGTGAAAAGAAGTGACAACGATCCGCACACCAAGGACAAGTGACGCTTCGAGCATCAAGTCTGAGGAAGAGCATACGATACGATACGGAAATGTGTCTTGGACTCAAAGACAAAGTTCCCCAAGGGGACAGAAATGTGTATCATGCATGTTAGCTGGAAATGTCACTTCTTAATAAATGCTTTAAACGGGAGCTCCTTGGTGTGCTGATTGTTGTTGAGGGATGTGACTTCCCACTACATACTTTGTCCACAGGGGGCGCCAAATCCACACAAACTGAAAGATCCTCACAGCTGCTTTTTAGTAAATATTTCATGTTTGATTTGATGCTATTTGGTGAAATGAAAAATCCTTTATTGTTTTACAACTCTACTATGTACTTTATCTACATTGTCCCTGACCCAAATCTCAATCTACTGTAACCTAGTACAACCAGTTTGCCGCCTGCTAACGTGTTAGCAAGATGAACCAGAAGAAGGTCGAATTGTAACTCGCTGAAAGGGGGCATATCGCCAGCTACAGAGTCGGACATCCAATCATTACATCGGATCTCCCTCAGTGTTTGTATACTGGGACAAAGATAGTGGTCAAAACAATTGTCAAATCGAGCTGTAAATGTAGCTTGACTAAACTGTGCATGGAAACGTGGGGCGCACTCACACCAGGCCCAGTCGCCTGTACCACCCCCCTCCCCGTTCCTGCTGGCCTACACTCACATTGCTCCAGGCCCAACCAGGCCTTAGCACGGTTACCTCTGGTTCATCCGTCATCACGCTGTAACTCTAGATAGTCGCAGGTCTGATCCAGCTGACTTTAGATATTCCCGTCTGCCCAAACTTAGAGAAAACACTCGTCCTCTGCATCGAACCAACGTGAACCCTTTGCCGCTATCGTTTACAATGATAGTGGAGAGGCATGGTTGCATCAATCAGGCAATACTTCATGTCCACGTTGTGTCCCTGTGTTTGTATTCCTGCATGAGCAACCGTAACGTGCCAAAGCACTCCTCTTTGGACCGTACCAGGGCCAAGGAAGTGGACCATGCTTGAGCACAATACGGAGTACTCACACTAGTCAAACAAACTGGACTTTGGCGGTCAAACCTGCTTGGGCACGGTACTGATGATTACCTAGTGTGAGTGTGCACGTACATACAGAATCTTTTTTTCAGTAGTATGAAGTTTAAACGCTGCAGGTGGAGGTGCAGGGAAGTGGATCCCAGAGTGTAATGAAGTGAGAGTTCAGGTTACAGCGGCACAGTGTAAGGTTTAATGTCCTGTTCATCATCTGCCTGAGGGGAGTGAACTGAGGAGCTGCAGTAATGAGAACCAGGACACCGCAGGGAAAGTCCAAACACAAAGACACACACCTCCGCACACTCTGTCACCGGTTGTAGGATATAAACATCATCAACCCCCACCAGCTCGCTGGCAGAGAACTTTCCTGAACCTTTCTTGCAGATATTTTACGACAAGGATGGCAGGAATAAATCCAGATAAAGTTGGTGAAAAATTCAGCTTTTGCACATTTAGCTCACCCTGAAAACCTCTGGGAATTTGCACATGTTTAAAAGGCTTAAATGAGACTTTCATATGCTCGTGTGTGTGTGTTACTTCCTGGTTA
Organism: Tautogolabrus adspersus; assembly: GCA_020745685.1. Classification (NCBI taxonomy): domain Eukaryota; kingdom Metazoa; phylum Chordata; class Actinopteri; order Labriformes; family Labridae; genus Tautogolabrus; species Tautogolabrus adspersus. The sequence continues at coordinate 2,604,370 of CM036549.1, read as the reverse complement.
CCTGTGTGCTCTTCCCCGCCCCGCTGGCTGCACTCAACAGCACCATGTTGTGGCTCTCCAGATGCTCCAGCAGACTCTGCCTCAGTCGCCACACCGGAAACTTCCGCCTTTCCTCCAGCAGAGAGTAGTACCGTGAGGAAAACGGTAAACCATCGTACGGGTTCACTTCCAGGTCTCCCAGCCCGTCCTCCTCCCCTCCTTCTCCTCCTCTTCCTCCGTCTCCTTCATCGTCTAAATCCCCCGAGAGAAGGGACGACAAGGAGAGGGAGTCCAGGGCCGTGTGGGGCGGGAGACGCGACCCGGGGGAGAGGGAGGCGGCAGGGGGGTCTGCTGTTGGTGATGACATCAGCAGCAGGGGGCGGGGTTGAAAACGAAGCGAGGGGGTGCTTCACAGATTACCTGAAGAGAGAAAAGAGGGGGACGGGTGGGGTTAGACGGCTCTTAAATCTTCTAGGGTGTAGTAAGGTGTAGCCAGCTTAACAGGGTACAATAACTCTGGCGTTGGTGTTCTCCTGGCAGAAGAATTGAGCTCCAGACGATTGTTTGCTTTCACACTTCTGATTCTCTTCTTTTTTACTGATGCACTTGGTTATGAAGCCAATAATGGGATTGATATCTCTGTTACTCGGTTGACTCAAAGGCTGCAAACATTGGTCCATATTCAGCTGTCACTCTGGTGCTGAGCCAGTTAGCCTTGAGCTGAGAGGTCAGGGGTCATACAGCAAAAAGCAAAGACATTTTAGATGCAATTCAGGGACGAGAAAACATTAACGTAAAGTAGATCTCAGGGGCCACTTCATATCCTGTCTGTACCAAAGAGGCCCTTCAGAAGAACCTGTAACATGTTTGGTATTTAACGGAGGAATGTCAGCTCCACCCAGATGCCATCGAATGTGTGTGTGTGTGTGCGTGTGTGTGTGTGTGTGTGTGTGTGTGTGTGTGTGTGTGTGTGTGTGTGTGTGTGTGTGTGTGTGTGTGTGTGTGTGTGTGTTGGACAGCTGCAACAGTGTCTTTCCAACACTGTTATGTGTTACAAAGACAGGCCCACAGTATATTTCTACTATAGGTTGTCCATGAAGTCGGGGAGGGGACTTGGTCTTTTTTTATGCCTTTTTATTTTGAGATTGGACAGTGGAGAGAGTCAGCACTCACATTCACACCTACGGACAATTTAGAGTCACCAGTTAATCTAACGAGCATGTCTTTGGACTGTGGGAGGAAGCTGGAGTACCCAGAGAGAACCCACGCATGCACAGGAAGAACATGCAAACTCCACACAGAGAGGCTCCTGTCAGACGGGGAATTGAACCTGAAACCTCCTCGCTGTGAGGCAACAGCGCTAACCACTGCACCACCGTGCAGCCGAGTTCATCACAATAATTAATTGTTTTTATTCATGTATTTCTAAAGCTTTTTTCTCTCTCTTGCTCATCTACATGACTGTAACCATCATAGTTTGTATGTCTTATGTCTCTTTGTCCGTCTCTCACTTTCTTTTTGCCACTTTCACCTTGTCATGCTTTTTTTTCACCAATAAAAATAATAAAAAATGGTTGTTATCTGAGAGTTTTAACAGTTTGTTTGTGGTGATTAATGTAATAGACGGCCCACATCTCTAATGTTGTTGTGGATGCTTTAATAATGATATTATAACACTCCTTGGATACAGGGAGCTTCTTTGTCATGCTCGTCCTGCACATGTCCTCCCATTATGTCTGGATTTAGGATTATCTATGATTCACCCATGGGTGGAGCCATAACTCCAGTTTATGTGCAGGGTGCTCAGCTATATATAGACTCAACAAAGGATGCTTTTAAAGCTGAGTGTTTATTTTACATCAGGGACAAAAAGCCTTTATCAATTTTACTTTATAATAAAAACACAACAATTCAAAGTGATTAGCTCTTTTGGTTTTTAATTGTAACGTTATGACATTTAACATTTAATGGTTTAATGTAAAATCTTTATTAATCTGTTGGTAATTTCAGAGGTGAGTTAATGAGCTAATTGGTTTTTCAAAATAAAATCCGTGACTTTCAGCTCAGTCAGGTCGCTTTCTCTTCATTTCTTAATTTCTGCCAGGAGCGATGTGTCAGCTGACAGTCACAGGCGGGCCTTAAAACCCCCACAAATCAAACAATAATGTCGTATAACAGTAATAAAGCGTTATCAGGTGTATCCGTGTCTTACCTGAGGAACATCTCGGCTCACTGAGGTGAATAAATAGACAGACAGTCCGACCTCAGCCCTCTGTTGTTGTGTCGCTTCACTCCGCTCCGTGTGACGTTACAAACCGGCTTCACATACCGGATAACGGCTCCACAGACACCAGGAAAAGATGAAAAGGCAGCTCCACAAGTCTTTGTCCGTAAATAATTACCAATTCCGGTAAATTTCCTGCTTATAATGATGTTTAAAAGACGAAGGTGTGAGGTGTTCACTGCTTCTTTTAGCTAACAGCCGCCATGTTTGCTGTCGAGCTGTCAAACGTCGTGCTGCGTTCAGGAAACATCGGGAAAAAAAAAACACGGATGAGCGATATTTTTTTTTGCCGATTATTTTACATTTTATTTTTTACAGAAGAGGATAAGGGACAGGACCAGACATGAGAAAAACATTATTGATGGGAGGAAGATTTTATAAAGTAGGAATATTGAGATAAAAAGTAGAAATGTTGGGGCCCCGGTAGCCTGGTGTGGTTGCTGTGGTCCTCCAGGCTGACGGCCTGCGTTCAAGGCACCTCGGAAAAAAACAAACCATACCATACGGATACGCAATATTCTTTGTTGCCGATTATTTTCTATTTTAATTTTTACAGAAGAGGATTAGGGCCAGACATTAAAAAAACATTAATGATGGGAGGAATAGTTTTTTCTTCCCATTATGCATTTCGAGAAAACAGTCGAAATGTAGAGAATAAGTAGCCTAAACACAATTTAGAGAATAAAGTCGAAATATCGCGCGAGAAAGTAGAGACCAACCTGTGGCTCCTTTCCCACATGTCGTTCATCACTCTCTCCCCGATTTCTGACTCTATCCACTGTCCTGTCTGTAAACAGGGGCATAAAAATATAACTCAGTATTGGACTTTAAAAAACAAACAGTGACGGCAGTGTGCACTGAGGGACAAAGGAGGTATGGCCAAAGAGAACCTTTGTTTTGGTTTAAGAGACTGATGCTGAAGTGCGGGCCCGGTTCTACAAGGGTGTAGAAGGTTGCATTGCACCCTCATTTTAAATCTCTGCATCCTCAATTGAATAGGCGGAAAAAAATGACAATGGTTTTTTACAAAACGTAATCAAGGCTTTCAAATGACAACAGTGGTCATGACAGGTGCTCGTGACGTGTCTGTTCACCGGGCACCGCATGCCGAGCGGCACCCATAACACCTACAATATTCTTCATTGCTGTTGCCGGTCATTGTAAGCTGCGCCCCCTTTAATCTCAGATGCACCCTAAGTCATTTTGTGTTTGAACCGGGCCTGCTGAAGTGTAACATCTACTGGAAATCTACTCTGAAAGTCGGTATTACACTTTGAAATAAAATGTACTGAAAAAAACAACATCCGACTTCTCAGAGAAGTTTTTAAGTCCAACTCGACACTGAAAGACATTTTTTAAGTCTCCATGGTAATAATTTGTCAATCACAGTGAGTTAGCCCCGCCCTAATTCCTCCCCTGCTTTCTGGTCTCTTTGACTCTAAAAGGGACTATAACTCACTAAATGAACATCATGCTGTTTTGTAGACGACTTTAAACTAGAGATTGAGATCATAAGCTCATTAAGAAAATGTTTACCGAGGGAAAAGATCAACTGAGAAGTAAGCCGATTTGATCACAGACTTCTAAGAGTCGCCCCCTGCTGGCCGTTGGAAAGAATAAGACAAAAGACTACAACCAAGGATATGAGGTAAAGGTTTACAGGCATTTTCGGGCCGCAGGAACTTTTTCATAGTTGTAGGAACTGTTGGAACCCTCCCCCTTTTTTATTGATTCTGCACCGCAGGAACTATGAACTATTTTAGTTCCTGTAACCTCGTTTAGAGGATCCTTTTTAGAGCCTACTTCAGAGTAGGTATCATGGCGGTGCCCATGGTGTGTAGTTCTCTGGGAACTCCCCAGTGGATAGTTCCTCTTTAAAAAGTCCCCAGAACTGTTTGGTCCAAAAACACTTCATGTCATTTAGGTTTGAACTTTTTTTTTTAGATGTCATGAATCCTATTTTTGACGAGATTTTGAATCTTTTAAAACATTTTTGAGAAAATTAAACTTCCAGAAGTGTTCGTGGTTTCATTGTTTCACATTTATTTTCATTTGAGTTTAAGGATAAAGATGAAACATTGTGAATTGGTTGATGACTACATGAATAAAAAGATGACATGATGTAACAACACTTAAGACCAAAGTCCAAAAGGGTAGCAACAAGAGACTCTTTGTTGTTCCAGATAAGAATGTGCAGAGATCAAGAACGAGCTGACAGAGTCACCTGACCTCACCTTTAAACGCTTCATCATCTACTTTTTAAAACAATAACAACATTATGTTTAAATCAGCTGTAGTAAGTCCCGTTGTTTTTCCTCACTGCACTCACAGACTGGATCTGCTCTCTCAGTCTGTGCTCCCAGTCTTTGCACCAGTTTGGGCTCCGCTCCAGGTTCTGGTAACGAGTCGCTAACTTGTCCAACGCCAACACGGCCTCAGGTAGGTCGAAGGTAAGGCCCGCCTTCTGCACGGCTGTCTGGAACTTGGCTGGAGAGGCCGTCGCGATGTAACACCTGCAATAAGAGATTCAGTAATAGCTCAGAATCTCTCCCACTTAAAGTCGATTTTCGACCTCGGGCTCGTGACAGAAACAATAACTTAAAACGGACATTTGCACAGAAAGATAACGCTGCAGCCATTAAATCCTGTTGCACTGCTGCCAGGTGAAGAAATCCACCAGAGTAATTCCCAAACTATTAGTCTTTAAGATATCAAAACAAATTAAAACCTTCTGTAGTCATAGACGCCCTGATTATCTCTGCCATAATGTCAGAAACTTTGTTTATACAGTAAGTGATTGAACTGATGAACACAGTATGTTCGACCTGTTGATCTGGGCGTTGTGAGGACAGTTGTAGTGATGCCAGACAGCCACAGCTGTGTGTGGACACAACACATACTGGTTCTCCTCCCAGCACCTCCTCATGGTCTCCAGGATCCCGTCATCACTCACTGAGCCTGTCGACAAAATCTGTGACAACTGAAAACAGAAGGAAAGATCAAGACAGGAAAAACCTTGCAGGGTGGATCTGTAGAGTATCTAATTATCTATCTAAGTATCAGTTGATTTATGTGTACCAGTTTGTGTTGGTTTGCAGGCAGAGTGTGTCGATGTGATTGTTGAAACTCCTCCATCATCGTCTTCACTGCAGCGCCGTCTTTCCCCAGCAGCAGCCAGAACACTCGCTCCATGTTGTACGGGTCCTGTAAGAGCCAGAAAAGGGTTTTCTCATACTGCCATGTTATTGACGTGTTTAGTATTGACTGTAGGTGTCGCTATAAGACGACAGCTCAGGTATAAATTGTAGGAAGTCACTGTACAGGTGCAGGTGTGGGAAGGGCTAAAGGTCTTTGACCGCTCAAGCTGCGAGGTTTGCCGTCTCTGTTTGTTTTGCATTTTGGACTTTTATTGACTTTGTTGTGCCTCTGGATTAATAAAGAAAGGAAGTGTTTTAACTGCAATCCGGTCTAGCAGCTAATCGTTTGTTGAAGACTGAATGCAAACTGTGGCAGTGTCAGCCTGGTCATTCCTGGATCAGGTGTCTCAGTAGTTCGGTACTAGACTGACCTCCTTTAACAGGTCCTAAAGAACACAAGTCAAGCACCGAGCATACTTGTGCCCTAATGAAAGGATAAGGTCAGCATCGCCACCTTCAACAAACCCAGGCTCCGTTTATACGAGCTAACCAGGTTGTGACAACTCCAGCAAAAGCCAGGACATCACCGGGGTTGTCATTGGGAACCGCCCTTCACCAGTGTTTTGTCTGATTAGTCCCACAACACCTCGGGAAGGACAGTGAGCTCCTCCCAGAGTCTTCCCCCTCTATGCTAGCTCTCACCGTCCACCACACCCAAACGTAGAACTTCTATATTTTACCTACTTTACCACCTGGCCATCACAGCCCACACAGCATTGCCACCTTCAACAGACCCAGGCTTTGTACATGCAAGCTCCAGGTGGTGACCACGCCGATACCACCTACCCTACATCATGGCCCCTAATGACCCCATGAACAAAATGCAACTATTCCTGGTGCCAGCATTACACATGAAAGAGAACCAAAGGGGTTTTACAAGAGCAACGCCTTGCTGGCAGGGGAAGCAGAGCCAGGATGAGGTGCCCTGATTGGGGGTAGCACTCACCCCCGTCAGATCGGACTGTCGCTCCACCTCGTCCCACTCCCTCATTTTCATGAGTGAAGAGAAGAGAGACAAACAGAGAGGAGATGAATGGCATTGTCCTACCTATAAACAGTTAGGGGATTTTTTCCTGTACCTGAATGTCTATGGCAGGAGCCAGAGTCTGTGTGACGTTAGCCGCCATGGAGAAGTCGCCGCTGGTTACCGTCCTGTGCACGATGTCGTTTGAATTCACCATGGCAACCAGCTTAAGGGGCAACCCCATCTGCTTCACAATGAAGCCAGCTGACACACAGACACACAAACACATAGAGTCTTTGGTCAGTTACTCGTCTGAGTCAGACGCTCACAGATTTATTGTTTAGCTTGAAAGATAAGTAATGACAAATTCGAATGAATAACCATGTTTTAACAGTGGGGCGTCTGTAGCCTAGCGGTTAGTTTGTGGGCCCCATGTACAGAGGCTAGCCCCGGGTTTAAATCTGACCTGTGGCTCCTTTCCTGCAAGTCATTCTCCACTATCTCTCTCTCCAGTTTCCGACTCCACTGTCCTGTCTCTCCAATAAAGGCATCGTCCGTCCACACAAATATTCGTGTTACCTGTTTTTGTAAGTTTACACGTCATTGCTCTGTGGAAGCACGAGTATGTGCACTACTCATTACAAAGTCACACCGCCAACTACAGGTTTTGCATGTACACTACAGTGTTTTGGGTCATTTTTGCGTAGCCGTGTGCTCTGCAGTAATCAAAACGTGAAACTGTTTTGAAAATGGAAACGAAAAAGGGCCCAGTTCTCAAAGGATCATTCTCGTGTAAACGTGGCCTTAGACAAATTCCCTGCCCGTGCTACTGAACCCACCTGCGATGTTTCCCGCCCCTCCTGTGGGCACCACCACCTCCAGCTCAGGCAGGTCTCCGTCAGCCTCCACCTGCTGCACGCCGCTGAGCTGCAGGTAGGCGTAGATGAAGTGAGCGAGCTGGACCATGACTCTGGACCAGTTCACCGAGTTCAGACTCATGAGGCGGTAAGACTTCACCAGATCCTGATCCGCAAACAGACGGCGCAGAGGCTGGTCGATGTCGTCCGAGCTGCCGTCCGCTACAGACACAAAAACGCGAAGCGGGTGGAAAAATGGAATACACCTGGCTTTATGGGTAAACAGCATCTTTTATTCCTTTAACTCCACCTGCGAACACGTGGACGTTATCCTCCAAACACGTGATCATGTGTTTCTCCTGAACCGGAGTGATTCGTCCTCGAGGATAAACCACCACCACATCTAACCCACACAGACCTTTAGCGCTCTGGATGGCCGAGCCGCCGGTGTCTCCTGACGTTCCTGCGAAGGGAAAAGATTCATAGTAACTACATTTTCTATCTGCGACACTCTGCATGCTTCTGATGCTCCCTCACCATGCACGTAAATGTCACTATTTTCAATTTGTTTATCAAAGTAAAGATTCTTTAAGCTCGAGCCACACAGAATAACAACAGGATGTCAGCTTTTCAGTTTCCATTATTAGCTGAATTTTACACGGATCCCCAGGTGTTGGTTCTTACCTACAACCACAGTCGCTCTGTGCTTCTCTTTCTGCAGAAAGTAGTTGAGAAAGCGCACGGTGCAGGTCATAGCCAGGTCCTTAAAGGCCAGCGTCTCTCCATGGAAGAGCTCCAAGACTGTCAGACCCCCGTTCAACTGGGCGATCCGGACCACCTCGGGCACCGAGAAACCCGTCAGAGCTTCACCCACCAAGACTGAAACAGAGGATGGAGGAGTTCGGAGCTTCATTGTAGTCTTCTTGTGTTCTTTATTTTGATCATTTTTCTGCATTGTGTCATAACTTAATTGTCATTTTATAACTTGTTTTCTTTCCTCAGCTCATTCATGTGAACAGGTTGTAAATATCTCCTCTGCTCACCCTGCAGGTCGTCTCTGGGGATCAGCTGAGGGGGGATGAACAGCGAGGCGACCTCCACCACCAGCTGGGTGTAATTCAACCCCTTCCATCTTCTCAGGGTCTCCGGGCTGAGCACAGGTAGGCTCTCGGGCATGAACATCCCCCCATCGGGAGCGAAACCTGAAAACAGGACATCCCGGAAGTCCCACCCACAGACCCCGCCCCGAGTGCTACAGTAATGCATCAGACCTGAAACAAAAGAAAGAATAGCGTTAAACACAGACATGCTCCATGCTCTGATATACAGCCCGACCAATTAATCGGCCAGCCGATGATATCGACCGATATTACCAGTGACTTTTGTATCGGCTAATTTTACCTCCGATATGCGCAGATATTACTCGATTTATTCATCAGTCAAATAGCGTTTAATTTGAGTTTCAATGTTTTACACTAGCAGTTCTCTGTCACCAGCAGAGGGCGCTATATGGATTACAACAAGCATCATCACTCTGCAGAGTGTCGAGCGGTGATGCACGTACATGCACACTTACTTTACAGTTGAGTGACCATGCTTTCTCCGTTACATAGTATTATTAGTAGTGTATATCTATCTATCTATCTCTACGGATCGAACAAAGATCGAAGAAAGATATCGGCCGATATATCAGTATCTGATTTATTTCCTCCAGCTGTGAGAGTTTGGATTCAGCAGAAAAAAGAGAGGGAGAGAATTATGGGGAAGACCAACAAAGATGAATTTTCATGCTAAGCAGCAGATGTAAGCTGCACCATTAATCAGCTCTATTTTCTAAGAAACTGAGCCTGACTTTCCTCGAAGAAGAAGGTGAACACATAGAATACTTCATTGTCCTCCAGGAGGAAATTGGTCATCACAGCCTGCACAGTTTGTTCATGAATACATGTATATATGTGTAAACACGTACAGCAAGGAGAAACACATAAACAGTAGCACGGTAACCATGGCAGCCGTATTGGCAGTCTATGAGGGAGTTTGTTAGAGAGCTTCAATAGCCGAGGGGACAAAGTTGTTTTAAGTTAACCGTAGGATTATGAATGCAATCTAAACTGCTTTGTCCGGTGCACTCATGACTGACAGTGAGGAGAAGCAATCACAAGACTCTAACACGAGACAAGAACGAGACGTCAGACTTTCACAACCAACCGCAGGTGCAAGCCGCGTTGTCGCAGCAGAGCATGCGCCGTCTGTTTTGAAAAACTGCAAAATGAATGAATGTTACACTTCACTCCGTCCATCAGTCTGAGCAGCCCCTTCCTTCTGTGCTGTAATAGTTATGTGGTTATGATGACTCACTATGAGAGCAGTCAAATCGATGAACCTCATGACTGCAGCGCTGGTTTTAAGACGCTATCACACAGACTGTTAGCACTCCTCTAACATGTGATGACACAGAGCGTGCATGACACTTACCCGTGTGGTATAAAAGCTCTGAAACAGAACTCTTCTCTCTTGAAGTTCTCTAAAAGACGCACGTCTTCATACACTCCTCCAGATGGCTCAGCCTCTGAGTTTTACTTCGACTCTACAGAGATAAATATTGACGAGCTGTTGATCGCCTCGAGGAAGATAAAACTTGAACTTGAACTTTGGAACAACGTCCCCGAGGATAATCCAGGTTACTTACTGTTTGACTAAAGCTCTTCTGTGTGTGAACTACTTTGATATCTTACAGAACATGAACTTCAGATTTTAGTATGGTTTAGTTTCTTAGTCAAAACCGTCCCTCTTTCCTTCTTTTGTTCAGTTAAACCACCTCTGATGAATATCTGTTTTTTGTTAATCAGTGCACTTGAGAAGTTATCATCTCAGTTCTTGGAATAAACTGGAGTTTGTCTGATAAGAACTTTGTGAGTAACAGGGGGATTTGTTGATTGATTGATCTTGTAATTATTAGAAACATGGTGAAAAACATCCAAAAGATAACATGTTTAAGTGACAACAATTACTTCCTTGCCTTTTTGATTTTATGAACGATACGTGTTATCCATAGTTAGGCGCGTAGCTGACATGATTGACAGGTGGGCGCGATGTAACGGTATGTAAGGAGGCTTAAAGGGGACACATTATGAAAAATCCACTTTTACAGTGTTTTTGAACATTTATTTGTGTAACCTGAGAGTCTATGGACCCACAAAATGTGAAATAAACCCATCCAGTCCTTTGTTTGTGGTCTGCATAAGTCTTACAACACAGAGAGAAATGCTCCGTTTCAAATTTTCTCAACTTGTGATGTCACAGTGGGATCGTGGTAAAAAAATCCCCTCCCCTGCCCTGTATTCTCCACCCATGGACTCCACCCCCAGCCTAGAGCAAAACTTTTGCACAGGTCTGCCATTTTTATGTAACATTTGGTCTTCAGTAGCAGTTTTGCTAGCATAACTATGAAAGTCCGCTGGGCCGGTTGCAGAGTATTCTGCACGGTCTTTCCTCTTATTTTCACTTCTTGGCATGGTAACGGACAATTTTCAATACAGTTTAATTTACCAAAAGATGGCTGAGGTCATTTATAAATATGTTTAGCGATTTTTAAAAGTGTTCTGCTTTTGTAATTCTGTTTTCTAAAATGTAAATGTGTCCTAACCTTTGGAACAGTTTGTTTTGCACTTCACAGCCACCGTAGTTTGCGGTTACTTTTAAATCAATATCAAATTATATTTAATGTCAGTTTGTCAAACTGAGCAGATCATGCATCGTACTCAAAGACTGTAAATATTACGTCATAATTGTTGTACATGTTAGCGAGGCTGCTGATTCACAGAGAAGTGAGCTTGTATCATACAGAATTAATAATTAATGCTGTAAAGTTACAACATTATTAAAGTTAAATAAGCAGCAGGATTTGCTATAGTAGCACTTCATATTTGTGTGTAAGAAAACCAGTGTCATACAGGTTTCCCCACACCTTCTGTTAATGTTATATAAAAGTATCATCCAGCCAATCCTTCTACACTGTTCTCCCTGTTTCATGACAATGCTCACAGTCAAAAACCGGAACATGTTCACTAAAATAGCCTCCCTAGCAGCTAAAATCATTGGTCTCCCCACTCCCAACCTCACACAGTTCAACACTAAGGCCATTACACGCATCGCACAGGCAATAACACAGGACCACACCCACCCACTGCACCATTGCTTCTCCCTGTTACCCTCTGGTCGACGATACAGGTCCCTCAGATACAACAGAGTACGTTTTAGAAACAGTTTAATCCCCACATCCATCAATACTCTGAACAATATGTAAGCATGGTCTGAAATAGACATCTGTACTTTGCCAAAACAATGATTGTAGTGTGTTATATGTGTGAGTGTGTGCTATAGTGTCTCCCTGCCTGTACAGCTGTGAAAATGAATTTCCCCACGGGGACAATAAAGTAACTAACTAACTACCTGCCCTGAAGCTAACAGCTAGCTTAACACTGTTTGCTAGTTTGTTTACATCGGAGGTAAATGGCGGTGACACTTCTTACAGCCGCTTCTGTTACATGTTTTTCCTCTCAGAACACCTGGATGTATTTTATTTTTCAGACTTTGGTGAAATTAAAACAGGTTGTCGTTTCACTCGTGTCACTTTGGTCGAGTTTGACAGCTGTTAGCTTACCTCGGAGGATGTGAAGTAGAGCATTGGTTCCCAAAGTGGGGGCCGGAAGTTTGGGAACCCTTGAAGTAGAGGACTACAACCCGGCCAAATCTCGCCATCCCATTGGCTCAGGAGGATGTGGACGGGACCTGCTGCACCGGGTTCATCAGGACAAACTGGACGTCGAAAACTACAACCGGTTGTTCAGTTGATTTGTTTTGAAAAGCTAAAGAAACATTTGTTGAATAAAATGAATGAAATATTTTCAGATAGATTTCTTTAACTTTCTTTGTGATGGAGCATCTACAAATAAAAACAAATGTTATTGTCTATAAATAAGAAATATATATTCTGGAAATATTTTGAAAATTATAAAATGTGCAATACGACATATGATTGTTAAATACGGGGGATATCAGCCTTATACTATTTAAATAAAATCATAACAATTGATAAATTATATTGTCAACGTGTTCTAATTTATTAGCATCTTTAGAATCACAGCCATCTCTCCTAACTCATCCCAATTTTCTCTTTGTGGGCGGCTGTTGCTCAGTTGGTAGAGTTGTGGTTTCTCAACTGGACGGTCGAGGGTTCGATCCCCAGCTCCTGCAGCAACATGTTTTTTTTTTGTCCTTTTTGCCTTTATTTGATAGGACAGCTGAAGAGAGACAGGTAATGTTGGAAGGAGAGAGAAGGGGACGGACATGCAGCAAAAGGTTTTGCACAAACATAAGCAGGTCGAAGAACACTTTGAACGGTCAGAGCAGAAAAAAGCACAGGTAGGCTAAAACCTCAACGTTATAAAATCATGTATTTATAACACTTTAATGCTAAATTATCAGGCCCTCTTAACTCAGGGGAAAGTTAACCACAGAGATAGATGTATGAATCCCCGGCTCATTCACAGACTTAATTACACCAACAGACACAGAGACGTTTCATTTATACGATTATTCATTTTAATGCACGTCTGCAAACAAGTAAAAACATATATACAAGTTTTTAACACTGGAGACGATACAAAAATGTGCTTACAAAATTCTGAACCATGCAAATAACTGACATAAGACGTAAAGAGTAAAGTGAACACCATCCCCCCCAAACACACACACACACACACTCAGATAGAAATAAATACACATTAGAAAGAGGAGCATGTGGACACCATCACTGAGTAACAGTCCCTCAAAAGTAAAACATATTCAACCCAACACGTCTGCAAACGTAATAAAATACCTTCAAATGCAAAATGTGTTTTTTTTGTTTTGGTCTTTGAACGCCTGTTCGTTCTTCCTCGATCTCGTTAATGTGAACAGAAAATCATAAGACAGCAAACGAGAGGATTCACCGCACACACGAGGGCTGAGTAACTTCTTCTTGTTATTTAAATACATACTCAAACAAACATCGTTTGTTTTAAATTAAGAGAAGTCATTCAGCCCTCTTACCTGCGCTGAATCTTCTCATTCGATGTCAAGTTGATGTTTCCTGCCATCTCATGCACCGAGATATGCAGACTGACAGCACGGGGCATCCATGTCTGTATGAGAGTATTAAGAACATTTAAAATAGAGCCCGACTGATATCGATATTGGGGAGGAACAAAAATCTGATACCGATATATCAGCCGATATCTTTTTTAGATCTGTAGATTAATAGATAAACACATTTTTTGTGTTGATCTCTCAGTTATCAAACACGTGTGGAAAAGATATTTAACGAAGAAAAGATGATCACTCGACTGGAAAGTAACTGAGCATGTACGTTCATCACCGTTCGACTCTCTGGAGGGTGCTGATGCTCGATGTAATCTATAAAGCGCCCTCTGCTGGTGAAAGAACTGCTAGTGTAATACAATGAAACTTAAATTAAATGTTGTTTGACTGGTGAATAAATCGAGTAATATCGGCGCATATCGGAGATAAAGTTAGCCGATGCAGAAAGTCACTGGATATGCTGATATCAGCCGATGTAATCAGCTGGCCGATTAATCGGTCGGGGTCTAGTTTGTAAGTTAGTAGATATCGCTATGGTACTCTGGGAAAGGTTGACGTTTGGACTCCTCAAGAAATAAACTGAAGCTTTGCTGAACTGAAAATGTTAGCTCCTCTCTGTTTAAGATATAAAGTCGGTCTCTGCAGTGAAAGTGTGATAGATTTATAAAGAGCGATAAGAGTTATTAGTGTTTGTTTGAGGCTGAAACTAACCGGGGATTCAGAGATATTACCATGTGACCTTTGACCTCCAACTAAGCTTTAACCTTTGTGTTCTCTTAAGTGGCATTTGAAAATCACTCAGGAAGAGGTGTTGAACTCCGATGTGGTTTGTTTTGATCTGCTCTTAAATACGGTTCTAACTAAAAGAAACACCTCCTCCTGTTTAAGGAGCTTTAAAACTAGCGTCCTAATATTTAAGGTAACAACAGGAGCTTTTTACTGATGTTAGTCAGACATTCTTTAGGATTGAAGTCAGAAGGAAACGAAAGCCAGACTGCCCTGGATGTGACAGCAGCGGTAGATTAATGTGGATACATTCAAATCTAATCCAGAACATAACGTGCACAACACAAGAGCAGTGAAGAAAAGACACAAGAATCAACAGCGTGAGGAGCTGTGCTGTCGTTCACACTAAACATTATGAGGCTTAACCAAAGGTTAATCTGCACCGTTAACACCGAGCTAGCTTACCCATTAACTCAAAGTTAACGAGGGTTTTATGTCGTTTAGAAAAACAGCAGCAGCAGGACCGTGTACAGAGAGAAACAGGATTTGAGCTCGTTCAGTCATTCTGCTTTAGCTTGAGAGTTCGACAAACACTAAGCTTCGTCTTTGGTTAAAAAAAAAGGAATTAATTAAAGAGTGCCAGTGATCAAGTTAAGAGTGCTGCAGGGAAAAAATTAAGAAAGAGCGTCGACTCTGATCCAAGATTGTCCTGTTTTGAGGTGTGCCTGTTCGAAGTTAACGTCTCATCAACTGCACACAACGTTCAGTGTGAAACGCAGCACAGTTTCCTCTGACGGCTCTGAAACCTTCACGTGTTGTGTCAAAGTAATACGGTTAATTTGGTCGACATTTGTTACAGGACAAAAGACGTGAAAGAAATCGTGATATTCAGAAGGTTACTCGAACAATATTCAACAGGCGTGGCCCGTCACTTCATATTTATTTTATCCAGACGGAGAACACCGTCACATCATTGAACAGATAAGGCATAAATGTTTCGTACAATAAAAACATTCAACTTCTAAAAATTAAAAAAAACCCTTTAAGAATAAACATGCACTATTGCTCAACCCAGATAAACGTTTGCTCATTCTGACGTGAAACGACGTCCCGCTGGGATTTTTTGTTCAAGTCAAGTCTTGTCTTCGTAAGGTTGGTAGTGTTGGACTTACGCGGCTCCCTCTCCCTCCGATGTTCAGTGCACACTTTATGATCTGAGCTCAACAAGTCTCCATGTTGGCTGAGAGGAGCTTCATAATGCACCAAGAAGTGAGCGGCACGTCCTCCTCACTTCCAGGAGGGAATATCTCGGCGGTCCCCGCTGATCGAACACTGAGTTTAAAAGCTGTACGCTGGGTTTCCCCCCCCGACACATCTGTCCAGGCTCTTCATTGATAAAGTCCTCCAACGGTAACATGATTGTTTTTGAATGTTTGAACTCTCACCTACCACGTCTCAGAAGAGGAGGCAGGAGGGGAAGAGGAAACGGGTTACGAGTTCTCCTGCAGCTCTTTGGCCTTCATCAGGATGGTGTGGACGTCTGAGATGGGGTAATCCTGACACAAAGAAGAAAATAAACTCTCTTTATTGAAGACGTTTTCACATCTGTACTCCTGAAAACTTCAAGATGATTTCAGGAGGACTGCCCCTGAAATCCCCCTGATGTGGTTTTTCACACATGCACCTCACAGCGGGGGAGACTATCCCTGTGAGAAAGGACGGGAGGGTCTCCTGAGGCGAGATGTGACGGAGAAAGAACGACGTGGAAGTGGCGTACGGAGAAGCAGAGTCCACAATACAAAGCTATAATACTATATGTAGTTCAACAGAATCACAATCTGAACTAAAGAGTGGAGAAGAACATACTGGAGAACAGGAAACAGAATGCAGCTGTTTAATTACGTGTACGGATATCGTAGCGGTGGCGTTCAGACAGTCTATGGTCGTTCACCGATCAAAGGGAATAAATGTCACCACACCCTCCCACTCACTCGAGGTGAATTCTCCTGATTATATCCTGCTGCGTTCTCACATCAGCTTACTACGACTTGCTGCGGAAAAAAAATACGAGGGGTCTGGCAGCAGAAACTACAGACAAAGTCTGAGATAAATTTGCGTTCACACATGCAGCTCACTTACAGCTTACGAGTTTTGTGCAGGTCTGAACACGGCTTTGGAGAAATAAACTGAAGCTTTGGATAGCTGAAGTATCCAATCTTTGCAAACAGAAAATGTGATGTTTCATCTTGTAGTTTAAAAACAGCTCACCTGCAGTAATCTCATATTGACTGTGAAGTCTCCCGCCATGATGTTATCTTTGATGAGTCTGTGGACAACAAGAAGAGGCAGAAACATCACACACTTGTGGAAACTGGTATCGACACTGAAGGAGAACATGGAGTAGAGTCTGATGAACGTACACCAGCATGGCACAGCAGACCAGTATGAGGAAGTGGAACCGGTCCTGGTCTGAGAACAAGGTGTCCCAGATCCGGATGACGTCTGGCAGGAGGAACTCCTGAGATAACAACAAGGTCAGCCAGCGGAATGTGAAATACTGCGGTTTGATCTTCTGCTCTTCCTGTGTGGACGAGATAGAAAACAGGAGTGGAAAGAATCAGGAATATGTTGACAAAGCAGATCGCTTCCTTTAACGGCCGGCTCCTCCCCTTGTGTATAAAAGCTGTTTTAGTCAAGGACTAGAGAGAAGAAGAAGAACATACTCACTGATTATTTGGATGTCATGTAAGCATTTTTAGATCACGCTCATTCTGTGTAAATTTACATGCAATATGAAGCTACAAGCTAACTAAAGAGCGCTAACATTAGCATGCTAACACAACAATGCAGGACACAGGACAATTTTGTGCCCTGCACTAAACACCTTGGGGTTGGAGGTGTGTCGCTGGAGGAGAGCAGAGGCTTCAGTTTGATACTGAAACTCAAATCATTTGTCAATTGACAGAAAACTACTTTGACAGTTAATCTTTCATCTTTAACTTAAAGTTAAAATAACAAATTCTCCAGATCATGCTCCTTAAAAGAGACGAAATGAGTTCGTCACATCAAGCTTTGGGAAATAATGACGAATATTTCTTGACAATATAAAAAACAAATAATGTCAACAGAGAATTTGATCGTGATAAGTTGACGGCCGATCTCACCAGCTTGAGATAGAGCTCCAGGTCTTTGTCTTTGAGCATGGAGTACACGCTCTCCATCTTGTAGGTGATGCCGCACTGAGAGTCGTCCAGGCTCTTGATGAAGTTGTCTCTGTTCTCCGACATCAGGTTGGTGAAACAGAAGAAGGTGTCTGCCTCCGCGTGCTCTACACAGAGAATCACAGAGATCACTTATTTATCTCCTGTGCTTGGAAACACATCTCATATGTTCACGTTAATAATCGAGCTGTCACCGACCTTTCCACTCGCTGTTTGGATCCGTGGCGAACGTGTAGTAAATTGGCCCGACAACCTCGTTCATGCCTTGAACGTAGGCGATCCCGGGGTTGAGTTTGGCGTAGATGAAGAGGATTCGTTCCACCACCTCCCAGTGAGCTTCACTCCCACTGGGCAGCACCTCGTACTCATTAGAGGGATACAAGTTCAAAGACTTTCCCGGAGAGCTGACCTGAGAAACAAATTCAGTACACATTAAAGACCCTTAAAACGATGTCACAGTCGTCCTGGTGTAATTCTAATCCTAATCCTAATGTGATTCTTTTAATGACCTTGGTTTGTTTTTTTAACCCATCTTTGTAGAATTCATTTTGTACGAGCTTTCATCACTTATTACTTAATTTGTCTGTATTTTATTTCCTTTATTGTTTCTATATTTAAATTTAAAATAGCTTGAGGTTGAACTTGAGGTTCTTTTAGATAGGATGCGGTGGGCGCTGCGTGCTGCTCTCAAACCCATTCAATGTCTACGTGTTGCCCGGCGCAAGAGAGTATCTGCGCCGAGATGAGCGCAGCACAATGTCCTGCTTGCCGTGTGTGCGCAGCGCAGAAATTTTAAATATTTCTGCTTGAGCGCAGTGCTCCGTGACGACGCATCAAGTAAGAGAGAAGATCAGATCACATCAAACGGTGTCCCACTTTCCTAAACTCTAGTTTAAAGACCTGACGCTGGGACATTGGAGAGAGAGAGCTCCAGTTTGAACAGAAAAGTCCAACAGTTTGAGCGTACAAGGTGTGTTTGAAACAGCAGCAGAAATGTGTGTCGACTTCGTGAAGCAGTCGTTCTAGAGCTGCAGCTCCTGGACGAGCCTAAACTCTCCCACATCCTGTCGTTTCCTGAGGATTTCATGAACACACTCCCTCTCCTTCTTCGCTGCTCGGCTCCTCCTCCTCAGCAGGAGACAGATCACAGCTTTCTACTGAATAGTGGACAGATACAAACATACTGGGCATCTAAAAGTAGCTATTTTCCTGACAATTCGGTCGCATAGCAACTTCAATCGCCGATTCATAACAAGTGTTATTTCGAGGCGCTTTACAAAAGAGCATATGGGATAATATGCCTTTGTATTCCTCACGTTCCTGTTGTCCACACTTCCTCGCCGCTGAGGTGGAGGTGGGAGCAGGCCGCGCATGAATGAGGACGGCGGTGTTTGTGGGGACGACACAGTCACTTGCGCCATTGCTTTGTGGATGCACACCGCGTCCTATCTGAAAGCCCCTTTACTCTTGTTATCCTTTTTTTTCTTTCTCTCTTTTTTATGCATACAGAGCACTTCATTAAAACTGCATAAATATAATTCACAAAGTTTTTATTATAAAGTCAAATCATTAGGTTGACATTGCAGAAGATTGAGATTCTTTAACCCATAACCTAAGCTCCCCACACACAGAAATAGCGGCTTACGTTTGTGACTCCACTGCGGTTGCGGTTCACAGTTTGTGCTTTCAGCGTGGTTTGTTCGACTCGTCGACGCAGCGTCTCATAATCGTTCTGAGGATCCAGGATCAGCTGACACGGGTAGTCTGTGGGACGCTGGAAGAAAGCCATGTCTGGGTACAAACGCCTGCAAACACAAACACACACGGATGTTAACACACTAAACAAAGGTCTCTTATATCTTCTTATTTTCACTCTGATCCCTTTAAAAGGCTGTGAGATGTGATGTGTGTTTATTATACACCACAGACAGCTTCCTTTTTTACACACTCGTACAACTAAAGACATAATATGTTACTGTAGCCGCTTTCAGACGTCGTCACGTCTGTGTACATTCATATTGATTCTTCTGTGACAGCGTAACATTGGTGTCCCAGTCTGTGAATTCACATGGGTTTCGGCATAGGCACACAGATGTCGTGGCTTGAAACAGCAGTCTGAACAGGGCTGATGATCATAGAGCAATTTGTAAATGTGTGGATATGTACGTGCATGTGTGGATCAGTGGATGCATCTGCAACAATCACAGCTCCATAAAAACAGATATAAACATTGTTAAGGTCCTACCTCACATCCTTGTCTATTTGCAGCAGGATTTCGTTATCTTTGAAGTAGTTGTTCCACCTGCTGTCTGGGTTTGGATTTAAAGGCTGAAAAACATTTGATGAAACAAGAACACATTGAAGGGAAAACTTGCACAAAGTAATTTCTCTTTACGGTCTCAGTGCATAGTATGAACTGAATGCTTTGAAGGTCAAACAGTGTTTATAAATGTAATGAAGCAGTCGAGGACTAGAAGTCAAAGTCTGTTGCACTTTACTCTGAAACAGTTAAACGTTTACAAAAAGGGAACTCTGAACAGTCGGTTCTGCCAAGTCATACAAACATTAATTAAACTTCTCCTGCTGCGTTTGTCCGAGCTAAATGAGATGGAAGCAGCCGTTAGGATCATCAGAGGTACTGCGAGGTAAATAGAAATAAAACAGGGAGACTTGACTCACATGGTCCTCCATAGTCACGTCTTCTCTGGAAAGGCCCAGGTTGGCTTTGGCGATCCCCGGCTGGATGATCATTTCTTTTAGAAACTGAGAGTAGACCTCCCTGTGAGAGACACGGGGCAGGAACAGAACAACAAGGCAATTAATTCATTAGGAAGTTAACAGAAAATAAGAAACTTAAAGACAGAGTCAGCAGCTTTTCAGTGAAAAATGAAATACAGACTTATAGTAAAGTAATGTTGCTCAATCGTCCCTTCTGGGCCTCCGTACATGAGTGGTGGAGACTCCAGAGACCCTGTCCTCGGGACGTTTCTTGGGCGGGGAGCTGGTGTGTTTCTTCCAGCCAATGACAACGCACAGGTGAGTTTAGGAGTGGATACAATTCAGTGATTGGACGTGATTCAAACCGGGGAATATGACGTAGCGACAAAGACAAGGAAATATTCCTGTTGGGCAGGTTGGTGCCAAACACTGGTGGTTAGCTTGTGCTAGCATACACGCTACATCCTGCAGTGAGTGTGCTCTTCTGGGGGCATTTTTCACAAACTCAAATGTTTTATAGACTTAAAAACATTGAAGTTGAAGCTCAGTTAGACAAACTGATAACAGAAAAACAAAACAATATCGCAAGCCAGTTACTCATCAGCACATAAACACCATCAGAGGTTATTCGGAAACACGATCGGCCTTTCTGTTTTGGTCCGTCTGGAAAATGGAGGAAATAACAGTACACAGTGTTTATTCATAGCTTGCTTCACTATGAGAGAGCAGCTTAATAAACAGCATCAGGCCGATGAGTCAGGAATGAATGGGTTACTAAACAACATTAAGTCTTTTCCTCTGCTATACTGATTAACAGCACCTGATTCTGTGGTCGCTCAGAGACACAAAATAAAGTCAAGCAGAGCGACATTAAGGGTCAATCTGATATCTCGTACCTGGTTCCTAAAATAACAAGTATCTGAGAAACATAACTGAAAGGATCCCGACTGATTTTAACACTTTGTGAAAGATTAAGATGCCTTTTCAAAAACAGGAAACAGCCTCTTACTTTGTGAACCAACCAGACTGCATTGACAAAAACTGTATTTCTGCACCCAATCAAAGTTCGTCCACTAAAAGTTCTTGGAGTTGCTTGTTCACCACAGCTCTGATTGGTCAGTTTTTGGGGGTTATTGTAACACACATGCACAAAAATGCAGTAAACACAAACAAACTGATCCAGGCGGCAGGACACCCTTTGTTCAGCAAGATAAAACTACTGTTTTTTTCAATGGAGTCTGGTGTGTTTGAAGAGAGTGATGTAACAGCTGATCCTGAATGGAAAGACACACCTTCCTCTCTTTAACATAAATATCTTTCTCTGTCGTGATCCTCTCTGTAATGTTGTCAAACACTTCGTATAACAATCTCAGCCTGTCAGGTTAAAACATCATTTGTCCCCTTTAAGCCTGATTAATACTCCTTCGTCCAATCTACACTTAAGCAAACGCTGTAGGTTCCTGTAGCCCTGGGAAAGCCTACACACGTAGCCTGACGTGCACCTCCTCAAAAAAGTGTTAAAACGACGCAAACACAAGCCCTGTGATTTGGCTGCTTGGTAGCACCCTATCTCCTGCATTTACAACATTTCTGGCATCCGACGTTTTCAAAATTCTGCAGAAGGAATAACGTTTAATCAACTGCTGCTCCATATTTATCAGCTCCAACGTAGTACGCTCAGTTTCAGTCGCCTGGGTTTCCTGTATACAAACAAGCAGGCTGTAGTCCTCCAGGTGGGCAGCCCGGGTTTGAGTCCAACCTGTTGCTCTTTTCCCGCATGTCGTTCCCCTTTTTCTCTCTCCCGATTTCTGGATCTATCCACTGTCCTTTCTCTAAATAAAGGACCCAAAAAAATGAAAAATAAAAAGTCGACTTGTTCTTCTTACCTTTGCTTTTTGAGGAAAGACTCCCATAACGTTTGGTCAAGAGGTAGATAATTCAGAAGGATCTGAAGAGGATAAAAAAAGAGTCGCATTAGTCAGGGACACACGTCATAGCAGTCTGCGTGTTTAGTCTAACGTGCGACAGTCTGAACTCGCCCACTTCAAAGTCTCAGGATTGTTACTGATGCATCCCTCAGGCTTCATGTAGAGCAATCAATCATCGTGGACTAAAAACACCAATTACAGTCAAATGTTCCCAAATTAACTTCAACCCTGCTCGACCCACGAGCCGCCCAATCATCACCATCTCATGCAATCTGCTGCGTCTGCCACTAAACTTTGTTTCAAAGCTGGATTCTATGATTCTTTCTGTGGATTTACTATCTCCCTTATTTGGATGTTACTCAAAGAACTAAGGTAGCAAGTCGAAGCAGAATACGTGCAGCTTGAAAATGTTATCGTAGATTTAAACTGTATGAAAGTGTCCTAAAGGGAAACACAGAGTCCTTGGCTGAACTGTGCTTTGCATGGAGCTTCACCAGTATCCACGTGTGTGTGTGTGTGTGTGTGTGTGTGTGTGTGTGTGTGTGTGTGTGTGTGTGTGCATGTGCGTGTGCGTGTGTGTTGATGAAAGACCATGTCTACTTAGATTAAAGAGTTCATCTTTTACTAATAGAATTACTTGTTGTGTCAGACTTCATGTCTAGACTCCTTTGTTTTGATTCAGACTTGAGAGAGTTTAACAGGAGTTCAGCCTCACTGAGGCCGCAGTAGCTCAGTCAGTAGGGACTTAGGTTGGGACTGGGAGGTTCGCCGGTTCAAAGCCCTGTGCGGACCATAATATGGAAGTCGGCCTGGTTGCTGGAGAGGTGCCAGATCACTCTCTGAGTACTGCTGAGGTTCCCTTCAGCAATGCACTAAACCCCCAACAGCCCTGCGTAGCAGCCTCAGCCTCCCTCCACTAATGCATATCCACAGGTCCTGTTTGAGCATGTGTATGTATCTGGCCTTTGTGTGTGAGAAGCATGTCTCTCAATTACAAAGTGTAAACTAGAATTCTCCTCAGTAGTTTCACTCCAACAGCTGTGTCAGTGTCTTTATGACGGTCAGGTGAACATCATGCAGTCCACCAGCTGCCAGAAGAGGACTGGTATGAAAAATGAAGCCAGTGTGGAAAAAGGCTGTTGTTGTTTTCTTCTAATGGCCAGAAATGGGGAAACTCAGCTGCAAAAAAGATGTCTGTATGAAAGCAATCACTCTACTGCTTAGATGATTTATTCCCTCTTTAACATTTGAGCCACCCAGGGTAACTGCGGTGGAAATTCCTTCACCGTGACAGCCCTAAACAATTAAATCACGAGATCACACACTCCTCTCTGAATGACCAGCAAACATCAAGTGGAGACAAACAGCAACGTTGTGCAGCTTTGAGGATTTACTGAATCTCGCTTGGAACACAGCAGGAGTAAATATAACAATAAAAACAAAGAAGAAGAAATCAAGAATATGCGCCCTCATCAAAAGTGTGGAAAGACAACAGATGCAGGGTGACTTACTTTCCAGCAAAGTGCTCGTATGCCTCCTTCAAACGGGACTCCTGAGTGGAAGAAACAGACAGGAGGTCAAATATCAACGATCACACATCTACAATCATTCAATCACAACAAAGAACATCAAGGAGTGAAACCTACCATTGAAGCAGAGTTCCCTTAGCGTCTTCAAATTGATGTTTTCTTCACTCAAGGCCACTTTGAACTCCTGTATCCTGAAATCAGAGAAAAGACGACGTTAGAAGCGTGACGTGATAAGCGTCATTATTTGCAAACAGTCCCGTTTATTGGAACCAGGAGGATGGGAGATATTGAAGGAAAAGTCAAACATCTACAATCAATAAATTGTTCTCAGTGTTAACATGAAATAAACGTCTGAGTGTCACAGTGTGGGTTAACGAGGGCTGGGCAATTAATCAAGTTTCAATTTCTTTCTCTGAGTCAATTTATAAAGAAAAATAAACACATGAAGGAACAAAGACAAGAAGAGCAACATAGTGGGGGTACCTCAAGCTCATAATAATGATCATATATCCAGTTCACCACTACTCAAAAGTAGATTATTATTTTTACTTTTATATATTTTGTTTACTTATTGTTTGTCTCTTTTTGCTTGTTTTTGCTCAGAATGTTAAAGTGTTCAAAGTGTTTAAGTTAGGGGCAGTAACTCAGACTAGGGACTTGGGTTAGGAACCGGAGAGTCGCCGGTTCAAGTCCCGGTGTGGACCAAGATGGTCTGCAGCTGGAGAGGTGCCAGGTCACTTCCCGAGCAATGCCAAGGTACCCTTGAGCAAGGCACCGAAACCTCCAACAGCTTGCTCCCTGTGTAGCAGCCCCACTCTGACATCTCTCCAATAATATTTGTCCACAGGTCGTGTTTGTGCATGTGTGTGTAATTCAGGCCGGTGTGTGTGAGAAGCATGTCTCCCAATAACAGAGTGTAAACCAGAGATAAATAAAGTTTAACCAGAAATAAATTTAGAAAAAAACCAGGATAAATAAGTATGTAAAAAAAATCACGTGATGCAGATGTAAAAATCAATGAGTAATCTCAATATGAATCAAAATAATGGTGATTAGGAGTTTTGCCCTGAAGGTAAACATTTGAGTAACAGCTGAGAAAAAGGTGATTAATTTAATTAGACTTAATTAGTCTTAGCCCAACGCATGAATCATGCTAACACGGTGTGGCTAATGAGTCACAGCTAACTCACAGTCAGAAAAACAGTTGAAGCGAAATTATTTCACATTAGTTTTCCGTCTTGCACTGACACAAACACGCTGTCAGCACAACCCGCTAACTGCACGATAAGGTTAGCTGATAGTTAGCATGTTCAGGAAGTGTGATGTGTCAGCTGATGTGCTAACTGGGAGCTAGCATGGCTACTGAAAACGCTAATATTGATTAAACGTTTTGGTAACTTAAAGAGGGTTCGCTTTTACTGACGTATATTGTGAATTTTGCAAAATAAAAATAGAATATATTAAAAGTGTGATTTTGCAAATGTTGCTAAAAGTTAGCTTTATGTTTGGCTAGCTGAAAACACTGAAGTTTCTCGGTTAGCATGCTAGCCAGCTAGCTAGCTGTTGCTACATTAGATGATGATACGACTGTCCGCGTGCGCTGCATCTCGTGCAAAAACACAGGTTTAGATGTGTCTCACCTGTTTTTGTACGCAGTAGACATGTCTGCACCGGCGGAGGGGTATTCCTTCAACTGTTTCCAATGAGGAATGAATTATTGGCCAGGGGGAAGTCTTCCTTTCACTTCCGTCTACACAAAAACACTGTGGGCTCGCACACAAACACGCGCTACACTACACACACACACACACACACACACACACACACACACACACACACTCACACGCACGCAAAGCAGTGAGTGGGTTGAAATTATACAAATTGTCCTAAACATCGTGTTCCAGTTTTGCCTCCATGATGATTCAATGTGTGATTCAATAATGGGAAATATAGTTTATTTATTATGAATTAATTACATAACACTGTGAAGGTCTTGATCGTGTAAACATGCATGTTGTTTTAAATTTACATGAAAGCAGTTCATAGTTTGCAGTTTTTATTTTCTTATTGTGTCATACATTTATATGTAGCCTATGTATGTTATAAACTTTATTTACAAAATGTCAAGTCCAACAACAACAACAAGGCTTCAATGACAGGAACAAGCTGGAGGTATAAATACAGTAAAACAGATGTGAAAATACATTAAAGTAAATAATACAAATACAATATGGCAGACAACTTATCAAACATGAATTACATTTCTAGTGCATCACAAAAAGCTTTCGTTTTAAGGGCTTAAGTATTTGTGCAATAATTGAATGTCTCCTGGTAGGAAGATAACGAGGCTGGGCTTCTGTTTAAAAATGTGCTGTGTGTGTATTAGGAGATTTGCAAGTGAAATAGGAAGATTAATAACGTATTGTTTGGGGGGCGTGGGGAGGTATTTCATCATCAAAAAGACCAACATCTATCTATCATCACTTTAAACTGTCCTGGGTCAAAGTGCATATAGAGTAGCTCGACTGATTGTAATGGAACAGATGTATGAAAACAAAATAAACACTTTCTTCTTTAAGGGCTTTTAGGACAAAATAAGCAAATTAAACACATCTAACTTTAACAGCCATTCCAGTTTATGTTCATCTGGCTTCCACAATATTTCAGGTTTTTGACGAGCAAGCCTGTTTCATGACACAATTACTCTCTTAGGTCATCATATAAATGTGTTGTGATATTTAATCACGGCTGCTACACCGGGCTCTATAACCACTCTTTATGTTTTTAGGTTTTAATGTCGGTGACTCATGCTGAATGTTTCAGTTCATCTGGTGTCATACCTGCTACTGCCACTAGAGGGCAGACATGTTTTGAGAATTTAAATTAAGAAGAAGAAGAAGAAGATTTACTTTATTGATCCCCGCAAGGGGAAATTCTGTTTTCACACTCTGTTAAGTCATGCAACACACACATAGGCTGATATATACACATGCACAAACAGGATCCTATGGACATGCACTAATGGAGAGATGTCAGAGTGAGGGAGCTGCCCACAGCAGGCACTCCTGAGCTGGTGGGGGGGTCGGTGCCTTGCTCAAGGGCACCTCGGCAGTGCTCAGGAAGTGAACTGGCACCTCTCCAGCCACCAGACCGATTTCCAGGCTTGGTCTGCACCCGAACTTGAACCGACGACCCTCTGGTTTCCTCACTCCACCCCAGGTCCCTACAGACTGAGCTACTGCCGCCCCAAATGAGTTTCATCCTCTCGGCTCTGATGTTACAAAAGTTAAATCTGGAATGAGTGGACTCGGTAAATGGACCATGAGTCCAGGTATTAAACACCTCGATTCAAAACAAACAGAAAAAGCGTGTCTACAGTATCTTATATTGTGTCATTTTTTCTCAAAATAACTTCAAATTGAATCAACCTGATGTGGACACAAACTTTTCAAGATAATACAACCCTGATTACCAGCGCTCTTCATGAATCCAAACATCCCAGTAGATGCTAATAGCTACAGTAAGAAGTCCTGGTACAGCAGCAGAGATGGGATCATTAAGGTACAGAAAACAGCACAATAAAAACATATTATATATATACCTCCCAGGTATACCAGGCGTCCTCCGACCAACAACAGATAAATACAAATATAATAATCATGATAAGTATTTGGGGTGAACAGACCTTGTTTTTGGCGTTGTTGCTCTAAATCTATTGTATTCATTGATGTTGTTGTTGCTCTGTTTGTCTCGTCCTTCTCTCTCTGTCTCTCC
Source organism: Tautogolabrus adspersus (assembly GCA_020745685.1). Classification (NCBI taxonomy): domain Eukaryota; kingdom Metazoa; phylum Chordata; class Actinopteri; order Labriformes; family Labridae; genus Tautogolabrus; species Tautogolabrus adspersus. The sequence goes on along the minus strand of CM036549.1, from coordinate 2,577,052 downwards.
CCTCTCAACCCCGACACAGAAAACTAGCAGCCAAAGGCACGAGGGAGAAAAGCAATGTTTTAAGACTGCTCTTAAAAGAAATTCAAGTTTCTACAGACCTCAGGTCAGCAGGCAGTTTGTTCCAGAGAGCGGCACCATGGTGTGTTTAGTCTTTTATGATTTTATCTCAGAAACCATCATGTCAAGATTATTTTAAACTTGGTTTTGATATTCATGGTCCCACAGTAGTTTAGAAATAATCTGATCTGGTTTTGGGCTGTTAAAAGAAAAGAAGGATTCAGAAAGTGGATTAGATTACTAATACAGTTTTGATTTTGATCTGGATCGAATATGAAAGATTTTGGGATTATCCTAATCCTGGGAGAGGGGTTGATTCAGGGCCGATTTAACAAGTAAAAAAAAAACATAATTAGTATAATGTATTATATTCGGTACACATTAATGTTCATTTTTCAACTTTAATTCACAGTTAAGGTGATTACTTTTTAAAACCCCGCTGCTCGCTTACAAAACGGCTCCTCCTCTTTAACCAAACCCTCTCATCCAGGTCTACACGCTTCCCATCAATTTTAGGATACAATTCAAGATTCTTGTTATTACTTTTAAAACTCTGCATGGACAGGCACCGGCCTATATCACAGAACTTTTACGGCCTTACACTCGCAGCAGATCTCTTAGGTCTTCTGATCAGGGTTTGCTGGTTGTCCCTCACGCCAGACTGAAGACCAAGGAAAAGGTTTTCAGGTTGTAGTGCCAACATTATGGAAAGCTCTGCCTTTGGGTTTAAGATTTGTAGGCACTGTTGAGTCTCTTGTAGACCCGTTTGTTTAGACTTGCTTTTGTTTAATCTGTTTTGTATATTGCTGATGTTTTTGTTTTTTGTTCTGTTTGTACTCCTCCTTTTGTTAATCACTTTGTGACTCTCTGCTCTTCAAAGGTGCTCTATAAATAAAGTTATTATTATTATCATTACACTCCCTCCTGCCCACTACGCTCTGCCAATGAAAGGAGTCTGATCCAACCATCACAACAGGGCCCCAAGTCTCTAACTAGACTCTTCTCCTCTGTCGCCCCCCGGTGGCGGAACAAACAACCAAACTCCATTCGATCTGCAGAGCCCCTTTGCACCTTTAAGGAAAAGCTAAAGACCCAGCTCTTTATGAACACCTGCGACCTTCATGATATTATTGATGATGATGATGATGACAAAATTTAGGATGGTTTTGATGCTGATTAGGACTCTCAAGAACAGCTGTCAATGTTGTTGTTGATGACAATATAGAAACTTTACTAAAACAGAAAAAAGTGCTCTGCCTCTGGTCACTTCCTGTCAGCACCTGTGCTCTGCCTCTGGTCACTTCCTGTCAGCACCTGTGCTCTGCCTCTGGTCACTTCCTGTCAGCACCTGTGTGTCCAACCTAGACTTAAAGCTTTCTGTTTGCACTTCCTCACGTTGTTTCCTCCTCTTTAGATCCTTGCTTGTGTTGTACTAACGGGAGGATAAAATCACCGTTTGCGTTCATGTTTTGAAATCAACACGCGAAAGCAGCATATCCTTCCAGTTAAAAAGACGGACAGTGCGTTCCTCCAATCAGCGACGATCCTTGTCAACCTCAGGTACCTACCTTTTCCATTAGAAGTTAATGTCGTTGTGTTTTCTTCTTTGTTGTTGTGTTTTCTTATTTGTTGTTGTGATTTCTGATTTGTCGTTGTGCTTTGCACTTCAGGGCCACCGTACTAATCACTCTAATGTTATATCCATAATGTATTATTTCAATAAACAGAAAGTTCTTGGTGACTACAGGCAGATTAATAAAAAATGTGTACTATATAAGTGTAAAAATGGCTACCTGGACGGACAAGTGATGGGAGAGGAAGAAGAGGAGGAAGTGGAAGGAGAGGAGGAAGAGATGGGAAAAGGAGGAGGAGGAGGAGGAGGAGGAGTAGAAGTAGGAGGAGGAGGAGTCTGTTTGTTGACATCGGACGAAAACCGAAATCAGATGAGTGAAGACTGGTGATAATAACTGAATTTCTCGCCGTCATCGAGACACGCAGCCTCGGCTGAAGCTCAGGTAGAGTCCTGCCTGATGTGCCGTGACCTCTGACCCCGCTGACTGCTGTTCGAAGCCTGCCGTTTACTCACAGAGAGCTAAGCTAGCGCTAGCCCAGCTGGCTAAGTTAGCTAACACCATACAGCAGCAGGGAAAGTCATCGTTAGCCACAAGCTAACACAGACGCTGAAATGCACTGGTGACACCGTATCGGCAAGTTATCGCTTAACTTAGAATAACAAGTGTTACTCTGTGGTCGATTGGGTTGCTGTGAGTAAGCAGGAGTACAGCTGATGCCTGTTAGCATGTAGCTTCGTAGCGTTAGTGTTGTTAAAGTATATTATTCTACACAGCAGCTAGCTTAGGAGCTAACTGAGGAGCACCGCTGTGTCTCCCTCAGGATTCATTGCTGTGTTTGGTTATCTGACAAACTAGCTTTACCAACTCAAAGACAAGACAATGTGTGGCTTCAACTTAACAGCAAGAGTCGTGTAGCTTTTTTAAGGAAAACATATATGTGTTATTAGTGCTGGGATAAGTTGTTGCAAAGTTGCTAACAACAGCATACCAGGCTAAGTTTGCCAGGTATGCAAAGGTCTATTACAGGTTTATTATGGTAACACACTTTCCTTGTGATGTCATAGAAACAGAAACATAGTGAGAGTTGCTTATTAGGGAAGTAACGATTCACGATACGATTCACGATACGATTCTCTCACGATTTATTTTACAAAATGAGACTGAAGACAAATGATGAGTGAAACAGATTCCTTTAGGAGCTGCTAACCTGCTTGTCAGTGTGGTTTGGTCTTTTAATGTTTTGTTTCTCTCAACAAGGGGAGGTGATTGGAGCTTCTCATTGTGGTGTCGATTAAATGCTGCATCATGTTGGTTGTGCTATTTGTGTAGTTCCCTGTCTTCTTGTAATATTGTCACACAGTTTTTGTCTCGTCTGTTATCTTCTCACCTCTTTCATTTTCTGTCTTGAAGCCAAAATGCTTCCACACCTCCGATTTAAAAGACGGTGGTGCGTCCTCAATGTCTAAATCTTGCTCTGTAGCTGCTGACGCTCACCATATTATTGAGATTCATTTTTCAGAGTACCGATGTGAACCTTGACACCTTTGAATCGATTTATCACGATTTTACGATTAATTTTTACATCCCTATTGCTGATAATTTTTTTAAACTGCTTTTCAATAGACTGCCACAGGAATGAGTCCTAAAACCCGGAAGTGAGTTAGCATTTTAGCGCCATGGGTTCCTAACTCTAAAAGTCAATGGGGATTTTAAATGGGTTTGTGGTTAGACGCCTGAAATAAGGTCTGTGGTTAACACTAACTTAAGAGATGTTGGGCGTTTTGTTAGACGAGATAAACTACGTTAGATAAGACCCCAACTTGTGAATTTTAAAGTTTTTACGCGTACTAAAAACGGCGGTTGCTAACAAGTGGCTAAATGAGACTACAGTGGTTGTCGGGGACATTAAACGTCATCACGCCGGGAACTCTCTCACTAGTCCGCCTTACAGCCTCTAGTCTTGTTTTTCAGTGCTCTTGCAAATATTCAGTTAATAAACAACTTATTAAGATACGGTTTCACTAGCTTGTCAAAACCGCTGATTAGATCGATGAAGAATAACGGTAGTGACGCCAAAATCAACCGACCGTGGTGTAGTTCGCTTGTAGCATAACGTTAGCTTTTTACTTCTCTCGGCTGGATTAACGCTTCAAACTTCATAAAAGTGGTGTTAATTTGTAAAGATTATCCTGCTGAACAAAACGCCTACGCATCAGAAACGTGTGTTAGCCACAGAGCTTATTTTCTGCAATGATCCAAAATCCAATGCAAAAATCCCATAGGCGAATTCTCGTTGGAACCCATGGCGATGCTACTTCCGGGTTGGCCTACAAAAATACGTCATCACTTTTCCAGTCTATTGGCTTCATCTTATTTTGGTTTGAATGACATTGATATAACTGTTAAGTCTTTTACACACTGACTAAACCACTTTAATAATCAAAAAATGTTTGGTAATGCACTCCAAGGCAACACTCAGACTATTTATGTGTTAATACTTCATTTTTTTACTCTAAATATTGATGGATTTCTGCTAGGGATGTAAAGATTAATCGTGAAATCGTGATAAATCGATTCAAAGGTGTCACGGTTCACATCTGTACTCTGAAAAATGAATCTCAATAATATGGTGAGCGTCAGCAGCTGCAGAGCAAGATTTAGAAATTGAAGACACCACCGTCCTTTAAAGCATTTTGACTTCCCCAAGACAGAAAATGAAAGAGGTGAGAAGATAACAGATGAGACAAAAACTGTGTGCAAATATTGCAAGAAGACAGAGAACTACACAAATAGCACAACCAACATGATGCAGCATTTAATCGACAGCACAATGAGAAGCTCCAATCACCTCCCCTTGTTGAGAGAAACAAAACATTAAAAGGCCAAACCACACTAACAAGCAGGTTAGCAGCTCCTAAAGGAATCTGTTTCACTCATCATTTGTCTTCAGTCTCATTTTGTAAAATCAATCGTGAGAGAATCGTATCGTGAGTTCAGTATCCTGAATCGTATCGTGAGTTTAGTAAATTGTTAAATCCCTAATTTCTGCAATAAATGCCAAAAACATTGGTTGTAAGATGTAGCTAAGGTGTCCTGTTGCATGCACCAAAAGAACCAGAAGGTCATTCGTGGTTTAACAGATTTCCTAGAAGTCCCTGGAAGTTATGATTGGCCGGAAAATATATGACTTTATCAACTGAGGATGTCAAATTTTTCGGTTCTGTCCTGATACTTTTGTAATTTATATTTGATACAATGGCTCAAAACTCTCCTGCAACACTTTGAGATTCAAGATTCAAACATGTCATGAGAGAAAAGCCGTCCTTCAGAGATACATTAATAAAACGAGAGGGGGCTGTTGCTTAAACACTTCAAGTATAAAGATCAAGATCATGATGACCCTGATGAAGGTCACAATCGAAACGCGTCGGTCTAATCAAGTTAATAAAGTAGATCTCCAGACTGCAAGTGTTGCTGGAGCTTTTTGACATCTTCAAGCCTCTCACCCTCTATTCACCGTGGTAGTTGGTGAAGTTTTCCAGAAAACCATAATCTGCTTTTTTAAATGATACGATCTCACTTATTTTGATGGTTGATAGAATGAAAACATCCCAAAGCTTTAAAGAAACGTCTCCTCTTTCATGAGACATGTGCCTGAGAGAGGAGCGTTTCCATCAAAGACGGCAAGAACAAATGTGCACATCGTCTAAATTGCACATATGTTGGAGCTTATTGCAATTTTTGACAAATGAAAATCGTCTCTTACTTTAATCTTTCTTCACCGTAGGCCTCCAAGGTCCCCTGCTCTGCCCTGTCTGAGATCTGAGCCAGAGAAGAAACATGGCAGCCAAAGCAGGAGACAACCCCGACAGCCTCATGACTCTGGCGACAGTGTTCTGCCTGAGGAACCTCAGAAAGACGATGTGCTACCAGGGCTCCAGGAACAAACTCTGCCTGCGCTCGGACATCTTCCTCCCCAGTGAGATCTGCGACAAGCTGGTCAACACGTATGTAACACAATCAGAGAGTTTATGTTTACCCCCAAATCAGAATTCTTTTAGTCTCTGACAGTATTAAAGATTCCTTCTCTGACCATTTGCTTCTTTTGTGTTTAATCAGATATATGGAGTTGGTCCACACAGACAGTAACTTCGAACCAGAGGAGAGTTTCTTCCAGCTGTTCTCAGACCCTCGCAGCACCAGACTGACCCGGGTTCAGCTGAGAGAGGACTTTGTACATGACAGAGACCTGGAGGCCATCAGAAAACAGGTGGGATGCTGCTTGTTGTTAAGTCAGAATAAAGTCAGACATCTTTAGTGCAATGTTTTCATTGTTTAGTTCACTTGTATGCTAAACCTTCAGCAGAAAAGTCCATTAATAACTGAACTAGTACTCCTACAAGAGGAGCCTTCTTAAAACTATTTGGAGAGGGAACCTTTTGCCCCCATTTCTGACAGTTTTAAAGATATTTTTTGGGGCCTTTTTTGCCTCTAGACCTGAAATGTTTGGAGGAGAGAGGGGGGCGACATGCAGCAAAGGGCAGAGGTGGGGTTCAAACTCATGGCTGCTGCGACGAGGACTAAAGCCTCCGTACAAGGGGATGCACTACATAACCGCTTTACCATTCGGCGCCCCTTGCTGGAACTTTTAAGAACAGAAAGTAATTCATTAAGTTGCGGTTGTTGATGTGATATGAGCCCAGGTTTGAATACAGACAGTAATAACCAACCAGTAATGTGTTTAGAAGAGAACTCAGGAGATTCTTTAAACAAATTTAGGTTTTAATTTAAAAGCATGATCAAAGCTCAAACATTCATCGACACAGACCATCATAACAAAACAAACAAAAGTTTGAGGTATTTCAGACTCGCGTTATTTTAAAGGTAACCATGTTTCTCTTACTCTAATATGTGTCCCTAGTCTGTCTACAAACCCCCCAATGATGAGAAAAGTCCATCCTCTCCATCTTTTACCTGCTCCACTTTTCAGAAAATGTGTGCTCAAACAGGCCGTTTGGAGATTTTCCCTTCATGACATCACAAAGGGCAGTAACCCCTCCCCCAGGTGGGTGACACTCCCACAGCTAGGTGTTTGTTCTGCCCTCTGAGTCTGCCTTCTCACCGTAAACAATAGGGCATGGAGCGAGAAAGCCCGAGCCACCCAAGCCCTTCCAGAGAGGGGCGTGGTCAGACACAGCTCATTTACATTTAAAGCTACAGACACAGAAACAGCCTGTTCTGAGCAGGGCTGAAATAGAGGGGTTTATAGGCATGATCAAATACAGGATCAGAGTGGATTTAGAACAAGAAACTTGACCTTTAACAATTACATTTGTATTAATTACAGTTTAAACATCCAAACCTTAAGATGTTCTTGTTGCAACATCTTAAAAGTGCAAAAAATGTTCAAGCAAATTTCGTATTTAAGCTTCTAATCCTTAAAAAACATATCTTTGGGTTTTCAGGGACTTTTGTTTCACAAACACTAGTAAAGTATTAATCTGATACCCGACACCTTAAAAGTAATGTAGGATTGTTTTTGCAATGGTTACGTCATCCCTGAGAGCTCTTGAGGCCGCAGCTGTTTGGTTTTCTGTTACCACTCAAACAAATTGTGTCAAGCAACGATCAAGGAACTGTAGTTAAGGGTACCTGAGGGCGTTGCTTTTGTCTCAACATACGAAGGGACACTTTAACCTGGGCTAGTTTGGAGAAGGTATCGAAAGTCTCTCTCTCTCTCTCTCTCTGTGATGAGCTGAGGTCTCTCTCTCTCTCTCTCTCTCTCTCTCTCTCTCTCTCTCTCTCTCTCTCTCTCTCTCTCTCTCTCTTTATCTGTGATGTGTCGAGATGTCTTTCTCTCTCTCTCTCTCTCTCTCTCTCTCTCTCTCTCTCTCTCTCTCTCTCTCTCTCTGTGATGAGCTGAGGTGTCTCTCTCTCTTGGATTTGACGATTCTGTCCCTGCTGTCATAAGCAAACCTAAACTCTGCATGTTACTCCGCTCCAATAATAGCTGATACTTAAAATAAAACCTGAAAGATTGGTTTAATATCCTGCAGAAATAAATGCATCCTCATCTTGATGCAGTTCTGTCATTGTATGACCCTGTGTTAGACTGAACAAGCCAACAGGTACTGAAGGATGTTGAAAATATTTTCACATATTATTCCATTTTTTTCAAAGTTTACAAAAGCAAAAATAATTTCTGACACTAGCCCTTTTCAGACCGTTTTTTTCTCTGAAGTAATTGTTGGCTTGATTTCTTCTCCCAGGACCTGATTGAGCTCCACCTCACGTACTGCAACAGTCTGTCGTCCCGCAGTTTAAAAACTCTGACGTGCTTCAGAGAGACGTTGGTGTCTCTTTGTTTGTTCGGCTGCAGTCACATCTTCTACAGGAAAGGTGGCGCCCCGCTCGCCTGCAACGAGGACACAGACGAGGAGGAGGACCGGACCCCGGCTTCTCGACAAGCTTTAGAGACAGACTTTAACTTCCAGGGGTTCAACCGCCTCAGGTTGCTCAACTTAGGTGGTCTGCCGGACGAGGTGGATGCAGAGACCCTCCTCAAACCCTTGAAGTCCCTCACCTCTCTAGATCTTTCCAATGTTCAGCTGCTGGGCACGGCTTTTCTCACACAGTGGAAAGACAGACTGGCATCTCTTGTTCTCTACAACGTGGACCTGTCAGAGGAGCTGGTCAGCACGGTGGTGGAGAGCAATAATCTCAGGTAAGATAAGAAGGAGGGTTTATAGAGAAACTGTCACAATGCTCTGCACACACCTTGGCATGGGAGTCAGAATGCATATTACCAGATGATTGGTCCCTGCTTCTTTTATATTAGTGGCACAGCGTAGATTTGACACACGTGAAAAAAACACAGAATCAAGCGGAAGAAAAGCTGCAGTCTGGAAAAAGTAGCTCATGCAATATGTATGCATGCATCAGATTATTTATATAACAGCCTGCAATCAAGTCAAAGTGTACATCTTTCAATTGCACTGTAAAAAACCCGGGTTCAAACCCCCTTTGAGTCCACTCTGAATGCTCATAACAAGAACTTTAATTTGTGGATAAAATGTTCAAAAAGATCTGCAAGAGGCGAAAGAACGGTTTCAAAACATGTGCATTATAACACACAGAATAATCAGTGCAAAACAAATCAGATGCAATGCAGCTGTGTGTGCGCTGAGTAAATATACGACCACGTTTAAAAGTTTACTTAAAATGAGCTGGTCGCTGTTTGACCACTAAAGAAAGAATCGGCGTTGTAGCGTGGTGGTACCTTAACCTGGAAACCGGAATATTATAGAGCGCAGGGTTAAGCATCAACATCCAACAAATGAACTGACTGCATCATAGAGGAAACATTCACTGGAACAAGAGAGTTCTTTGACTCGTTTACGTCATCGAAGGTGTACGGCGTTGACGTTCACAAAGTGCTGCGTGTCTCGTCAGGTGAACACACACACATTTGTGGTTTATCACGTGCACGGTGCACAGACGTTTCTACGATGTCACACTTTAACCCGGATTCATTCGTCTAGCTAAGGGCTGTGCTAGGTAACAATACACTCAACTCACAATACAATAGGCATCACAATACTGAGATTCGATTTTATCACGATATTCTGTAGTTCCAAGTTTTACTTCAATTTCCTGTCAGTGAAAACTAGAGCTGTGCTCCACAAATCGATACGGCAATATATCGTCTTGTGCTCCTTGTTAATACATGCATCGATGCAAATGTTACAGAATGGATATGGCTGCAGAGATGTGATGACAGTTTTGAAAGGCAATTGACCTTTGGTGAAGTTCCCAATAACACCATGACCATAGGCATGGGTTAGGGTTACGATTAGGGTTATAGGCGGCTGTGGCTCAGTTGGTAGAGTCGGTCGTCTCTCAATCGGAAGGTCGAAGGTTTGATCCCCCAGCAACATGTATGATGTGTCCTTGGGCAAGACACTTAACCCTGAATTGCTCCCGCTGCTTTGTCGGCGGCGTGTGAATGTGTATGAATGGATGAGTTAATACTGATGGACTCTTTACTCAGCAGCCTCTACCATCAGTGTGTGAATGTGTATGAATGGATGAGTTAATACTGATGGACTCTTTACTCAGCAGCCTCTACCATCAGTGAGTGAATGTGTATGAATGGATGAGTTAATTCTGATGGTCTCTTTACTCAGCAGCCTCTACCATCAGTGTGTGAATGTGTATGAATGGATGAGTTAATACTGATGGTCTCTTTACTCAGCAGCCTCTACCATCAGTGTGTGAATGTGTAGGTGTGACCTGCGGTGTAAAAGCGCTTTGAGTAGTCAGAAGACTAGAAAAGAAATATACAAGCTCAAGTCCATAGCTCTGGGATTGAAATGTATTTCTAGGATCTCTGAGGACCTGATTTGAAGTGTTTGAAGTTGTAGGATCCTTAATATGCCTCTGCTGTAAAGAAAAAAGAACAGCTGTTGTAGTGAATTCTAGGTAGGACATGGTCATTATACAAAATCAATGTATATCACGATATGTATCGTATCGTGGCCGCTGTATCATGAAAGGTATGGCCCTAGAGAAAACTCCCGCACACTGTCTTTAAGTTGCAAACAAACATTTATTGGCAACGTTTCGGTACTAGACCTTCATCAGGTAAGCACTTTGTCAAAATGGGCGGGACATCTTAAATAGGAAGTGGCTACAAAACCTTCAACCAATCATCATCATGACGTCAGCTCTGAATCAACAAACAAATAAACATCAGCACACACACATCAAAAACAACCGAAAGCCTGAAGAGGTGATTCAACACAACATGTATTCCTCATCTCCAGTTCAGGACGCATCGCTCTCCTACGCACCGGACCTTTTTTTAATTCTGAATTCTCTGGCAGTGAAAACAAAAATGTAAATCTGCTTCCCAGCGTAGGTTATTAATATGTTTTTGATGTCTTGAGTTTCTCAACATGTCGTGGTTTTTTGGTGCTGCATCATGTTGGTTGTGCTATTTTTGTCGTTCATCAGTCTCCTCCACGGGTTGCACACTGTCTCCGTGTTTCTACTCACCGCGCTTCTTTCTATTTTTATAGTGTTTACTTCTTGTGCACTTCATTAGTTAAAGATTCATTTCATTTGTGTAGCTCTTCTATCTTGTATCTCTATACAGCTGACTGGAGAGACTCAGTACTGTACCACTCAGCATCACATTAAGATACTCAAATTCATCGATATAATCTGACACCCCTCACTGTCAGAACAGAATTGTTATTCAATTTAACGTCCGAGTACTTGTGTCTTTCTCTTTGAGCGGCCGGCAATCATTTGCCACAAAGTGTTTCTGTCATTAATGAGACTCTGTGTTCCTCAGGCATCTCGACATCTCGCGGGAGAGCCGGCGGAGCTCAAAGTTTAAGATGACCAGAAAAATCCTCACAGCCATCGTGCAGCGGCTGGTCAACCTGGTGTCTCTGGACATCTCCGGCCACACCATGCTCGACAACTGCACGGTCCCACACTTGGAGGAAGCCATGGGTCGGCCCAGGTGGGAAACAAACTTTACAATCTATACTGGATATAAAATAAATCAGAGTTTGTGGAGATGTCTTTGCATTAACCTCCAAATAATCAATCGCCCTTTCTTTTTCAGCATCGAGCCGTGTAAGAGCAGCATCTATCCCTTCCAGGAGCTGAAGAGGCCGCTGCAGTTTCTGGGTTTATATGACACCACCCTCTGTAATGTGACACACATACCTGCTTATAAGGTACAGGATATAGAAAGAGCTGCACGCATATTACAGTTCTTGACGTGTTCGGGTGTATTTTGGACATCGCAAGTAAAGCTACAAAGTCTACAATGTTTGATGTTCATTTATTTTAATGAGCTGTTTCCTGATTTAAAGTGAACTGTACAGCACTTTGGTCGACCGTTGGTCGTTTAAAATGTGCTCTATAAATAAAGTTTGAGTTGAGAGTTGAGTTAAAGTGTTTTCAGTCAAAAGTTTAGATCCCTATCAAGAAGAACGAGATTTAGAGGTCACATATTCTCATTTTCAACCAGTTTAATCATGCCTATGAACCCCTCTATTTCAGCCCTGCTCAGAACAGGCTGTTTCTGTGTCTGTAGCTTTAAATGTAAATGAGCTGTGTCTGACCACGCCCCTCTCTGGAAGGGCTTGGGTGGCTCGGGGTTTCTCGCTCCATGTCCTATTGTTTACGGTGAGAAGGCAGACTCAGAGGGCAGAACAAACACCTAGCTGTGGGAGTGTCACCCACCTGGGGGAGGGGTTACTGCCCTTTGTGATGTCATGAAGGGAAAATCTCCAAACGGCCTGTTTGAGCACACATTTTCTGAAAAATGGAGCAGGCAAAAGACGGAGAGGATGGACTTTTCTCATCATTGAGGGGTTTGTAGACAGACTAGAGACACATATTAGAGTTAGAGAAACATGGTGAAGTGGATTTTGCAGAATCTGTGACCTTTTATGTCACAGCTGGGAGTTGAGAAAGGATTAGAAACCTGTCCTTTATGTTTCAGAAATTCAAAGTTAGATTGTGTAGTTCTCGACTTCCTGGGTTTACTCACTCAAACTAACTAGAAGTTTTTGAGGCTGGTGCTTTGGGTCTATCAAACTTTTCATTTACTTTACATCAATATGCTGTCGACTGACTTTTTCAGGTGACTGGATCTAAAAATGAGGACCAGGTCCTGAATGCGATCGAGGCGTACACAGAGTTTCGTCCTGAGCTCGCCCACAGAGCCATCAATCAGCTGTTTGACATCGCCAGGATACAACACTGCAGCCAGCTGCTCCGAGCTCTGCAGGTACCATCAGTTTGAGACGGGTTGTTCTTAAAGTGAGCGGATAGCAGGGATTCTGCAGGTTTCTCACTCTCCCCTTGTGTCCTTTCAGCTGGTCATTGCAGCTCTGAAGTGTCATAAATACGATAAGAGCATCCAGGTGACGGGCAGCGCCGCTCTGTTCTACCTGACCAACACGGAGTACCGCAGTGATCAGAGCGTGCGGCTGCGCAGGGAGGTGATTCAGGTGGTGCTGAACGGGATGGAGCAGTACCAGGAGGTCACTGTAAGTCTGCATCCTCGTCTCTTAAACATCAACAAGACTCAGCTTTAAGCTCGTTATGTTGACGGGAATACGTTTATTTTGAAGGATGGACTCGTGCTATCACCTGAACTGTTTGATTTGTTTCACTTAAACAGAATTAAAGATCCAAAATGTTTACGAGGTGACTTATTGTAAGTGTAATGAGAAGTTTTTGACTTGAAATAAGACAAATGCTCTGGATAACATTTGTGTTTTTGCTGTGAAAAAAGAGGAACATTTGGTAAATCTTACTTTGTTCTGTCGTCTGCGAACATTAAAGATTAAAGTGATATCAGATGTTTGGCCTGTTGGATCTGCTTGTCTTTGCTCCTTTGACTTGTAAGACTTTTCAGTTTCATACTAAAACCTTCTTGTTCCTCCACGTCTCCTCCCCTCCCTGCCTCCGTTCCAGGTCCAGAGAAACTGCTGCCTGACTCTGTGTAACTTCAGCATCCCCGAGGAGCTGGAGTTTCAGTACAGTCGAGTGAACCAGCTGCTGCTGAAGATCCTGGAACCGGCCCGACAGGACGAGTCCATCCAGAGAATCGCCGTGCACCTCTGCAACGCTCTGGTCTGTCAGGTGGACAACCATCACAAGGAGGCGGTGGGGAAGATGGGATTCGTCAAGGTAACAGCTAGACGAGGGTCTTTTGTTCTTGTCGTCAAACATGGAACTGTCTGATCGATGAAGATAAAGTCAAACACTTATATTCTGAGTGCTTAGAGTAGTGAACCAGTCAGAAATGTATAACGCTGCATCTCACTGCAAAAGTCCACGTAATGTTGGAAAAAACTCCTGTTTTGAGGGATGAAATGAAGTCCCTGGCACTTTCTTTAGACCCTGGTCCCTGCTGAGGCAAAGCATCGAGTAGCTCCAAACGTCCTGCTGTGGAAATGCACTTTAGGATTTGACAGCTGTTTTTTGTGCGAGTGGGCTTGAAGTTCTTTTGATTTTCTGTGTGAAGAATAGTAAATAGTAAACTTGCCTCGCCTGTTTGTGTGTTTGAAAAGTTAGTTTGTCTGTTTCCTCCCTCACAGACGATGTTGAATTTAATTCAGAAGAAGCTGCTGGACAGAATGGTGAGTCTCACTTGTAAACACTTTTTGTTCTAGGGCCTTATTTTTTAATCCGTGCCTGACTAGGTGTGCTACAGGGGAGACCTTTATCTGATAGAAAGTTACCAGCGTTTTAATGTCAAAGGTGATCAGATGATGTCTCAAAGAGCGATACGATACGAGACTGTATGAAACATGGAGACGCACACATTGGTCACTGGAGGGGAATTTTGAAGCCCAAGGTTGGCGGTTGTCATGTTGAAAATGCCGTCTCAACCTTACTTTCCATCAAGCTAGTAACAGGCAAAGAGGTGGAGGAGAAGCGGGGCCTAAAGCCTCGTGACAAACAAAGTACCACCTGTACAGTGTATGCCCATAAAGACATGAACTATTAAGACCAAAATCAAAGAAGGTTTCCGCTTGAAAACAAAACGATGAGACACGTCGTGAAATGACACAACTAGTCATGATATGATAAGTTATGAAACGACACAACACGGAACGGCACGAAATCACACCACACCACACGTTACAATACAACACGACATGACTTGATAAGACATGATACGAAACGGCACGACACGTTACGATACAACCCACAAGGATACGACATGATGCGATGTGACTGCATGAAGCTGCCTCCATAGCAGTAATTAAAAAAACGAGAAGCACATACCAATAAAAACCACAAACCACGTTTCTCGTATGACATGATATGATGAAAGGAATAGATACATTTTGAGCCTTTGCACAATCCCGACAGCCTCAAGAAACATGATTTAACTGATTGATTGAGCGAGGCCCTTTCAAGTTTTTTAAACGGTTCAGATTGCTGATGACGATGAGATGAAACCTGGCTTCAAATAATCCCGCCTCTACAACTCATAACCGTCTTTTTGTAAAGTGCTCAGGGCTTCTTGATTAAAATGTTGTTTGTTTGTCCTCAGTGTGATCAGGTGATGGAGTTTTCATGGAGCGCTCTGTGGAACATCACCGACGAGACGCCCGACAACTGTCAGATGTTCCTCAACTGTCGGGGCATGAATCTCTTTCTGGATTGTCTACAGGTGAGTCCACATGACCGAGCTTTACCTGCTGTGTGTTTTCCTCGCACTTTAAGAGTGCTGCTGCGGTTTTCTCACCTCTCCTCTCCTATGATCTTCCTCCAGGAGTTTCCCGACAAGCAGGAGCTCCATCGTAACATGCTGGGGCTTCTGGGGAATGTCGCCGAGGTCAAAGCACTGAGGCCACAGCTGCTCACCCCACAGTTCATCACTGTGTTCAGGTAACGAGACTCTTTAAAACACCTCACACCGAGCTTTTAATTAATCAAGAAACGGATCGTAGTACAATAAACAGAAGACTCCTGATAGTCAGGCACTCTGGGTTCACAGCAGGGTCAGATACAGTTTGTTAGCACTCCAGTGAAGATGACATACCAGAGGACACATTTCATACCTGCTGCACCACAACAATGACTCCATGGCAACAGGCCTCCAAACACAGGCGTCAAACAGAACGAGATAATTGCACCTTTGTCACTTTTACAAAGCGCACGTACGAGCCCATCAGGATGACTAATCATAAAGACGGGCATGCCCTCCATCATTTATAGCACTGGTTGTTTGTACAGTCACGTTTGTCTTTCAGCAAATCTAAAATGATCTTACAAAACCTCCGTGGGGGAAAACTGGAGAACTCGTTTTCCTTGCCGAATACTAGTTGCATTGTTAAAAATTACTGCAATCGTCCATACATGTTTGTGTTTTGTTTGATTAGACTGAAATACTCACAGTTCAGATTGTGAGCTGCATGCAGCCTCTCACAGGGTTTTACTTTGATCACAGTGTTGGTCAGTCTGTGGGCTCGACTTATTGTGTAGAAATAAAAAGACTGAAGACGGATGAAAAACCTGAGAATGTTTGCACGCGACCTCTACGATCTCCGTGCTCTAATGAACCTGCTGCATTCTGTTTCCTGTTCTCCAGTATGTTCTTCTCCACTCTTTAGTTCAGATTGAGATTCTGTTGAACTACACGTAGCATTGATAGAAAGACAAATATTATCATTGTAGCGTTGTGTAGAGGACTCTGCTGCTTCGTCCAACACTTCCACATCGTTCTATTTACGACACATCTTACCTCAAGACACCCCCCCCCCAGTCTCTCGCTGCGAGGAGCATGTGTGAACAGCCAGGTCGGAGAATCTCCGGAGAAGTCCTCCTGAAGTGATCTAGATATTTTCAGGAGTGAAGCTGTGAAAACGGCTTCACAGTATAAATTCAGTGTGCATGATGTAATATAATGCATCAATATAAATATATCACATGCTGTCTCTGACTGTGGGGATATTTTTAATGATTTTTAAAAACCATAACTGGACAGAATTTGTCGTTTGTGGTCCGAGTTGAACGCTTCTCTCCTCTCTGTTTGGTGCTCTGACAGTAACCTGCTGGACAGTAAGGCAGACGGCATCGAGGTGTCGTACAACGCGTGCGGCGTTCTCTCGCACATCATGTTCGACGGGCCTGAAGTCTGGTCGATGGAAGACCCAAAAAGAGACACAGTGATGGAGAAGATGTGGGACGCCATCCAGAGCTGGGACGTCAGCTCACGACGCAACATCAACTACAGGTTTGTCAAAAACGTCACGTAATGAAAGGTCACACTGAAAAGAGCAAAAAGGTGGAGCCACGTTTGACTATGCATCATCCTTCAAGTTATGAGCGATGAAATATCAGTTATGATGTATGATGGGTTGCCAAGCTGCAGGGCTGTCGGTGTGCTTCTCCTGGTTTGAATTTTTAAATGGACTTTGCTCTCTCAGGTCATTCGAGCCGATCCTGCGGCTGCTACCTCAGGGCATCTCGCCTGTCAGTCAGCACTGGGCCACATGGGCTCTGTTCAACCTGGTGTCAGTTTACCGTGAGTATCTGCTGCCCTGAAGGCGTTAAAACACACTCAGCGTTTAATGTTGACATCGTCAGAGGTGTTCAGAACCGTCAGCAGCTAATAAACCACAATAAGACTGCTCACATTCTCTTCTGGCTTTATTTCTTAATATGACTTCGCTTAACTCTGATAAATAATCTCACGCTCTTTATGCCTCTTCCACCTACAGCGAGTAAGTATTGCCCCCTGCTCATAAAGGAAGGAGGAATCTGTCTTTTGGAGAAAGTTCTGGAGCTTGAGAGCTCACATCCTGAGACCAAGGACATGGCCAGGTAAGACTGACAGCTCTGAGTACATCACCGTCTTTAACGTCATCTTAGTGTACTCTCTGGACTCGTTGGCGTTCTCTGTGTCTTGTCTAAAGGCCCTGTGTGCCAAGATCAATTCTGTTAGAAGATAATTCAGTCTCAAGTTGTGCAGCAGGAAGAAGATTAACATAATTCTAGTTCAGATTTGAAATTGTAGAAATGATTGAACCATCTCTGAAGCTCTCGGACCGAACCTTCCCATCTAGACTGACTTTGGAATATTTACATTTTTTTCAGCAAAGTAATGGAGCAATGTGAAACCTTCAAAGACGACCCGATGGAAACAAATCCCGGACAGGAGGTGAACTACGGACAGAGAGGCTGACCGCACAGAGGAGCCGTGATTCCCAGCAAACATCAAGCAAAGCAAGCTAAGGCCCCTCCCACTGTCATCACCACAAGAAGGGTCACTCGTGTGCTTTATTCGTATTCCCATCATTCTTTTATTTAGAGCAGAGACGTGTTTCTGACCCTCTTCACAAAAACTTAATATATGACACATAGGACTTAAGACGTGGTGCATGGTGTTTTGTTGTGGGGGGGGAGGGGGGGGCTGCACATCTCTTCTGTTGGGATAGGTTTGTGGGGGTGGGTGACTGTTATCTCTCAGTGTGTGTGTGTGTGTGTGTGCGTGTGTGACGAAGATTTAACGACAGAACAAAACAGACAGAGTTATGCTCGGCTCAGTTAGCTGTGTAACGTTGAACAAAGGCCGCTTGGCGTCCTACACCGCCGTCAGAGGCTTCACGCCGCTCACTCGCGCTCGTGGAGCCGCTCACATGTACAGTGAATTTTAGCCATTATGTGTGTAGGCTGCAGAGAAGCATCACACTGATGTTAGTCGGGAGAGAAGTCTTCCCAGACCTCGTGGCACAATGACGGACTTCTTTGTTATATATGTAAATATTCTCTGTTTGTCTCATCCTTTTACTGTGTGTCTGTTTTTTAATATAACTGTAAACACTCATGAATTTACTCTGTATTTAAATCTGTTTAAGTTGGACTTGGATCATGGTCAGTGTTAGGAATCTATACATGGGAGAACATCTGATCATTCACATGGAGTCTGGCAATCCTGGATACTCTAAACTCTTTCAAGGGTCTTTTTGATTTAGGTCAACCATGCCTCGGTTTTTTTTGTTTTTATTATCCGTCATTTTAACATAAAGAATAAGAAATGCATCACTTGTCCCAATGTGTGAGGAAGAGGCAGGCTCTGGAAAACAAACACAGATCCATAAATAAATGCTTTTCTATTCTCAGAAGAGCTTCACTTTCCTGCAAACACTAACCCCATCTCAAGGTGTGACCGGGCCAAGGGCCATGCACATTTCTCTGGAGGTGCAGATGCGAACGAAAAGACGCAAGTAGACGTACATTTTTTAGTTAGAGTGACTTCAAACAACCAGATTTGGGAGGGAAATTTTCACGGTGTCCCTTATCATTGTTAAGATTTATCTGAGGTAGCATCCATTCAAAATAACAAGCATTTTAAAAGTTGTCAGCTTGTGTCCAACCAGAAGAACGGAGGTTGTAACAGAAGCAAATCTAACTCCCTTGTTTTTGGAATAAACTTCCTCTTCTTTGTTAAAAGCTGGTGCCTACATTACCCACAATGCAAGTCAGCCGCTGACGGTTTGACCTCGTTTTGAGTTATGCTACTAGCTGCTAGCGTCCTCAACTGGTCGAGCCTCAAGACCCCCCACCAACTCGATCATGAATAATTACGACCCAAATTTCAGATATTTTCCAACCAATCGGATTGATTCAATGAAAAATGGTGCAGTTTGGACCTCAGAGGGTACAAGACATGTGGCAGAACAAAGAAACTAAGCAAAACACTAAAAATGGCTCTGCAACCCACTTTTGGGTCCTGACCCACCAGTTGGGAACCACCGCTCTAGCGCCTTTTATCTCCGGCACAGATTAAGAGGAGGTTCAGGGGGGTCTTGTGAAAAGGTAATTTCTTTCATTTTCACACCTCAAGGGATTGACTGTTCTCACACTTGTAGTCTTCAACACAAGCTTAAAAATGTAAAATAAATACTACGGACACGTAACCGTCAACAGATAGTGACCCGTCATTTAGCCTGTTTGATCAACATGCTGCTCAGTAACTGAGGAGGAGGCGGAGGAGGAGTTATTTGACATTAAACAGCAGATGAGGCGTTAACCAATGGGAGAAAAGTTAAACAGTTCATTCATGTGTTTGTTTAAAGTTTAGAAACTGGGACGATTTGTTCAGGGTGTTAATCATGGCGGGCTGATAAGCTAAATGGACTTCACCAGTGGTTAAATACAGAAGAATCAAGTTTGAACCCCCACCTTCACTAACATTAGCTTAATTGTCTTCTTGAGCTGTTTATATTATTTTGGCCTATTCTGAATGCACCTTTTTCTTCATGACTCAAATCAAACTCTGGTGGGACTTCAAATGTGCCCTGTGGGGCTTAACATTTTCCAAGTAGCCGGAAATCTTTGCAGAAAAGTCCATTACCTCGATTCAGTTTGAATTTTTAATTTATTTTCAGCACGGGCAAACCAAAACGCTTCAGGATGAAACAAACCAGTCGAGGTGGCGAAATGTTTTAGATAGCAGCTACCTGCTAGGATTGATGGAAAGTTCAAACATCCAATTCTAAGGGTTTGGCATTAAATGATTTAGTGGCGAACACTTACCATTTGTAAGTAACGTGAACTACTGTTCAGTTTGTTAACTACTGATATCAGCAGGGGCAAACCAAAGAGCCTCAGGACTAATCAACAAACCGAGGAGACGGGGTGTGTTAGATAGCAGTTGCCAGCTACGCTAGATGTTGAACATCCAATTCACATCGTTTAAATTCTACTGAGAAGATATTTTAGTAACCAACATTTACCAAAACTACTGTAACGTTTTTTTGATAGCAGATTGAGGATGTTTGACATGTAGCCTTTACTTAAGAAGTGCGAGTAACCTCCGTAATGCCAGCTGTTAGTTTGTAGGCTATCGTTACGAGGCATTAAATTTGGTGCACCGTCCTGGTTATTTAGAGCCAGACATGACCATATTTGGAAATGTTGGTTGTTACGCTGCTACACTCCTGTCCTGATTGACAGATCCCTGTATGGAAGCTACTTGTCAATCTCAGGTAGCCACGCCCTTACTCTAAAGCCTTTGACTCTAAATGATCATCATCGCCATCTCTAGGTTTAGAACCAGAAGTGACCATATTTGGACAAGAGGAGAAAGACCCTTGCTCCTCTCCAGTTCCGCCCCCTCTTGTTCAAATATGGTCACTTCCTCACACGGAAATGTTCCTGCTGAAAACATGAAGAGCCACCTCCTCAGAGCTTCTTTTGGTACAACCAAACACTAAACAAGACATTTTCAGGTCGACATGGCAACAGCTTCTCAATTCTAAGTACCCCCGCCCTAAATCAACATCTACAACCAAGCCTGTCGTTCGGTCGACTGAAAGTTTGGTCGACTGAAAGTTAGGTCCACTGTGATAAACTCCACAGGGTACCTTTAAACAAAACAAAACAAAGTATTTTTTTCAGCTGGCATTTCTCACAACATGAGACTGAAATAGAAAAGTTTCACTTTCAGACGAGGCAAGCAGAGTTTTATTGTTTTTAACTTTATTTTTAGTTCTTATTTATTAACCATTTGTATGAAAATAAGTTCACAAACATGTCAGACCTGCATGATGAGTTTCTCCCTCGTTCACCATAACAGTTTTCTTCAGTGACTTGATGCTGTGATCGTTGAATTCGCTTCATCTTTAAAAGGGTTTTTACACTCAGAGGACGGTTTAGTTATTCACCAGGACATAGATTTACAGTTATATACAATAAATAACAGAGGTTTCATGTTTGTGTTCATTATGCTGTAGGCACAAAAAGAAAAAGGATCAGTTATGAGAGTGTCCCAGGCTCAAAGGTCACATATTCTCCTCCTCTTCCACCTGTTTAAATAAGTCTGTGAGCTGTGTCTGACCACGCCCCTCTCTGGAAGGGCTCGAGTGGCTCGGGCTTTCTCGCTCCATGTCTTATTGTTTACGGTGAGAAGGCAGACTCAGAGGGCAGAACAAACACCTAGCTGTGGGAGTGTCACCCACCTGGGGGAGGGGTTACTGCCCTTTGTGATGTCATGAAGGGAAAATCTCCAAACGGCCTGTTTGAGCACACATTTTCTGAAAAGTGGAGCAGGCAAAAGACGGAGAGGATGGACTTTTCTCATCATTGGGGGGGTTTGTAGACGGACTAGAGACACATATTAGAGAAACATGGTGAAGTGTGTTTAGAATAATATGTGACCTTTAATACAAAATAATTGAGGGTGTTCTGATCACCTGGCATTGATGCATCTTTTTTTTACATTTTAACTTTATTTTCAACACTCGATTTTTTTCTTCTTTATCCGAGCAAAAATCACGTCTCAAAGATGTCAAGACTTGTGTTAGACTGTAAACGAAAATAAAATCAGAATCTATTCGTCATCAAAATCGTTACAGACTTTAATTCCATTCAAATCAACGAGCACCCTTGATTAAAACGTTTTTATGTTGGTGTTACCTGTAAGATCGTTGTGTCATTTCTATTTAAATCTGACTTTAATAAACGGCTTTAATGAGGTTGAACGAGCAGTCAGAGCAGGGATTAAAGACTCACTTTGCCTCATGCCGTGCTGATGATTAGAACAGTAACAGGATTTGGATGATGCCGTTGGTGTGAGAAGCTTTCAGTCATTACATTTAATTCACTGTACTCCTCAGAAAGGGACTGCCAGTAACCTTCAACATCATGCACATAGAGGAACATGCAGCACACGTTTTCTCCTGCGCCTGTAAAATATTGCACAGTGGGTTTGTAACATGTAGCACACTGGGACCACAGTGTGTCGTCAGAGTCTACTGCAGTTCAAGGGGAGTTCCTCTTTTTTTAATCCTGGCTCCTGTTTCAACATGTTATAGGGTCTTAATGACTAAAAGGTATAAACGTGTTTTAAACTGCTTGAATAAAGAGCTTCAGCACGGCAATGACTGCAACGTAATCCTTTGGGACAAAAGTTGTTTTGTCCCTGACCGGCTCAGGTTGTTCCTCTAAGTGTCTGACATCATGGCTGAAAGGATCCCTGCAGAGAGAGAGCTCTCTGTTAAAGAGGAAGACGATTGTTTTTAACCACAAACAGCTGTTACATCCCTCTCTTTAACGCCGCCAGACTCCATTGACGAAATCTTGTAGAACGTGGAAGTTGCTTGTTTTCCGTTGCCTCAGTTGCCTAGCTTGTTTTATGCTGTTAGCGATTTATTTAAATTACCAGTCCGAGGCACGATATTTACGCTGCTGTTAAGTCCTTCAGTATGAATGTCAAAGAGTTATGGTGGAAGGTCTCGTCTCGGTCTCAGACTGGGTGGACTCCAGATTTTAAATCAAGACCACTGACAAAACGCCTTTTTCTAAAAGAACAAATAACTTCAATTCATTCATAGTTTTATTTTTTCCCCTCGGTTACAGCTGCAACCTTCCCGGTGTTACGGTCTCGCCCTGCCTGGGTCTTGGTCTTGACTCGGTCTCGACCCCTAACGGTCTTGGTCTTGACTCGGTCAGGGAGCACTCTGGTCTCGGGTATGTCTTGGTCTCGGTTAGTCTCGTCTTGACTACAACACTTGAATCAAATAGAAAATCGATGTAGCACACATTAACAGAAAAATGCCAACTAGCTGGTAGACCAGCAATTTCTGTTTTTGTCAATGGAGTCCGGTGGCTTTGAAAGAGTGATGCAACGTGATCGTCTTCCTCTGTAACACAAAGGTCTATCTCTGCAGGGATCCTCTCTGTAATGATGTCAGACACAATCGGAGTCTGTCAGAGACCAAAACAACTTCTAATGGACGCTCTTTAATCAGGAACGTTTGCCCCAAAGAGTCTCGCTGTATCTGCACCTGTTTTATTGCTTTTCATGTGGAGGAATCTGAAGGAGCAAATCAAAAACAGTTTGCACCTCTTTGTCATATTAAACATATGAGAAACAAAAGGCCCAGATTAAAACCAGCAGACCTCCCCTTTAAGGATTACGTTCACTGATGTTCTTTATGCGCTCTCATATCGGATGTTTCTGGTTTACCCACTAACTTGATTTCCTGATTCTCATGTACAGATTTTCTTTGTGTGATTTAGGGGAATCTGATTGGTCCAGCGCTGTTTGGACTTCACAGTCATGGTGGATATTAAACGTTTCATAGGCAGTGGTGGTGTGAGAAAGCTTTATTATTAGAGACTCACAGGTGTAAAGAGGATTTCACACTTTCACATGTGATCAGAACAAACTCTCCGCTAGTTCTCGAGACTCACTCCGTGTTTGATTCAAGATTCTTGAGTATTTCTCCGTCACCTGTTCTCTCTGATTTGAAGTCATTGAATGTTTCAGTTTGTGTTTTTCCAGGAAGAAATCAAGTCCTGGACGTCAGAGACAGCAGGAAGCTACTGTCGGGGGGGATTTTTTTTATTTATAAAGGTGTTTGTGCTTCAGGAGAACTGCTGTCTGTCTTCACTAATGTCATCCGTCACACTTCTTTTGTAACTGCTGATAAGTGTAATCCAAAATGGAGTGAGGAATATTTGAACATTATGGGGTTCCAGTTTTTCCTGATCTAAATAGTACCAGGTCGTTAGTGTAAAGATATGAATAAGCAATAAAGATGGAGTGGTAAAACGTGACCTTGTTCTGTTTTATTAAGAGCTGTGATAAATAATCAGTGAACCAGTCGACATCCTGGTGTTCCCCTCTACATGTTCATACCCTTTGAATAATTCAACCTTTTTAATGCTTTATTTGTAATTTGCATATTAACACAAAAACACCAGACAAACATCTAAACATGTTTTATGTAACCTTCATTTATCCAGGTTAGTCCCATTGAGATCAGGGGTGGACCCCCTGTGAGTTGTGAATTTTTGCTTTGGACCCCAACAGACTCTAGAATCTCCACAGGAGGAAAGCTACTCTATTCCCAGAGTAGCTTTGTAAATCAAGATAATGTCCGAGCCGGCGTGTACTTAAAGCTGTCCAGTTGACTTTAGAATACAAAGTACAATGGTGAGTAAGGAATCCACAGTTTGTGGCAGTGGAGCTACATTGCATTTAAAGTAGACTTCAGTATGAAATCTTCCTAGAGCTTCAGAAATCTCCTACTTATATTTAAACTTCTAACTCTGCTCAAAGATTTTACTTTTTGTGGCATACACCAAGGAACAGTTCTAGGACCAATTATCTTTTCCCTTTATTTGCTATCATAAGGTTTTAACATGTCATTGTATTTTCATGCCTGAGAGTCAGAGCATTATCTCATCACACCAACACTTGAGAAGGAAGGATCAAATAAATATGTTATTCAAATAAGGACATTTGCAATTAATAAAGTGGATAAATTAAGAAATTCTGCATCATCATTGTGATTCATTACGTAACATTTGACGTATATAAACAGTGTGGTGGTAACTGTGCATGCTGCAGGATGTCAGGGGGGTTGTCGTGAGCTGGCTGGGACGTGCTGTTGTCTCTTTAAACGCAGGGCGGAGAGCAGATTTCCGATCCTCCATGAAGCGGATTACGATCCTGCGTCTGCTCCTACATCATCTCAGCTGATCCGGAGGATTCCCTTTGCAGGGACAAACGAGAGCCCAGCCCTCCTGAATGCTTGGCTCAGACCAGCACAACATCATGGATTTCAACGTCAAAAAACTGGCTTCCGATGCGGGGGTCTTCTTCACTCGCGCGGTACAGGTAAATCTACACGCAAATTATCTGCGGGGCATCCCTGCAGCCGCACACCGAGCAGCCTGCTCCTGATTATGTGGATGCATTTACTGTCACCCTGCTGTGAGGCCTGCTGTTTGATTCATGCAGCACTCATACTGCGGATCTAAGTGTTTTAATTGACATTAATAATAAGGGAGAAATCAGGTGTTTATGTTGCGTGTTTGACTGAGGACTGCCAGCGCTGTAAGCCGATAAAGGTCTGCCCAGCCTCCATCCATTATTGATGGCTGTGCTCGAGTCGAGTGGATCACCCATGTGACAGCAGCAACACTCACACAGCCTCTTTATTGTATAATATATCGTGTATTATTCATGCCTAACCTGCACATTCATGCTTTGGGAAACTTCACACCAAACCCCATGTAAAAAAGTATGAATTTAGTAATTCCTCCTGTAATACGAGGTGTAAGAAGAAAGAAGAAACAAACCTACGACAGTCACGATTCTGCAGGATTCATTCAGAAATTCTGCATTCACATAACACACCAACAAGCCTTTATTCCATGTAATGTGTCATTAATTCACCCAAACCTCCTTTAAAAAAGGTACGATTTTATGATCCCTTCGTACAGCGAGCTGTAAACAACAAGAGGAGCAACAGGATTAATTCATTCATTCGGCTCTCAGGTTGTTTATGTGTCAGGATCCCTGGATCCGACCTCTCCTCCTCCTCCTCCTCCTCCTCGTCTATGTGATATCTGATTTTAGTCTCCACCATGAGCGAGTGAGGACAGGAGCAGGCCTGCTTTGTGACCAGCTACCCCTGGAATAACATAACATGGACCCAAGAGCTCAGCTGTTGTTCCCGGGGTCCACATTAAAAAAAAAAAAAAGATCAGGAATATAAGAACATACACTTTAATAAAATAATTAACACATTACAGTCCTCACAAAGAATCACATTTAGAAGAAGGCTAAACTACAATAGTTTACAATTCTGTCAAACACAGGAAGTGTATTTAAATCAGAGTCAGAATCTGGGTTTAGTACATTCACACATAAAAGGAGTTTGACTCGGTGTGTTGGTGCAAAAACAGTTAACACAAGAAATAAAGCAAAAATAGCAAGAACGTAAATAAAATAAAATATAAGAAGTAATTACAAAAATAAAACAGGTGCAATATTCAAAGTCCAGTGAGCGTTAATGTTTCAGCCTTCACATTACTGTAATGTTCTCTGACTGTGGGGCTGATGAGGGTCTGGGTTATGTTGGGGGGGGGGGGGGCATTGTTCATGAGGCTGACAGCAGAGGGGAAGAAACTGTTCTTGTGGTGAGAGGTTTTGGTCCTGATGGACCGCAGCCTCTTACCAGAGGGGAGAGTCTCAAACAGTCCGTGTAGGGGGTGAGAGGGGTCGGCCACAATCTAACCTGCACGCAGGGTCCTGGAGGTGAACAGGTCGTGGAGAGATGGTAGACTGCAGCCAATCACCTTCTCTGCAGAGCGGATGATACGCTGCAGCCTGCACTTGTCCTAAATAAGGTGAAGATAAACAAGAACTCCCCTCTCCTGTGTGCATCTCTCACTAATATGACGCCCTGCGGTGGGTCTGTACTTCTTTCTTTATTTGTGTTAATTTAGTCCGTAACCTTAGAGAGGAAGGTAAAACACTAACGAGCATGTTGATGATTATAGTTTCTGTTACTGCTTCATCAAACCCCCTTCAGAAACCTCAAATTTAACCACTGCTCGTGTATTACTATATTAATATAATTACCTGTCCTACATCCACTCACTATCATGATTGACTTAATGGCAAATATTTTGATGGTCATACTTTATCTGAGAAATCCTTTCAGCCTTATTTTAGACTTCATAACTATTTCAAAAAAAAAAAACGACCTGATTAATCAAATCGATGTTTAACTTTAATGGATTCATTTTTGACATTTTCCAGCCGTATACAGCTACAGCTACTGATTGGCTAATGGCGGCTGTGGCTCATTTGGTAGAGTCGTCATCTCTCAACTGGAAGGTCGGGGGTTCGATCCCCAGCTCCACATGTCCGATGTGTCCTTGGGCAAGACACTTAACCCCAAGATGCTCCCGCTGCTCCGTGGTTGTGGTTTGCATGTGTTTGAATGGATGAGTTAATTCTGATGGACTCTTTCCACAGCAGCCTCTACCATCAGTGTGTGAATGTGTCGGTGTGACCTGCGGTGTAAAAACGCTTTGAGTAGGCCTTTACACCGCAGGGAAACACAGGAAACCAGTGACTGCGGAGAACATAGGCGAGACAAACTTCAAGAGAGAAACAACAAAAGACAGCTGTGCACAAAATAACTCAGGAATAAAAGGCAATGATGATATTTTCCATGTTAACGCTGACACTTGTCTTCATTTAGTGTGACTCAGAGTGGGATAAATCTGATAAGAAGCTCTCCATTGATGCGTCCTCGCTCTCTTTGCTTAGGTTTGATATCCTGTTCTCTTTAAAGAGACGCTTCACTGCAGCTGAAAGTCTTGTTTTTGCTGATCGTGAGTGGTTTCATTTCTCATTTTGCTGCTGTGATGTAAACGTTGCGTCCGTATTATGAGAAGGCTGTATTTAGGAGAAGTGGATGCAGCCTGCAGGTCTGAAAAGAGAAATCAGAACAGAAGTGCATTAAAGATCCAATATACTCCTCATGTTCACCTGTCATGTTGTCAGCCTGTGAAACCTGTAGAGCAGCTCAAAAACATCTTATCTGATAGTGACGTCAGTAATAACCTCATTTCTGCCTCTGCCTGAAACGCTTTGTTTCAGCTGCTGTGTCTTTAAGGCCCCCCTCACCACATGCCCACTTTCTTCAGTTTGGCCAGCTCCCTGGAAGCCTTCCTGGGGGGGGAGGGCAGAACGCTGCAGGGCTGCCGGAGGGGCTGGTCTCCAGTGCTGGGAGAAGAGAGTCTGTGTAAAGGCCCTGACACACCAAGCAGACGGCAAAGAACTAGTGGCGACGAAGGCCGCCTGTGGCGTCGACTCACAACATTGCATATTAAGTTTTATTTCTTGATCCTCTCCTTCACATCGATGTTAGTTTTCACCTCGTCTTCAGTTTGTGATGCTGGTTTTCTCTGGGCTGGACTCTAGGTGATAAAAGGTTAATTATATTCCAACAAACCAATTACAGCAGGATGAACCCTGAGGGTCCCTGAGGGTCCAGACTGAGAGGTCTGGTAATCCAGCATTAGACTGACTCTGTCCGTCTCCTGAATTCTTCTTTTTTATGTCAATAACTCCGAGGTTTGTCGTGTCATCCGATCTCATCCAAGAAGCTGCTGTACGTCTGAGTAGTTCCTGCCTGTTATGTGACCGTGATGATGAATGTCTTACTCATCAGTGCGTGTTAAAAGTCCAGCTGGCTGCTTCCTGCTGTCTGTCAGACGTGAAAACCTGACAGGAAGTGGGATGAAGTCTGACGGCTCGATTTGAAACCACAGATGGTCGTGGGATTTTTTTTTGGCTTCAGAAATAAAAGACAACGTTTGCAGCAGAAGTGGGAGATTTCATCATAATCTGCACTGTTTGTTTTTCTGTTGGTGAGAATAAATATGCTGTGATTTAAATTAAACCTTTTAGATATGAGTTGCATTAACAGACACAAAGTTTTACTTTCACCAGCTGGTAAATGTTGGATGTTTAGAGGATGATGGTTGTTGCTTTAACGTTGGTTTTGGTTCATGAAGGTAATATTGAGGATGACTGAATTTGAAGAGTGCATTCTGTAAACATCAAGAGCTGCCCAATATAAAAAAGTAGTTTAAAAGTCGATCTAATAGCACAATAACTGTCAACGGGGAGAACAGCGTCTCTCTCATGTCCACAGAGCGGCCGGGCAGCGTTCTATGTAACTTTGGCAGCGGGCCGGAACATCTCAAGAGAAGTGCGTTCAGCTTTACGGCACTAATTCACACAGCAGCCTTTAGCAACAAAGCAGCCAGTTAGCCCGTCTCTGTACTGTTTGATACAACGGCTTAGGGTTAAAAGGAGGAGGACGATGGCAGATGAAGCTAAAAAGAGACAAAGAGAGAGGCCGGACTAGATACTTTTTTTGAAAAGGCTTTTACTCGTTGGCGAGAGCTTCAAGAAACAGTAGGCTGCAAGCCGGATGCTGAGCTGGCTGTGATGCTGTCTAAGAGTCTACAGACATGCTAGCAGCTGTTTTGCTGCACTTGTGCCTGCTGTGTACACTCAGGATCCTGTCTTTGTGTCTCAGTTCACAGAGGAGAAGTTCGGTCAGGCTGAGAAGACGGAGCTGGACGCCCACTTAGAGAATCTGATCAGTCGAGGGGACGGCACCAAGAACTGGACCGAGAAGATCCTGAGACAGACAGAAGTGCTGCTGCAGCCGAACCCGAGTAAGTAAATAACAAGACGCATCTGACCTTCAAACCAGGAGATACATCTCCTCTCAACCAATCAGCAAATCAAACCGAGTCCCAGGAGAAACTAATGACGTTCATCACTTTTTAATGAGTCATATTTGAATGTGTGAAGGAGGAAAAATGCATTGTTAAGTAATTTTAAAATACAAATACATTGACTTATAAAGGATGCAGAATATTTGTCACCTCTGGGACTCCATAGTGAAAGAGCCCTAAGCAAACATACCTCCATACATGCTAACTCTGTTTCCTGTGATAACATGTGAGTTTAGTTTGTTTTATTGACATCTCGACTTCTTTATCTCGGGATGACAGCGCTGGTTTTCCTGTGATAATGACTTAATTTCATGAGAACAAGAAGAAGAAGAAGAAGAAGATCTCCTTTATGAATCCAGCGAGGGGAAATCATTTTTACACAGACACTCTGCACACACTTATGTTGAAATACACACACATGCACAAACAGGAAAAATGGAAAGTTGTCAGAGTGAGGCTGCACATGAAAGAGCGCCCGAGCCGTTGGGATGCCTTGCTCAAGTGAACTGGCAACTCTTCAGCTACCAGGGGGAAGGCTGTGGCTCAGTTGGTAGAGTCATCGTCTCTCAACCTGAAGGTCGGGGGTTCAATCCCCAGCTCCTGCAGCAACATGTCTGATGTGTCCTTGGGCAAGACACTTAACCCCAAGCTGCTCCCACTGCTTCATCGGCGGCGTGTGAATGGATTAGTTACCTCTGATGGACACTTTACACAGCAGCCTCTACCATCAGTGTGTGAATGTGTCGGTGTGACCTGCGGTGTAAAAGAGCTTTGAGTAGTCAGAAGACTAGTAAAGAAATATACAAGCTTGAGTCCATTTACCAGACAATTTCCAGACTTGGTCTGCACCGGGACTGGATCCAACCACCATCCACCATCCAACCCAAGTCCTTACCGACTGGGACTGAGCTACTGCCTCCACCAAGTCTTTCGTACAAGAAAACCAGCGTTTTGATACAGAGATAACGACGTCGAGATCTCGAGAATTGACTCATGTACGGCAGCTCAGAGCTTTCGTACCAAAGATAATCTAACCAGCAGTTGGCACAACATGTTGTGATTTTGAAATGTAACGTGCCTCACTCATTGTAAAGGCTTCTTTTACAGCAGCAGACTGAACTCATGTGTGTTTCTTATAAACATCTGTCGTTTGAATTTTCTTTGTCAGCTTGAGGACTCAATTTTGTTACGAAAGCCTTCAGACTCCCACACGGCACTCCTGCTTTGACCTTTAATAGAACTGACGGGAATGGTTCATATTTTCTATATTTGATATTTTATTGTCTAACATTTGCTCTGTGTTTTTTTTAACCCCTTCATGCTCCAGTCGATCACACAGGTGAGTCACTACCCAGAGTGCTAATTAGGAAAAACGTGATATGTGAAGTCTCTGAAGCTCCTCTAGAATCATCACAGATCATTTTATTTATAAAGGGACCGTGTACAACAACATGAGCGTTCCCATTTGATGCATTGTACCAGAGTCAGCTTCAGACACAGCCTGACCCTAACCCTGGCTTTGTTTTTTAATTTAGAGTTTAAACCTGTAAAATGATTTTTGACATCACAAAACAAAAGTCTGTAAGAGGATATCATGACATGAGGCCTGTACGATGTGAGAAGAATACGTGATGTGCGATAACATTGCTCAACATTACAATAACGGTAACGAGGTCGTCGTTGCTCTCAAGCTCAGCTCCTACGTCTCTCTTTTCGGATCTTCATGTTTCACAACGATACCCTCGTCCCTCCTGACTCCACAACAAAATCCTGAAAGCTATTTTCTCTCGTCAACTCAAATGGCACCAATTTATTCCAAAGAAAGTCCTGGAGCACACAAATCCTTTAAGGCAAATACATTTATGTGCAAAGCACATGTGTGTGTTGAAACGTTAGTCCTTCACACCAAAATAAATTAGCCTTCAGTGATTTGTGTGCTCCAGGACTTTCCTCGGGTCCTGCCCGAGAGAAGGAGTCCACTGAGTTATAATTTGAACGTCTACGGTTCTTCTCTGAGAGCACCGACCTCCATTTGTGGAGCGGCTGAAGCACAAAAGTTTCCTTCTACGTGGCACCAATTTATCTGAAGCTGATAGTTAGCTTTAGCTTCGTCTGACTGCATCATAACCGTTTGAAAGCATTGCTTCACGCCAAGGCCTCCATCCAACATGAAACATCCACATGCTGAATTAGGGAAGCTTTGATGTGTTGTGAAGGCTCATATCGCGACTTGGTCATGCGATTGATTGCGCAGCTCTAATAGACCTTTTACCTGCAGCCTGTGGAATTACTAACAAGCTTCATGCAGTGAAACACCTGCAACCCTGCAGCCGTGGTAACGACCTTCATTCTCATGTCCCTGAAGTCTGTTCAGAGTGCTGACAGAAGAAAATCCTTTATTGATCACTGCAGGGGGAAATTCAAGATTTGCATCATTAAAAAGACAAGAAGAAGAAGAAGAGCGTGCATATGAGTGCAAATAGAATAAGAACAGATAGGAATAAATGTATGATGTATTTACAACTATACACTATTCAATAAACTTTAGGCGAGAATCAGCAATAAAGCAATTTGCCCATTTTCACAGGAGGACTGATTATGCTGCATTCAGGTGCTGCTCGGGTGGTCCCAGTTTCAGAGTTGGGAAGTCATTCGACTTCAGTGTGTTCACGTGATTTCAGTTCGGAAAGTCTGAATGTTTTGAAAAACAGCGTTAATGCTGTGAAGAAGAAGATCTGTGAAATGTCTCTGTTAAAGTTATATTTGAGCAAAAAGTTGATGTGCAATACGTGAATTAATAAAAAGTATGTTAACATTAATAAAACATATTTTGCCCCCCATGTGATGACGATTCTGACGTCAAGTTGGGCAGCTAATTCTTTTCCGAGTTTCCGAGTTGTTCCAACTTGAGCAGGTGTTCATCTGCATTTTACAACTCGGAAACTCGTTTTTCCAATGTGTGGGACACCTCATGAATGCACCATTACAGCAGTTCAACAACAGAATCATGTTGTATAAAGAAATGAGGGCGCCGGCAGCCTAGTGGTTAGTGCACGGCAGCCATGTGCAGAGGCTGAAGTCCTCGAAAGCAGGCGGCACTGGTTTGAGTCCGACCTGTGGTTCCTGTCCTGCATGTCATTCCCCACTCTCTCTCTCTCTCTCTCTCTCTCTCTCTCTCTCTCTCTCTCTCTCTCTCTCTCTCTCTCTCTCTCTCTCTCTCCCCCTGATTTCTGACTCTATACACTCTCCTATGTCTCTGAAAGAGGAATAAAAAGCCCCAAAAATAGAAACCTTTAGAAAAACTTCAAACAAAAACTTTTTTTAAATCTTTAAATCCCTCCTTGGTCACCGTTTATTCATGAAGAGCTGAACACAAACTGTCGACCTCCTTAAATCTCTCTATGCCACAGTTGAATTGATGAAAATGATGAACTGTTGTGATAACTGCCCGTCTCACTCGTTCTCCAGGCGCTCGAATAGAAGAGTTCATCTACGATAAGCTGGATAAGAAGCTTCCCTCCAAGACGACCAACGCAGAGCTGCTGGGACAGTACATGCTGGATGCCGCCGCTGAATTTGGGCCAGAGACGCCGTACGGTCAGTAAAGAAGAAAACTAAAAGTGAAGACGCTGCAGTTCATCACACTTTGAAAGCATGAAGACGGTTTAATTCTGCTGAAGCAGCTTTGTTCCACAGTTTACGGTTTCAAATCTGTAAAGACTTTACCTAAAGATGTAGAACATGTACTTGGGAGTCTGGATTTCATTATCGTTCTGGTTTGTAAACCGAGTAGTTTCAATCAATCTTTAGTATCAGCCACCGACTTTAAATATTATCAAAGCGTGAGTGACGTCACCCATATGTTCCGGGGGCGCCGGAGTCCCATCGATGGAGGCCTCCATGCTGGAAATCCTGTCTCAGCCTAACTTTCAGTCAACCTAACGACAGGCTGAGAGCTGGAGCTGAGGCGGGTTTTAAGCCTCCTGATGAACTGTTACATCGCGCCCACCTGTCAATCATGTCAACTACACGCCTAACTATGGATAACACGTATCGTTCATTAAATCGATTAGTTATCAAAAGTCCCCCCCCCCCACGGTACAGTGTGTGCAGATGGAGCTAACCAGCCCTATTTTCATTTTTTTGAACCAGGCTGTAAAGCTGATGATATCTGCTGTAAAAACAGGCTTTTCTGAATGGGTGTGTATGTGACTTCTGGTGTTTCTGCAGCCAGCCTCTAGTGGACACTCGAGGAACTGCAGGATTTTGCACTTCGGCATCTGCTTCATTTTTCAACACCGGAGGTTGCCGCTCGGCCTCAGCAGGCTTTAGTGTGTGCAGGAAGATCTAATCTGAGTTATAATTTATAAGGTCAAAGCATCATCTGAATATGTTTTCCTCATCATCACTGTAAGGTGAGCTGGACGTGTGTGTTTGTGTTTTTCTCCTGCAGGCAGCACTCTGATCACAGTGGGAGAATATCAGAAGAGACTGGGAGGAGCCGAGCGGGAACTCCTACACACCTCCGCCACAACTTTCCTCACTCCTCTCCGCAACTTCCTGGAGGGAGACTGGAGAACCATTTCTGTAAGTCTGACTCTCTCACTCGCTCACTTACTTACTTACTAACCACTCCAAACATTCAGCTTTTAAGACTTTGTGTTATCACCACTACAGTGAGGAGGAGGATGGTACCACGGATTGTTCAACATGTTTTATCTGGGTAATAAGGATTTGGATTTTATTCAAAGAAAAACTGGAATGGATCAACCTGATCCAGTTACAGACCTTTAGAGATAACCAGTTCTCTAAATGAGACTTTGTTCTACATACTTTGTCCATAGGGGGGCGCCAAAACCCAACCTAACTGAAAGATCCTCACTTTTGCTATGAATGAAATATTTAATGTTTGATATTGATGTTACTTGGTGAAATTTATAAATAATAATAATATTTTTTCGTCTCTCTTCCTGCAGCCATTTAGCAGTTCAAGGACAAAATATAAAAAATGTTCAATCATCGTTGTAAAGATGTTGTGTTGTTTGACCTCATAGATTTTCTTGCATGAAGTTCCTGTACGTCTGAATCCAGCCGTCTGCTGGGATCAGGACAATCCTGATTCTTCAATCACAATCCTACTCCAACGTTTTGAACAAAACGAAGAAATTATCTGATTCTTTAACTTTTCTTTTGGACTTCCTGTTTTCAATCCGGGAGCTGTAATCAGATGACTTCTGAACAACCAGGCCCTGATTCATTCCCTGCAGCGGATCCTCACATAATGACTCATTCATTATTTTGTTCTCTGCAGAAAGAGCGGCGACTTTTGGAGAACCGTCGCCTTGATCTCGACATCTGCAAAGCTCGAGTGAAAAAAGCAAAGCAGGCTGAAGCCAAGGCATCGGTGAGACTCTTCTTCTTCTTCTTCTTCTTCTTCTTCTTCTTCTTCTTCTTCTTCTTCTTCTTCTTCTTCTTCTTCTTCTGCAGATAGATAGGAACATCTTTAGCTGTGCAGCAGCAGTTGAACTAAAGACCAGATGGTGGCACTACATCATTCATTTGAACCGCTGTCTCGTAAGGATTTTAATTACACTCTTCGGCTACCTGCAGTCACAAACATCACTTATAAAGTTTTAAATATCCCACATGTCAGGGGACAGAGATCATTAGGTTTCTCTCTTTATAGAAACGTCAGAAGTTGTTTTGTTTTGCATCACAATTTTTTGTCACATGCACGCACTGACGAAATGTCCCCGTAACAATTTAGTAAAAGTTATTCAGATTCTGTCAGCAGTGCTTGGTGCATGTTTCTGAACCTCAGTAAGAGATTCTTTACGCCTTGCATCGACTAATAGATGCAATGTCCCTTCTTTTATTGTACTTAAAGGAGTAATATGTGACTCTGACACCTAGTGTTTAAAATGGGTACTGCAGTCCAAATTTACAACATCACAGAGAGTTGTCCCCCCGCCCCCTCCTCTCTAGAGTGGATGCTCACGCAGGTCACCATGTGGTGGACACTGAAGCTTCAGTGTTTATCCAGCTCTGCATCGGTCTGTAAACCTTTCTGCGTTCTAACCTCTCTCCATTTTTCAAAAGCATCTCCAATATTGATCCTAGTTTGAGCACGTTTCTGCTCGTGGAGCTTATTAGAAACATGCAGAGGCTTTTTAGGTCGGGTACAATCACTTCTATCTGAACCAGTTCTGTTGCCCGCTTCCATCGCTGCAACACCTGTTGGTTTGACCTGATAACTGCTCTCATATCTGGCAAACCGAGGGGCGTCCAAAACGGCCGGTGGGGGTGCCTTAAAACCGCCTACCTTCTCTGGTCCAAACAAATCCAGACCATTCAGGACCAGAATCTAAAGTTAGAAGGAGGACATACTGGCTGCTGCATTGTTGTCAGAGAAGCCAGCACTTCAACATAGCATGTTTCCTTAATGTCTGATCATAGAGTAAGCTCACTTTATCATTTCACTCACTACACATCTCACTGATTGCTCCTTTAAATACTGAAGTAAAAATCAGATAAAATAGTGTTTCTACAGTTTGATTACAAACAACGACTAACACCACTCTGCTCTGAATGTGTTCAATGTTTCTGCTGTTTGCTGCTTCTCTATGTGTCTCTTTATGCTGCTCTGCTTCTGGCTAACCTTTTCATTATTTCAGTTTTTCTGCTCAATGATTGTGACTGCATGACTCTGTCAACATGTGTCTCCTCCTCCTCCCTCCTCCCTACTCTCGTTTGTAGGCTGCACCTGATTTTCAGGAGACGCGGCCTCGAAATTATGTTCTGTCTGCCAGTGCATCAGCGGTAAGAGTCCTGCCTGAAACAAACGGCACACGTGGGAAATCAAGCAGGGCTGACAAGCTAGTAGGGGGATATAGCATTAGAGGATTAGCTTTTAAGGCTAAGCATGGACGCTAACCGACCAACTATGTGTTTAAAAATATGACAATATGAATCACACCTCTTCCTCACTGAATTAAAGGTTGTAACTCAACGTTGCTTCTTGCTTTAGATGAGTAATGTATTTTTCCAGACCATCCCATCCCAATTTAAGACCCAGTCCCTTTAAGGAGCCTGGTGTAGCTTCACGTTCTGACAAATTAAAGCAGGTCTTAATGAGAGGCCTCTCAACATTTAGTGTTAAAATGGTTTGCAGGCCCAGTGGTTAGGTCACGCCACCCAGCAGAGGCTTTAGTCCTCATTGAAGCAGCCGTGGGTTGAGTCCCTTTGCTGGACGTCATCCCCCGCTCCCTCTTCCCAACATTACCTGCCTCTCTTCAGCCGTCCTATCTAACAAAGGGAAAAAATAATCACAAATATGGCGTTTTATATGTTCAGGATAAATGAGTCGTCCTATCCAGTGCAGTGAGTGTCTGAAAGTTTGATGAATCTGACACAATCAGCTGTAAAATATCAGAAATCTAAAAAGGTCCAGTTCTCCTTCTGAGGCTCGTCAGACTGTGTTAACAGTCGTGCTGCATGATGTCTGTAACGTTCATATAACACTGAAGACTCGAGCATGTTTGTGCATGTTTATGTTTTTGTTGGTTATCTTTGATTTTAAAAATAACGAGAGGAACTGTTGAGTTTGAATCAGTTAAACCTGAGTTTACAAAACTGAGACATATTTCATATCACACTGGAGCAAATCACAGAATTTAAAGAGAGGGAGAGGTACGGTGGCCTAAATGCACCAAAACTTTCTTGACAAACAGTATATATCCGGTTAGGCCCCGTGTCCACCTGGCGTTTTTTCAGGGCAGAAAAGCGCTGGCTGTGCGCTCGGAAGCGCTCGCATGAAGCGTTTGTGCACTGAGAATAAAAGTGCTGCACGTTCGTCCTGTCTCTATGGCAACAGTCTGTTGACAACGGCCGCTGTATGACCGACACTGCTCCGTTACTTTTTAAACCATGTTTTTAATCTGAGATTGTTTATTTCCCGATCAGACACGGAGTGAGGAGGATGTGGGGTTGATTATCTACTTCAGAACACTAATGTGTAGTTGAAACGTGTTGAAATGTGTGTTCAGTGTTTGTGTTTCTTTGTGTCGGCTCTGTGATTTAAAAGCTGCAGAGCGGCTGGGAGAGCTGGGATTTGGCAGCTGAACCCAATGTGTCCGAGGAGGGCAAGGTTGTAAAAATGTGAAAAACATGATAGTTTTTTATGGTGTTAGCAAACTGTAGAAACTTCCCTAGAGTGTCTCAACTGATTAAGTGTGTGTGGTTTAGTTTTTACAAGCCCTGGTAGTTTAGCTTAGTTTAGTTAAAGGTCACATATTACTGTATGAAAAATATACTTCAGGAAAACAAGCCCCTCCCATAACCAGTCTCTGGCATTCTCATTGATTCTGTCACCAAAACGTCGGCCTTCAGAGACACCCTCAATCATTCTATTGTGATTTCTCTCATCATTAACTCTGTGTGTCTATAAACCCCCACATAATGAGAAAAGTCCATCCTCTCCGTCTTCTGCTTGCTCCACTTTTTAGAAAATCTTTGCTCAAACAGGCCGTTTGGAGATTTTCCCTTCATGACATCACAAAGGGCAGTAACCCCTCCCCCTGGTGGGTGACACTCCCACAGCTAGGTGTTTGTTCTGCCCTCTGAGTCTGCCTTCTCACCGTAAACAATAGGGCATGGAGCGAGAAAGCCCAAGCCACCCAAGCCCTTCCAGAGAGGGGCGTGGTCAGACACAGCTCATTTACATTTAAAGGTACAGACACAGAAACAGCCTGTTCTGAGCAGGGCTGAAATAGAGGGGTTTATAGGCATGATCAAATACAGTATCAGAGTGGATTTAGAACAAGACACTTCACACACATGTTCTGAGGAGCTCTGAGACTTATTTACACTGAAGAGGAGGAGGATATGTGACCTTTAACATGAATCTAATCGGATGTTTTTTGGAGAACTTATTGTTTCCAGAATCTCCTGAGATATATCACAAAAAGAAAAGTCATGAAAAGAGAAGGGGGATAGAAAAAAGGGAATTTTAATGCAGTTTTTAATATATGCATGTTTAAATATTTGTGTGCCGTGCAGGAAGGATGCCTCGTCTCATGATAACCTTTGTTAAACACCAGGGGGCGTAATACGACAGTCAGTCACATCTGCAGAAAGTAGAGTAAAGGTTAACTTTTGGTTCCAGGCGTTCGGCCAATAATGGCAGCTGTGAGACACGAACACGTCACCACAGACTACGTCACTATTTACAGAAGTAAATCTGCAGCTTTAATCACTCACTAAATAAACTCTTTAAAATGTCAATAATTACAGTAGCGTCTCTGAATCATGAGTCATGTTGCTGATTTCAGTTTCAAATATTCATTTTGATGTTTGTATTTGAATGAGAAAGTGCTGCTGATGGTTTAAATGTCAGTATTAAACGCAGATTTTAAAAAAAAGATTTACTTTTCAAAATCCACATGAGAAAGTTTTAAATGAGAGTAGAGCTGCTTTGAATGTTCAACTTTCATGCAGTTTGCTGTTGTGAAATAATCGGCTTAATACGGGCGGATTTTGTATCGAAAATATACGCTATAAATGTTTCAGTCACTACAAACACTACACGCGGCTTTGCTTCCTTTAAATTAAAGTGTTAGAAAGAAAACAAAGGATTTCATAAATGTTTTGAGTGTTTAATCCACATGTGGCGTGTTTCAAAGGGTCCTGTGATCCCATCAATGATGCAGCTTGTTAAGAGTTTGTAGTTTAATGTTGTAACGTGATCTGAGCTTACGTTTGATTTATGACGGCTTCTTTCTCTCCTCACGCTTCTCCTCTCAGCTTCTGAGTGAGGAAGTAGACAAAGTAAGTACCTCTGCTACTGGACTGTGTGTGTGTGTGTGTGTGTGTGTGCGTGTGCGTGTGCGTGTGCGTGTGCGTGTGCGTGTGTGTGTGTGTGTTTATGTATAGATAAATGAATTCTGGACCTCTCACACACACACACCGTATATTCTCCACACACTGAAATGCATTTTATCTCAGACCAACCATACACGTGAAGAAAAGTGTATTATTAGTATATTAACCAGAACCCTCGTCCCTGAACAACCACAGGCTGCGAGAACACAGCCGGACAGCTGGAGTGCCAATACAAAGGAATTCCCGCGGAAATGTACAGATTCCCTCGTGACAATGCAAGAACACACACACATACGGTAATTTTTCTGAAACGTAAAAAACGGGTTTTTTATCCAGAAAATAGACCGGATGATTTAATGTTGTTTCGGTGTCTGACTCCCCGTCCCGCTCGATCGTTTCTGTGGTCGATTGATGCACTGTGCTCCGGCATTCGGCAAAAATAGAAGCATTGTGTTTCTGCTGCGGAGCTGAGACGCAGCGCCCAAAGCCAGTGGAAGCACACACATTGAATCGGAGACGGACCAAACACGCATCTGGTGAAATGAGGCTTTAGGGAGAGAAGAAATCCGATACCAATATATGGGCCGATATCTTTGTTAGATCTATGTGCGATCTGTTGAGATAGATAGATACAGATAAACACATTAATTGTGTTAATCGCTCGAATGCAGTTTTCAAACACGTGTGGAAAAGATTTATAACAAAGACAAGATGATCACTCAACTTCAAGTAACTGTGCATCTACGTGCATCACCGCTCGACACTCTGCAGAGTGATGATGCTTGTTGTAATCATATAGCGCCCTCTGCTGGTGAAAGAGAACTGCTGTTTAACACAATGGAACCCAAATTAAACGCTATTTGGTGAATAAATCTCGTAATATCGGTGCATATCGGAGATTAAATTAACCCATGCTGATAGTCACTTGATATGCTAATATCGGCTGGCAGATAAATCGGTCGGGCTCTAATAAACATATATATAAATAAATATGTGTGAGAGCAGAATGGATGTGTGAGGAGAATATCCTGACACGTCCAAGAAAATTTGAATACATCACTCCCGTCCTCAAACCTTCCACTGGCTCCTCGTACAATAACAGAATCCCCTTTTAAAATCTTTTTACAAGTCCATAGAGCACTCAGTGGTTCAGCTCCTGAGAACATTTCTGACCTGCTCACAGACTACAACCCGACCCGACCCGGGACCTCAGGTCATCAGGTGGAGGACTTCATACCATAACCAGCATTAGATCAAAGTCTGGAGCCTTTAGTCACTGTGGTCCTTCTCTCAATGTAAAGCACATTGAGCTTACCTGTTATGAAATGTGCTTTGTATATAAAATTGTTAATTCCTAATATATGAATGCATGAGGAGTATATATGCATTTTAGAGGAGAGTGTATATGTGTGAGAGCAGAATGGACGTTTTTGAGAGGGCCTGAATAAATTAGGACATGTACGGCCCTTCATGTGTGTGTTTAATTAATGACGATCCCTCCATTCTTTCCATTTCTAAATACCTCCTTCCTGTGCTTTAATCCGCCAACAGGCAGAACATGAACTCCGTGTTGCTCAGACAGAGTTCGACCGGCAGGCTGAGGTCACCAGACTGCTGCTGGAGGGGATCAGCAGCACCCATGTGAGAGCAACACACAATTCATTTGTGTTTCTGTGAGTGCTGACAGTTCTGGAGAACTGTTAGTCAGAGGCACCAGACCCTCCTGTCTGCAAACACAAAATAGAGCGATGTCTAGACAACCAAATAGCAGACGTGTGATGCCAGACAGGAAGGGGCCAGTATGACGTTTTACATGAATTCATTTTGATGGGGGTTTTAGCTACCTTGTAGTAGGGTTTTAACAATACCACATTTTGAAACGTCATTTTGAAAATGTGAGAGCGCCCACACGGAGACAAATCAATGAGACGGCCAATTCAGCTCACCACACCCTCACTGATTCATTCTCCAACAACCAGAGTCCACTATCAGAACACGTAATCTCGAGCGGTCAATCACGACTTCAGAGTAAACAAACATGAGGGTCAAGCTAATTGTGGCTAGCTGTTAGGTGGTACATCCATTACGGCAGTGGCGGTTTTTCTCGGAGGCCAAAGGAAGCCGGGCTTCCCCAATAAAATATTCCATGAAAGAAAAAAATGTGAATTATCCCCACTTCCGTGTTTTCTACTGAGTTTTTGTCATTTCGTTGTTGTCAAAACACTCCATCAACATAAACCTCTGCTCTGGTTGAACGCACGGAGCGAAACAGCGCCCCGGCTGCAGCAGTGCCACAGTATTGTTTAGAGGAGGCCAGCTTCTCCTGGCGTCCCTCAAAGAAAAAACTAAAATGTCTCAGCCAATCAGATTCAAGCCAGGCTCATCAGTAAATGG
The DNA here is from genome assembly GCA_020745685.1 of Tautogolabrus adspersus. Taxonomy (NCBI): domain Eukaryota; kingdom Metazoa; phylum Chordata; class Actinopteri; order Labriformes; family Labridae; genus Tautogolabrus; species Tautogolabrus adspersus. The sequence continues at coordinate 2,535,533 of CM036549.1, read as the reverse complement.
CCAATACATCATTAAAAAAAAACAAGGGAGGCCAGATGGAATCTGGCATCTTACCAATCACAAACTGTCTTACAAAAACACTTCCCGCACTGCACTGATCTCTGACCAGCTAGCCTACAGTAAGCAAGCAACTGCGAGCCAGGCAGACAGTTAGCAAGTCGTGGAAGATGGAGATGGAGACCTCGAGTTTCTCGTGAAAAATGATTTTACTAAGCTTCCCTTTGAGGTTCAACTAAAAATTAAGCAGGACGGAACTTAAGGCCTACACCGAAGCTTGACCTTACTCAGGGAAAAGCTCGCTCTTTTTGTGAAGGTAATTATAACTGGACTGAATGGCTAACGGGAAGAGCCAAACTTCAATATTATCTAAATTGCCATATGATCGCCTTTATAAATCATATTAGATTGCAACCTGTCTGGCTTCCTCTGTGAAATTGGTCACGGACCGCCACTGCATTAAAGAAAACAAACATTTCCTCGTCACTTGGATTGTGGTTTGTTTTGAAGACACGTTGTCAAAACACTCGTGTTGTTGGTCCTCAAAGAGCTCGTCTGTCCACATGTATGACACAAAGAGCTCTGAATGAAAAAAAATCTGTTGTGTTGACTCATTTACGTCAGAGGGTGTGGCACATTTTGAAAGAATCAAAGTTTCTATTAACACTTGTGTTTTAAATTAGTCCTGAATTTATGACGTCCATCTAACTTTATTCTTCGCGTTTGCTTTAGTCACCAGGGTGATGTTTGTTCTGCTTCCTGATTGACTATTGTTCTCCCCACACAACAGGATTTCTGATCGTAAATATTGAACACGTTTAATATTTAAGATTTCGAAACAGAGCGGCCCTGATCGTCTTGCGAGCAGATCGGGGGGGTTAAATACCTCACACCGCAGGAACATCTGGACAGATAATCAGGCCTTTGCTGACTTTAGTGGGAAGGGGGGAATCAGGCCCAAAATCGGCCCGATCATATTGTAGTGTGTACCCCCCCCCCCCCCCCCCCCAAGATTTATGATGAGCTTTTGACTGAATTACAGCTCTTCATTTGAAGGAAATATAGCAAACGTTCTTTATAACCTGCTGCAGAATGTATTCATCATGTGTTTGTCTCTTCTTTATTCCCCACAGCTCAACCACCTGCGATGTTTGCAGGACTTTGCGGAGGCTCAGGCTACTTACTACGCCCAGTGTCATCACTACATGCAAGACCTCCAGAGGGAGCTCAGCAGGTGAGCGACCACGGAGTCGTCTGTTCACACTTATGGAATAAAGAGTTCTGAATGAGTTAGAAAACAATCTGTTTCACAGTCAATTACGTCAAAGGGGCTTTGGCACATTTTGAAAGGATAGAAGTTGGTTTGGAAATGTAAAAATGTGCTTTTAATTCAATCGTAAAGGTTAAACCACAATAATGCTTTATGGACTGACTGCAGACCACATCCTTCTGCTCGCCCAACAGGAAGTGTGTAATATGTTTACACAAGTGCAGCTGTAAAAACAAAAAAAAGTAATTTCCCAAACACAACGAACATCTTCGATCAAAGATGGTACAACGTCACACTGTCGTGTAATTTATTGTTGTTGTATGAAGAGCTGACATCTGAAATGAATGTCTGCAGTTTGATGACGGTTTCTTCCTTTAAGTTTAAATCAAATCAAGCGGAAGAATCACACCGTCACTGTGAGTGCATGCATGAGCAGATGATGCAAAAAGACATCACGGAGAAAACGTCGACACAGAGCACACTCAGCTACAATGGACGCTCTCTTCTCCTGTCGAGGTTTATCACTAGAAGGTTTGACTCAAAGGATGCTGGTGTGTGTATAAGCCATGGACTGTAAATATTAATGGATGTAGCCTGAGTGACGTCACCCATCTGTTCTTGCAGAGGTCGCTGGAGTTCCAGCGATGGCGGTCTCCATGTTGTAAATCCTGTCTCAGCCTAACTTTCAGTCAACCTAACGACAGGCTGAGAGCTGGAGCTGAGGTGGGTTTTAAGCCTCTTGACAAACAGTTACACCGCGCCCGCCTGTCAATCAGGTCACGTACGCGCCTTATTGTGAAGAACTCTTATCCTTCATCAAATCAAAACAGATGAGTCATCAGAAAATTCACCCCCCCCCGTACAGTGTGTGTCGATTGAGACATGAGCTAATCAGACCTGTTTTATTTTTGAACCAGGCTGTAAACATGTTAAAAACAGGCTTTTTGAATGGGTGTGTATGTGACTTCTTGTGCTCCTACAGCCAGCCTCTAGTGGACACTCGAGGAACTGCAGGATTTTGCACTTCCGCGTCGGCTTTATTTTTCAACACCAGATGTTGCCGCTTGGTATTTGCCTGACATTGGACTCCGACTTTAGACAGAGTTAATCTCCCTTTCCTCCTCCTGTTAAAGTTTTCCAAAGTCTGCGTTGCTACCGGCGATGTTGATCATTAGTTTAACCACATGGCCATAACTTATTGATTCATCGAAAAAAAAACAATATTTGCTTTTCCCTATTCACAGATTCTACATAAAAGGTAGAATTGTTTAGTTGTAGTATTGATCAATCACAAATCAGTAGTCTGCCGTCCCGGCTCCCATCGACGATAATTGGATTTTATTTTCCCTGTAAACAGATATCTGCCTTTCATTTTCATTTTTATTATACAGGAAAGATTAAAAGTAACAAGAGTGACAGTTAACGGGCCTGTCTCAGTTCAAACAGGTGTACAGCAGGTTCCTGTTCTGCAGCACATAAAGAACAAAGATCACATCAGACAAAGACTCGACGAACAATCAGACTACACAGCAACACAGACAATCAGAGGGGGCGATCACAACTTCCAAAAATCGTTGTTGTTTTTTTTGGGCTAATCAGTCACTCCCTGCTAAGTGCTAATGCTAGCTCTTTCACTCCATAGAATGACAAATGGAGCAGCCAGAAATTCAGCCAGTGTCACAGATGAGTAGTTCCCGAAGTATGTACTCATTCAAAAATAGACTTTGAATCATGAATCCAGAATTGTGACCCCAAAAATCGAATCGAATCGTGAGACACCCAAAGATTCCCAGCCCTAGAGGGAATAACTGAGATTAACACATATCGGTTGAATCAATGGTTGCAAGTTTGTCCATTCATCAGGAGATGTGACTGAAGTTGTTGTCCTGAGATAATGAGGGACCTCATTTCAGACTTCAGTGTCTGCATGAAAGAACGACCTCTGACCTCAGATGTTTTTGTAAACTGGTACTGGGATTAATGCTTGCCAGAGTGATCTAGTGATACGTTTCTGACTCGTGTTGGATCTCGGAACTAGGGCACTAAGTGCTGCACACGAGTTGTTGATATGGATCTGAAAGTAAAACTTCATGGCGTGATTGTTTGTATAATTCTGAAAAGGTTAGGCCTTACAGTGAGAAAGTGCAGCACAGTGAGGAGTGTAAGGTCACTTGATCTTTTGTGATTTTAACTCGTTTGACGTCGAACATCTGCATCAGATCAATATCACATGTCTGGGTTCAATCTGCAGATTTACAGGAACAGTTTAGAAAAAACTCTGGACTGGAAAGAAACGCATCATCTCACACACTTTGTTTTGTCTTGTGATTCTAACGCAGATGTGCTAATTCAGTTGGTGGCCCCCACTCTTCTGCTGCCATCTGCCCAAACCCCGTCTCCTCAGCCTTCCTGTCTGGACCTTCAGCTCCCGGGACTGTGGTCTCCTCCTCCTCCTCGTCTAACCAGAAGCCAAGAACGCCGACCATTGAACAGATGCAGCTACCAGTAACAGGCGCCAGAAAGGCCAAAGTCCTGTATGACTACGACGCCCACGATGCTAGCGAGCTCTCCCTCCTGGCTGATGAGGTACAGTGAGTCACAGGGACATACGTGGTACTGTACATCAGAACAATGTCTGACCTTTGACACAAATATTCCCCGGATAGAGATAGAAGATTGATTTCATCCGACTCGTCCATGCATCTTTTGTCTGCCCCAGCAGTTCTATGCAGGATGCCCTATTTACCGGACACACTTACAAACTGTTTCCAAATAACTGCCCTGTGTCTACGTCCAGAGAAACTTATTCTGAGCTGTACTCTTTCTTCCTGTGCATGTAGGCCCTGAAGTGATTTCCTGTCACTTTAATGTCAAAGATGTAAGACAAAAGAAAAGGGTCCTAAAACATTTTAAAGTTACATCTCTCATCTCATGTGTACAGGGATATAAATAACCAGCAGTCAAGTTACACAGATGAGTAACACTTAACCAAACTTTGATGCTAATGTTTGAGCCGTAACCAGCAGCAGGTGATTTATTAACAGAAGACTACGGCTGTCAAAAGAAAGCGTTCATTTCGATTAATTAAAGCCAGAAAATAATAACGTCTCAAAGACACAGACTTTTTGATCCAGTAGATGTCGCCCTTGAGCACCAGAATGAAACCAAAACGAACTGCTGTTTGGCCACACCCCCAGAGACACACCTCCAACCCCCCTCCACTCACGTTCATATGAAAGAGTTATCAATTAGAACGCACCATAATTAAGCACCATTAGGCGCAAGCGACGGACAAAACTGTCCATTGCTTGACCTGCAATGTTGTGTTAGCATGCTAATGTTAGCGCTCTTTAGTTAGCTCGTAGCTTCACTTTTCATGTAAATTGACACAGAATGAGCGTGATCTAAAAACTCTTACTTGACATCCAAATAATCAGTGAGTATGTTCTTCTTCTTCTCTCTAGTCCTTGACTAAAACAGCTTTTATACACAAGGGGAGGAGCCGGCCGTCCCGTCCATGTAAACACGGCTCTGACAACAACACAGCCAGCGGGACTCGAGCTTCTCACTCATTGTAGACAGTCATGAGACATTTACACAGGAGAGACTGGATTTCTGCTGTATTGATGTGGAACATGTTGCACATTCTGCCTTTAATTGCACTCTTACGTCACACGTCACTGATCATTCAACCGCCCGGAGCAGCGTTGATTTCTTTATCTTATTCATCTGAGAGACGATTAATAAGTCACTCTGCCCTCCAATTCTCCTCCTGTGCCTGTGTGCCTCTCACACAGATCAATTATCGATTCATCATTAATGCACAATGCAGAGCACGTCTTTTTCCCCGTTTATGTTTTATTGAAACCATTACAGCAGCACAATAGTTTAATTAAATACAAACAGTTTGAAGAAATAAAACAACAAGGCTCTTTTAAATGTACGACTGACCTTATTTAACGGCGCTGCTAACAAAATAACAAGGCTGACCGAATGAAACTCCTTTTTAAAATCAACATACAGTTCTGTATTAAAGTGACATAAAACCATCTGAGCCTCTTCACAGTACATTTCATTCTTCTGCTTTGTAGATAAATTAACACATCTGCACGTTCAGGGGTGAGCTGTGAGCGCATGAAGTACTCTACTCACTATAATATATGAAGGGCCTAGTGTTTTTTTGTTTTTTTTTAAATGAGCACATGTGCGTGATCAGGGCTGAGTCGTGTGCGCCGTCTATTCACAATAAGTCCCAGAAAACACTCTCTCTGCTGACCGCTTCATCTCCGCCTCACGGCTTCTTCCTTCAGTAGTTATAACCGGAGTTCTTCTGAGTTGCAAAAGTGAAAGACGCCTTCTATTGGAATAAAATGGTATTACATGTGTGTGTGTGTGTGTTAACGATTAATCATTAACATCCCTAAGGGCCATCTTCCTGTTTAATATAAATCGACTCCTGACGCTGTTTCGAAAGCTTGTAAAAAGTTCCGACGGCGTTCAGAAGCCCGATCTTTTCGATCGTTTCTCTACAGCGTCATTGACAAGAAGCTTCCTCCACGCGCTGTGAAAACTGATTCACACGGAAAAATGAAAGGCTATTTAAAAAAGGGAATGGCTATTTAAAGGCATTTACCTCTAATTTGAGGGACATTTTAGTTGTTTTTGGTTTGGACAGCCGGAGAAAACAGGAGGTACGGGCTCAGGTAGCCTAGCGGTCCTCCAAGCAGGCGACACGGGTTTGAATCCGACCTGTGGCTGCTTGTCATTCCCCACTTATTCTCTCTCCCTGTATTTGACTATTTCCACTGTCCCATCTCTAAAATAAAGGCACAAAAAGCCCAATAAGATGAATCTTTAAAAGGCGGGATGTAAAGTTGTTGAATTATCAGCCTGTGGTTCGGTCTTGTCCGTCTTCTGGCCGTGCTTCAGCCTGGAGTTGGGAACCAGCTCGCTCTATTTGCTCGTGTGTTGGCATCGCAGCTTTTTTTTAAAACGACTTCTCACACACAGTAACGAGAAACGATGGCATTCTCCTCTGCTTCCTGACCCAGGAAGCAGAGGAGAATGAATCAGAGTAGAACATGAGGTCAGGAAAAGGTCAAACCTCACAAAGAGATTTATATTCTTGGACAGAGGAGGGGGAGGAAGGAAGGAAGGAAATGATTCAAATGTCAAACATGAGCTGGAGCTAACCACTGCCTTCTTTTTCATTTCCTTTTCAACTTCTTCTTCTTTTATTTTGGGGTTCAACATTTTAATGACCAGATGTCCAATAAAATGTTCCCTCTTTCCTGTTTCCGTCTCCTCAGCTCATCACCGTCTACACCGTACCGGGAATGGACCCTGATTGGTTGATCGGAGAGCGTGGGAACGATAAAGGCAAAGTTCCCGTCACCTACCTAGAACTGCTGAGTTAACGGACCAAACATCAGGACACACACACACACACACACACACACACACACACACACACACACACACACACACACACACACACACACACACACTTATGCAAACCTGTTATTAAAAAACAGATGAGAATGGGAGGAAGTGGAATTTAACTCTTGTGACTGTGTGAGTAATGTCTTCGGGTCATTCGACGTGTGTGTATTCAGAGTGGGATTGTTTTGACATTAACATTTCCAGCAACACTTCCTTAACTTGCTAACAATTTCCATTTGTTGTTTTCATGTCAAACTGAAACTGATGGCGATTCTTGTTCTGTTTTATGACGAAGCATCGATGAGGCTTTCAAACATTACCACCCCGGTTCATCCATTGATGCATTATTCAGCACGACGCGGCCCGCCATGTTTCTATTTTCCTCTCTGTCGCTCGTGTAGATGGACGCCAAACGAGGAAGGAGGGGGCTCCACAAGGCACGGGCACTCGCTTTTGTCTCTCGTCAGAGCTCGTTAACTTGTATACAAAGTGGCGATAACGGTGCATTAATAATCATAATCATGATTGAAATGTTGAGCTGTGACTCGTCAACACCGGGATTTCGGCTCACCATGAGCTGCTTACTGACGAGCTTCTGAGTGTTGTGATTTGAGTGAACATCTCCTGAATACGAAGCACCACACATTTCCGTTTGTCCACCTTTAAAACAAAAGCATTAGATTTGATTCTGTTTGTACGGGGAAACTGAAATCCACAGAGCAGAGAGGGAAATATTTAACGGATGCAGTGTGGACAGCCAGCTTCCGATCATGCACGATGCAACGCAATAAAGTATGAATGCTCGTGTGCTGTTAGGACACGGTGTGAGGGTGTTTTCACAACTAACCTGTTTGGTTTGGTCAAAACAAACTCAAGTCCGTTTCCCAAGTTAGTGCGGCTCATTTGCTCTGGTCTGAAAGCTGTCAATCAAACCCTGGTGAAGATCAAACAACTGTACTGAGACCGCTTGAAAAGGAGGGTCTCTGTCAGCTCCTTTTTAGACTCTGGTGCGGTTCATTGGTAGTAAGAACATTAATCGACCTTGATCCAACCCAACTGCAGGAAGTAACCACTGTGGGCCCTCTCTGTTCATTATCACTGAACATGTGTTACTGTGAAGACCACAGGCGGACCTGACGGAGCCTCAGAGACAGTTTGGGTGGATGAGCAGGTCCTGGTTCAGGAGGATCAACGTGCTCCAGAACATCAACATATTATTTTCAAAACTGTATAGTCCGTGTAGTCGTCTGTCTATTTAAGAAAGTCTTTGGAGCAGCCGCAGCCAATCAGGAGTCAACTAGTCTTTGTTCACTTCCAGCATATTACTCGCAAGAAATTCTGACCAATCAGAGAGCTTTTTCCTCGTGCATTAAACACTTTAGTCTGCTTGTAAATGTCCCCGAGTGAACACAGACCAAACTTGAGATAATTATACAACAAAGGAAGAAATTGGTTCATGATTCAGACCGGAGCAAACGATCTAGAGGTGTGAAAACTCCCTAAAATACGACGTGTTAGCCGCACTAAGCAATAATCCTGCAGTTTGTTCAGTAAGTCGAGCAAAAAACATCCAAATCAATCCTGAGCTGAGTCTTTAAAGGAAAGGTGATCGATGCGTAATCAATAAATCGTGCACTGAAAAAAGAGTTGTCATCTCTAGCCACTGTAAAAACTCCGACCTATCACAGCCATGAGATCCAGACGGGAAGTACCAATCAAACGCCTCACCAGGCTCCCTGTGTGTACTCTACCCTCGGGGTGCAGCAGCCCACACTCTAAGCGCTTCACCGGCGCTGGAGGTATTCCACGTCTCCCCGAGGATGGCAGAGAAAGCTCAGCTCAAATGACCACTGTCACGGTTACCTGAAACGACTCGCCCTGCTTAACAGGACAAGAAACGAAAGACGAAGGCCGCAAGAAGGCTGCGGAGAGAGCGAGTTAAGAGAGGACAGTAATCATTCACATACTTTCTTAATCCCTGAGGGGAGGGTCAGTTTAATTAAAGCCATCAAAAATATAGAAAACTTTGAAAATGCATGTTCTGTCGCTGGATTTTGGATTGACTGTTTCGGATGAAACACTTGGAGGGCAGGACTCTGAAACCTGATAGGCTTTGTCGACACATCGTCATCATTTTAGACTGTGAAAAGTGAAAAAGTCCAACCACCCTGAATTCATGAATGCCACATTTTTGCATCCTTCATTTTGCCCATCGCTCTGACTTGTTTCAAATCACACCAGTAGAAATATTTGCTAACATCAAGACATCTGCTCTCCAGATGTTGAATGACTCACCACGTCACTTAAAAACTGACCTGTTTAAAGGCACGACTACAAAGTGACTTAGGCCAGAAGAAGAGTTGCAACACAGAGCTCAAAATAGCTAATTTCCTTTTATATGCAAAACATTTGCAATAAAGACAAAGACGGAAAGTTTGTCATACTCAACTTTGTGTCGCAATAAATGCAGCAACAGTCATGTGAAACAGAAAGTGGTATTGTGTGGTTAAGTCTGTGGAGCAAGATGGCAGTCACATATGAATCACAGGAGCATGAGCAGGAAAGTTCTGCAGAATCACAGCTTGTTTACTTTCTTTGCTGATCTCTGGGACTGAGTAATGTGTTAGATACACTCAGCAGCCTGATAGAGACACAGCGGGTTGTCAAGACAAAAAGGCAATACTAAAGCCTTCACCGGTTTCCACAGAAGAAGACCAGCCCGACATGTGACTGATGTGTCCTTGTTATGGGTGTGGAAACTTCCAGTTTTTACACGACAGGAAAACCGTTTGATACAATCATTTCATCAGAGTTTAAAAACTGACTCATCAGCCTGTGAGCGATGTGAGACTCGTAGGACTAAATATTTGCTTACATGTGACGTTAGATAGATGATGTAAAGTGTTTATTTAGATGGTTAACCTCAGCAGTGATGGTTCAGTTAGTGTGAGTCATCAGTGTGTGTAATGTTGTGAGGCTTCCAGAGGGAATCCCCCGCTTTGGTTTCTCCTCCTAACATGCTAAAAATAGAACATAGTGTACACTACTGTAATTGTTGGGTACTTCTGGTTTTCACAGGGTGATACTGAATGTTTTTGTGATCCTGATCTTTCCTGTAGAAACACCAGCAGGTCATAATATCCCCCAGATTGCAGAGAAGATTCAATCAGTTAAACTTTTAGACTCTCATACGTTTGGATTCCCTTTAGATTACGTCCTGTCTCTAAGGCTGTAACAACCAGTGTGTTGATTGTGTTCACATGGACTCGAGTATCCTGGTTATGAGCTTTATCCTGGTTCTGATCATCTTCAGGATGTGGTGTTTACATGAATACTAGTATCCTGGTTTCTGATTAGTGCTGGCGCCAGTGATGTTTATTTATTGCAGAACAATCTGAGAGAAATGAGACCACTGTGGCTTATTGCAGGTTTAGCACTAATAAATGCCAACATGGTGTTTCAGATATCGCGTATCCACCTCATTTCCAGCAACAGGAAAGACCAAACTCAGTTTCTTCGTCGCTCCAGGAGTAAGACGCTCTAGTTAACAAAGGAATGTTTGTTTTGCTGATTCGTCACTTGGCTGAGGCCGCACCTGTGCAGGTAGTCTGCAGCTGTCGCAAACCGGGGTAACATGTCACATGTTTTCCAGGTAGCAAGATCGGTGTTTCTCAAAATCTGGATATCATGTTTACATGCACGAACACAAAAACGTACTACTTTAAAAACCGATCGAAACCGCGATGCTCAAGTCCATGTGAACACACTCGGACTGCATGTAAGAAAAACCACCCGTTGGTTTGTCCACTGATCTTTCGAAGCCTCCGGTTTTGCATTTTGACAGCCGCCATCCTGGGCCAGAAATACATGAATCAAGCCTGTTCCAGACGTGCACTCCTGAAAATGTCTAGAACATTTCAGGACAGGCTGCCCCTGAAACCTGTTCGCACATGCAGGAGACCGTTTGTGGAACAGGAGGGGATGCGGTCTTGAAGGCAGGACATGACGTTAAAAGAACAACGTGGAAATGGCCCACGCTAAATGACAGATTTAGCCTTTTAATCGTTTATTTGGAAATGTGTCCCCCGTATATATGTACGGAGGAGAGTCAACTAGAAGTCCATTCGTTCCTGTATGAAATGACAGTTGAAAGCAAGTTATTACTGTCTACCTAGACAAGAGAATATTCTGGCAATTTGTCGAAACAGGCTACGTAACGATTAAGGAGACACTGTAGTGCTACCATTGGATTTGATTGTTTGAATGAATTTATTCAGGACTTCTGTCTACAGTTGTTTTAATGAGCTGTGTTGATTTCATGTTTTTAATTTGGTGTGCTGTTACATGACTGAAAGAGGAACTTTAAAATGTCGTGGCTCTTTACTTTTTGTCACATTCTTGTCATCCTCAGATTTATGGCCGCTGGTTTGATGTGCAATAAAAATGCATGTGTGTTACAGAAATATGGTCGTCTGGTTCTTCAATACCCACAGACACTGTGTACGTGCGCCCGGTTCTTCAATACCCACAGACACTGTGTACGTGACAACTGGGCATGAGTGCACCCTAAGAGATACACGTTTCACAAACTGTTGCCAAGGCTCTCACGCTGAGGTAAAACAAAAACAAATTAACCACATTCTGGCAAAGAGCATAAAGACAAGTTATCCAAGAGAAATCTTTCAGCATATTATGGGAGCGTGCAGCTTGGTTTACTCCCTCTCCCGATGATGCTGAGTGTATATAAGTTACCCAGTGATAGTGAAGAAAGTGATTCATGGGTTTGTAATTTCCTGATGAAAAAATAAAATGATTCTCCTATCTGTTTAAGGTGGAGCTCTGTAGTCTAACATACTTTTTCACTAACATCATTTAGACACAATAGAGGTGGTTATTTGAAACCACTGACAATGTTTGGTGTTGTCAGGTGTGGTAAAAATCCTGGCTCTGTTCATGAGTCAGCCCATACTTTTCTTAGGAACTTTCATGTGAAAAAACTTTTGGTAAATGAGGCCCAATCAACCGTGGATGTCTGCTTCACACAAACACAATTCTACAATTCACTTAGCAGACGCCTTTATCCGAAGCGACGTACATCAGAGAGTAAGTACAACACAAGCGAGGATCTAGAGAGGAGGAAACAACTTCAGGAAGTGCAAACGATCGGCTTTGACGGCAGTTCTTGAGAGCTCTAACCAGTATAGAAACCATCTTAAAAGTCGTCGTTATCGAACAAAACCATCGTCATCATCATCATCACCATCAATAATATCGAGACCATCGTTATCATCATCATTAAGGTCGTAGGTGTTCATAAAGAGCTGGGTCTTTAGCTTTTTCTTAAAGGTGCAAAGGGACTCTGCAGATCGAATGGAGTTTGGAAGTTCTTTCCACCACCGGGGGGCGACAGAGGAGAAGAGTCTAGTTAGCATCTTAGGACCCTGTTGTGAAGGTTGGATCAGACGCCTTTCATCGGCAGAGCATAGTGGGCGGGAGGGAGCGTAGACCTGGATGACAGAGTTTAGGTAAGGAGGAGACGTTTCTGTCGCTGTTTTGTAAGCGAGCAGCAGAGAAGACCTTGGTGTCTTCCTGGACAGTAAATTAAACCGGAAAAAGAACACTGATGCTGTTTTCAAGAAGGCACAGTCACGACTCTTCTTCTTAAGGAAGCTGAGATCCTTTGAAATTAGCAAGAATCTTCTTAATGTTTTTTATCAGGGAGTCTTATCTGGGGTGGCAGCATCAGTGTGGATGACAAAAACAGGATCAACAAGCTTATCAAAAAAGCTGGCCCTGTGACTGGCATTACCTCAGACTCCCTTGAGCTCACCTTTGATAAGAGCATGAGGACCAAACTTAGAACTGTGTTTATCTTTGAGGACAATCCTTTACACCTTTACAAATGGACTTCAAAGCTCCTTCAGTGAGCGACTAGTGATGCCTCAATGTTCCACTGAACGGCTCAGGAGGTCCTTTGTTCCTGCAGCAGTCTGATATTTTAATGAACATTTTTAGTTGTGTCTCTGACTCATGGGTACATGATTATTCAAATGGTTTCAGCTGTGTTTGTTATTATTTACTTGTTGGGTACTGTGATTGTACTGTCGACATTGTTTGTTGGGATCAATAAAGTTTTACTGAAACATGTCTCATAAACAAAGCAATGAAAGAGTAAATCTTTCTTTTACCTTCAGCCCTGCTAGACTTTTGTGCATTTCGTCCACATTCATCCTGTTTGAACAGACAAGTAAACGACATGCTGCCTTATTCTGAGCCACTTGCAAATTCTTTGTGACAACGCTGGACCAAACCTCTGAGCAATAGACCAATGAGATAAGACAATTGTTTTAATAACTTGTTTACAAATGACATTTGGAGGTAAAATATTAGAACATCTCGTTCTAACTGAAAGACCCCCACTCATTGTACTGACCCCCCAGTCAATGTGCTTAGACCAGGATAACTTATAATAGTTGTAACATTGGACCTCTTTGGGGACTTTCCAACTAAAACTCTTTAGAAATCACTTAACACTCAGATCCTCTAAACTGTCTATACTTGTTGCTTTCAGAATATAACCTTAAAGCAGCAATCAGTAAGATATATCCTGAATGAAATGATAAAGTGACCTTACTATATATTACAGTATGTCCTTCTAACTTTAGTTCAAACTGGGCTCCTCCTGGGCTCATCGCCACCAGAAGCTCACTGCAGGACGTAGTGCGTACGTTTACTGCTTGTACATACACTGCCAGCTACCGCATGCTAGCACAAGCTAACCGCCGGTGTTTGGCATCTCCCTTTCCAACAGACAGCAGACAAACTCCTCGTCCAAGGGTAAAACCCAACACAAGGTTCACCCTCGTTGAAAAACGGTGTTACGCTTCACCGTGATTATACTTTATTTTCTTTACCGCTACTTCTGTGTCTGCAGTATTTGCTGGTTTTAATCGCTGAATCGAATCCACTCCTAAACTCACCTGTTGGCTGGAGGAAACACACACCAACTTCCTGCCCAGAAACTGACCTCAAATTTCCACATACTCTGTGCGTGCTGCGGTTGTTCAGAGCCACTGTTTTGCTCTGTTGGAATGGCGCACGCCCTGCCCCACTGGATTAATTTTTGGAATGTGAGTGCAGCCATGATCAGCTGCACACACATCACAGGAGAACTACAAGATCACAGGAGAACTACAAGATCACAGGAGAACTACAAGATCACAGGAGAACTACAAGATCACGCAAAAACGTGCAAACAACAATGTTGCTTTCTCTTTCTGAGGATGATTTGTTGTTCGCTTGGTGCCATAATGTTACCTAAGTCTTTTAGGGAAAAAGCTGCTGACTCAGCCTTTAATAGTCTTTTAGTCAGGAGAGACTTAATTGAGAATGAACAATTATTTATTTAACAATGAAATGTGCAACAATTTAGAATTTAATGTGCAAAGTCTTTGGGGATTAGACTCCCTCGTGACGACTTCATGTACTTGGAGGGGTCATAAGGCCGACAGCAGGATAGGATACCCCCCTTTGGAGTCTATAGACACTGGTGGTGGTGGAGAGGAATGGAGGCTGTGATGAGGAGTGGGTTTCTGAGCCTGAATCTGGACTCAGCTGAGCTGAGATAGAGGTGACTGGGGCGGAGGAGGGTTGCAGCAGTTGCACTGAAAAGACAGAACGACTGTGGAAAAGAGAGAACTGTTTAAGCATTTGGCAGCAGCAGGATGATTGGTTGAGAGAGGTTGTGCCCGAAACTGGTTTAGGTTGAAGTGAAGACATGAATGAATGTGTTAAAGATAAAACTAGTCTTCCTGCTTGAACTTACGCTGAACTCCCTAACACAGGGGTGGGCAACTTTGGTCACAGCAAGGGCCACATTCATTTAATTCTCACTGCCAGGGGGTCAAATTGTAGTATACAAAAACGATTACAGTCAAATATGTCTCAAATTTAACTTGTTTAACTGGTTTTCATGATTTCATGGCAGATTTTGTCATGTTTTCTTCATGTTTCCAATTAATTGATATGTAAAAATTGACCTGAGGGCCACGTTGAGGGTTGATGGGGGCCGCCAGTTGCCCACCCCTGCCCTAACAGATCATGTCTAGTATTTGGTTGAATGCTCAATATATTTCCCAGTTCATTAACATCAAACAGGCAAACTCTGTGAAAGTCATGATGCAAGAGCTAATAAAACTTTAACAGGCATGGACATAGCTGGAAGTCCCTCCTGATTCATACTCCCCCAGATAAACGCCTTAATAAATCTTCTAGTTAGCATCATCCCCCGAGTTTCACATGTGGGACTCATACGTACATAAATCACATTGACAGTGGTTATTTTTAGTTCTTGCCCTGTAACGAACATTTCCAAATCTGCGGGGGCCAGCTATGGGTATTGCACAGATTTTTTTCCTCTCACTTTCTTTCAGGGGTTTCTCCCACTCACCCAGTCAGGTGTCAACATGTTACCCTCCAGGCGTAATGTGACTCCGTCACCCAGTCCCCCGCATTTCCGCTGATACAAAAGGAGAATTGCACAAGAGTCTATTTTAACATCCTGTGGAGTTTACCACATCCCCAGTCCTGTCTTGCTTGATAATTGTTTTACTCGCTCTCACTTTTTCAAGTACGTAAGTTTATGATTGCGTAAACCCAAGGTTCACCCTGATGAACCAGGATTTACCAAATGAACAGGTGGCAGGATATTTACAGGAATTATGATGGAAGACCCGACAATGGAAAAATACGAATAAAATGGTCCAAGATCAGGGAGTTTCATTTGTGCAATAATTAAGCTTATCATAAAGCCGTTCACACATGATCTCCCGACTTTCTCTCGACAGTTTCAGGCCTCTGACACGTGCAGGTAGAGCATGCAGGAGAAAGAGAAGTCTACAGTAATGGTGACCGTTCTGTTGATATTACTCCAGCATTATTAGGGCCATCTTCAAGAAAAAAAAAATCTAACCTTTGGAGTTAAACTCGTAAATTTACAAGATTAACTTTGTAAATCACTTTAAATTAGGCAATGTAAATTATTATTCTGAAAGGTTGTAGCCTATCAAAAGAGCAGCCATCCCGCCTGCGTGAAAACGATGAAAGGAGGAGCCGTAAAGCCGTTTGCTCTGCCACAAAAGTCAGCGTGTTTCTTTCTTCAAGCCCCAGTTTCTTGCAGTATCTTTTCAGGGTCCTGATACGTGTGACAACGTGACGCGGATGTGTGGAAAGATGAAGAGTTTATTTATTTGTGAAACCTTTACTTCACAACATGCTCCACCTTTGTCATTTTCGTACAGGCGGCCGCTGCTCTTCTGATATAGACTAAAATAACAACATTATTCTCGTAAATTTATGAGTTTAATCTCGACATTTTTGAATTTTTTGTTTCTTTAACGTGGCCCTTATCCTCCGTCGTATGTTTCAAATATACAAACTCAACAGTAGAAAACAGAATACAGACAAGACGCTGAATACTGGCGTACATATGTATGTGGAGAATCCTGTGATCGTCGTTAGTGTGCATCACAAATGGTGGTTTGTTTATTTATTTAACCTTTATTTATCCAGGAGAAGTCCCATTGAGGTTAAAAACCTCTTTTTCAAAGGAGTCCTGTGGTGGTTAAAGAAAACTCCCATGATTCCACATTTGACCGTGATGTTTTCTACTGTAGCTTTAACTGTTTTGTTCTAAATTAATTTACAGACAAGTTGTAACACGATTAAAAGATGAGTCATTCGATTCCTTCACGCAGACACAATCCAGAGAAAACACGTCAGAGCAAAATATTTACGTGCAAAAGATTAATGGTTCAACATGCACTGCGTCTTCCTCCGAGTCAAGTCTGAGGATTTAGAGGTTTACATTAGTCTTTAAATATTTCCAACAGTTATCAAAGCCAGGGAAATCCTTCATGTTATAGTTGTAACGTGACGTGTCGTTTACGTGGAAACACCGGACGTTATGTCACAGACCGCTTCATAAGGAAGCGTGAGCTGCTACTGAAAGCTGCAGTTCTGTTGCTGTATGTGCTGCTGTGATAAAAAAGTCATGTAGATTATACTCATTAGCTCGTTCAACATATTCTCTTCCTCAGGTCGGTCTCCACTCTCACCACCATGGTTTAAGGTTTAAAAAAACCTTTATCTGGCCTTTGTACTCAAAACAGGTTCATTCGCGTTGTCCTGGGTTTGGTTTGGCACTTACTTCATTTTTAAAGTTCATCTAACACAATAATAATAATGTGTTGAAATGTAATGCAACAGTAACCTTTCTATGACTGGTAAGTAATGTAAAATCCAACGAGTCCAGAACAATTTAGACTCACCATAGAAATATAAAATCTGGCTACCTTTAATTCAAACCGTTTTCACATACGCACTCCTGGAAATCTGGGGAACATTTCAGGCAGACGGAGGCTATCCCATTTTAGGTAAAAAGACGTGACAGACGTAGTAAGAGAGTCTGACGCTGAAAAATGAGAATATTTGTTTTTATAAAATCACTGCTATGTGTAGTTCGACACATTCACAATCAGCACAGGATTGGAGAAGAACATGCTGAAGAACAGAAAACGTAACTAGTTTGTTTCATAGCGTGGAGTGTGCACCTGCGCATGCATACAGTTGTGTGACGGCTGCAGGATATAACGGCCAAATTCCACCAAATGCCCATTTGGTCTGTCTCCGTTACGGCAGCGGAGATGAGAGGTTTTTACTTTATTCAATGTGTGTGCTTCCACTGGCTCCGCTGCGCTGCGTCTTCGCTCCGTCACAGCTCGGGAAGTACGGAGCCCTCTGTAGCAGATACGCAAGGCATTTTTGTCGGATGTCGTATCACAGCGCATCAATTTACCACAGAAAACATCAGATACAGAAACAACATAAAAACATCCGGTTTATTTACAGAATAAAACACTCAGAGCAATGACCGTATGTGTGTTTGTTTTTGTGTTTTATATGGTTTTATACCACATACATCGTATTATCTCGCGCTGTCACGAGATAATACGTACATTTGTCTCGGCTCACTGTGTCCGGCTGTACTCTGAGAACGGACCGGAGCGGACACACAATGCACACGTATCAGGTGGAAGTTCTGGGTCAGCGTCAGCGCCCCGTCCCTACTTCGTCTACGACTTTACATGGAAAAGTTACAAGAGGGCTGCTTTGAAAAACTCACACATGCAGCTCACTCCAACATTTTCCGGAGGTTTGTTCATGTGTGAAAGCATCACCAAGTAAAACACGTTATCGTACATATTAAGTATTTATTTATTTGAGAAGACACAGAAGTATAAAACAAAACACAATATTACAGTAATGGAAAATAAATTATTTTTGTACATTTATTAAAAATTCTTAATTTTTAGTTGTTCCGTAAAACATGAAATAATAAACACGAGAGATATGAACATATAAATATGATAGATAGATATAAATCTTTGAAGTCATGTTTCTGACATATATAAATAAGCTCTGCCATACAGATCACTGGTTGATCTCTACTAATAATAGTTCACATAAATACTTTTATTTTGACTTGAAACAAACTGTATATGTATTTATTCATGTTATCAAAGTAGATTCAGCTGAATGTATATTAAAGATTTAAATTCAAAGCCGGTTCAACCTAAACATAATTTTTCTTATTGACTTTCAAACCACAAAAGGTCATCATGGAGGTGAACTTCAGACTTCACCAGAGAAATCTTAATCAATTAAATCTCAGCAGTAAAATGAAGAAGGTAAAAACATCAGCCATTCAGCTTCTCCCTAACACACAAGTTGGAAGCAGTAAATATTAATGGACAAAGCCTGAGTGACATCATCCATCTGTCATCAGCAGCAGCGGCCATGTTGGAAATCCTCTCCGCCTAACTTTCATTCAACCTAACGACAGGCTGAGAGCTGGAGTTCAGGCGGGTTTTAAACCTCTGACAAACCGTTACACCGCGGCCACCTGTCAATCATGTTGGCTACGTGCCTAAGTATGAATTACACAAATCGTTCATAAAATCAAAACGGAGCCGTTTTAAAACAGAAATCATCCCCCCGTACAGTCTGTGCCAGTGATGACAATTACTAATCAGACCCAATTGGGTTTTTTGTACCAGGCTTTAAACAAGACTATTTGTGCTTTTTTGAATGGGTGTATGTGACTGCCGGTGTTCCTGCAGCCAGCCTCAAGTGGACACTTGACGAACTGCAGGATTTCACACTTCAGCATTGGCTTAATTTTTCAAGCCCGGAGGTTTCCGCTTGGTTGGAAGCTAACACGCTGTAGTTCAGTTCTGCTCGATAGAAAGTTGTTTAAATATAAGGTTCACCACTCCCCGATTGATCCGTAACTATTTAAAAAAATATAATAACAAGGACGGACGAATCAATGTTTAGCTCTCTGACGGCTAGTTTAGTGAAAGCATGTTGTCGTTTAGCTCTCTGAGAGCTGGTATTTTCAACCCAGAGCGTTGCGAGTGATGTGTTAAAGATAGTAGTTGACACTCAGAGTAGTGCTTGTAAACACTGTGTTCGTTCTGAATAGAATATGGGCGCTGCCAGTGCAACAAAAACAGCGTTATAGGCTATAATGTCACAGTGGCTAAGTCCACATTTACAAGAAGAACTTAAAAACATACAAAGTTTTTGGATAAGGTGATTGTAAGGAGTAAGATAAATAGTGCATGTACAGAACCGATAATTTAAACTGAGACGGCAGTAGCTCAGTCTGTAGGGACTTGGGTTGGGAACTGGAGGGTCACCGGTTCAAGTCCCGGTGCAGGCCAAATCCGGAAATTGGTCTGGTAGCCAGACTTCCTGAGCACTGCAGAGGCTCTCCTGAGCAAGGCACCGATCTCCCTCACCAGCTCAGGAGCGCTCGCTATGTGCAGCCCCCTCACTCTGACATCTCTCTGTTAATGCATGTCCATAGGATCCTGTTTTTGCATGTGTGTGTATTTCAGCCTATGTGTGTGTAGCTTGTTTAAAAACGGTGTAAAATTGAATTTCCCCTCGCAGGATTAATAAAGTATATCCTCTTATTATTCTAAAGACATGCACAAAAAATGCTTATTCTCAGGATTGCTTCATTTGTGTACGAGAAAAGCGCCGAAGACTGATTTGATGATCATTTCTCCACCCTCAACAAATACTTTGATAAGATTTCCTTTAGACAATTGATAAAGCTGCCCCACGGAGAGAGTCCTGAACATTTCTGATCTGCAACCTACACTGTCCATTGCAGTTGTGAGGATCTGCTCTTTGTATCCTGCATTGAAGTTTTTCAGCATCAAATTGAAGTTCTTGAAGTCCACGTCCTTGACCTGGCACTGGAAAGTTATCCTCACATATACGAAGTAGTAGCCATTCTCAGGGATCTCGATGGCATCTCTGTCTTGGTTGTAGTTTTCACCATATAGGACCTTCCATTTCATGTACCCTGAACCATTCATGTGTGGATCCTTCACGGAGGCTGCAGGAGGAGACACCAAGGGTTAGTCAAATATTCCACATGATGCTGAACTGCTGATCAAATCAAAGGAGCTCTGATGAAATACACACAACCAGTGTGTTGGTCTGTTTTACAAACTGGCTGTGAACCAACAAAACCATCAGGCCTTCATCTGAACTCAAGCAGCTCTGTGTGAATGGCCAGAAGCTGTTTATTTCACATAACCAAAGAATTTACGTGTTTTTCTCCTTTTTTTAAGGCTCAGGTAAAATTCTTCAAAATGTTTCTGACTTAGAAAAACATTTATTTTCAA
The DNA here is from genome assembly GCA_020745685.1 of Tautogolabrus adspersus. Taxonomy (NCBI): domain Eukaryota; kingdom Metazoa; phylum Chordata; class Actinopteri; order Labriformes; family Labridae; genus Tautogolabrus; species Tautogolabrus adspersus. The sequence continues at coordinate 2,515,061 of CM036549.1, read as the reverse complement.
TCAAAGCACTCAGATGTTTTGCACCGGGAGTTGTTTTTTGGATGTAGAGTATTCTGCTGAGACCATGACTCAGGGTCTCTTGTTTTTGTCAAGTGTTGGTATTGCATAATTTACAAAATGATTAATTCTTTGAAAGTGAGTTTTTTGGGAATTTTTGGGTTTTTTTCAATCTTGAGTCTCCTTCAAGAATTCAGGGAGAGATACAAGAAATTTACCAGAATAAAGTCATACATTTACGTGAATAAAGTATTAACTTTACGAGATTAAAGTCGTACATTTACAAGATTAAAGTCGTACTTTTACAAGATTAAAGTCGTACTTTTACAAGGTTAAAGTCGTACTTTTACAAGGTTAAAGTCGTACTTTTACAAGGTTAAAGTCGTACTTTTACAAGATTAAAGTCGTACTTTTACAAGATTAAAGTCGTACATTTACAAGATTAAAGTCGTACTTTTACAAGATTAAAGTCGTACTTTTACAAGATTAAAGTCGTACATTTACAAGATTAAAGTCGTACTTTTACAAGATTAAAGTCGTACTTTTACAAGATTAAAGTCGTACTTTTACAAGATTAAAGTTGTACATTTACAAGATTAAAGTCGTACTTTTACAAGATTAAAGTCGTACTTTTACAAGATTAAAGTCGTACATTTACAAGATTAAAGTCGTACTTTTACAAGATTAAAGTCGTACTTTTACAAGATTAAAGTTGTACATTTACAAGATTAAAGTCGTACTTTTACAAGATTAAAGTCGTACTTTTACAAGATTAAAGTTGTACATTTACAAGATTAAAGTCGTACTTTTACAAGATTAAAGTTGTACATTTACAAGATTAAAGTTGTACTTTTACAAGATTAAAGTCGTACTTTTACAAGATTAAAGTTGTACATTTACAAGATTAAAGTCGTACTTTTACAAGATTAAAGTTGTACATTTACAAGATTAAAGTCGTACTTTTACAAGATTAAAGTTGTACTTTTACAAGATTAAAGTTGTACATTTACAAGATTAAAGTTGTACATTTACAAGATTAAAGTCGTACTTTTACAAGATTAAAGTTGTACATTTACAAGATTAAAGTCGTACTTTTACAAGATTAAAGTTGTACATTTACAAGATTAAAGTCGTACTTTTACAAGATTAAAGTCGTACTTTTACAAGATTAAAGTCGTACTTTTACAAGATTAAAGTCGTACATTTGTGGCAGAAAAAAAGGCTTTGTTTCCCTTTCATCATTTTTGCGCAGGCGGATGGCCGCTCTTCTGATACAACCTTTCAGAATAATAATTGTAACCATAACCATAAATAATCAATTTATGACTTTAAGATCGTAAATGTACCTCTTTAGTCTTGTAAATTGATGACTTTAATCTTGTAAATTTAAGATAAAAGATAAACAACAGTCATGCGAAATGTTAGATAATGTTAAGGGAAACACTTACAGAGAGCAATGGGCAGTTGGCTGGAGAGTGATTGAGAATCAGCTGTCAAGTGGAAAAGAGGTTTTAAAATCAATACTCGGAAGAAGAACAAACCTGTTTTCCATAAGACAAACATGTACCAACAAACAGGTTCTGTAAGTCGTGTTTGGCAGGGAGGGCAGAGAGCAGTAACTCGTTAACTTTTTAATTATACATCACACTTATTACTCATGTTGATGACACTACATACCTGAAGGGCACCCTTGCATCGAGTAGGCGGGACTTGACTGTTCAGCGTTCTGGGGAAAAGGTTTGAACAAACGTTTGATTAGAAGGTTTCAAATAACACGTAGCCTTGTGATTGTCACACTCGGGAGGCAGTGATGTTTTCTGACGTCATGCTCGACGTGGGAGGCTCCACGTCCTCCATGCGCTCTTCTAGTGAAACGCTGCCGTGTTCTAAGCTTGAAAGTCTTTAAATCAGCGTAAAATGACAAATCCTCATTTCAGGTGAAACTCTTTTATAACCAGCATTGAATTTGCTTCCTAGCTAAGGGAACGTTATCTGGGAAGTGGTTTAGTGCTAGCATTAGCTTAGTAAGCATCTGAAGTTATTTACAAGATTGATCGGCAACTTTATGTAGGAATTAGTTTTTATCTGTTGCGCTTTAAAGGAAGAATATGCAACTTTTTGATCCAGTAGATGTCGCCCTCGAGCACCAGCATGAAACCAAAACAACTCAACACTTTTATACACAAGGGGAGGAGCCGGCCGGCCGTCCCGTCCATGTAAACACGGTGTAGATACGGCTCAGACAGCGGGACTCGGATGTCACACTCATAGTAGACAGTCATGACACAGAGAGTTATTTTCAGAGGATAAACTGGATTTCTGATGTATTCATGTGTAAACTGTCGCACATTCAGCCTTTAACTACACTGAAGGTTTCTGATCAAACAAAGTGCTGTTAAGGCTCCACATCCCAGGCAACGTGCATTCGTTGTCAAGCAGAGAGAGCACTGTTGTTTGAAAGCTAAGTCTGAGGAAGAGCATGTCGAAACGCCACTTAATAAATCCTTCAAACGGGATCTTCTTGGTGTGTGGATCTTATTTTGCTTCCTTCTTTGTAGTGATGCCAGCAACAATTAAAATCATATCACAATCTGTGAGTCAGTAAACACAGACCAGCTGTTCTTTCAGTCCTTCCTCTATTTCCCTTCATGTATATTCTCTGAAAGTAGCCTGACACATTTGTTCTTAAAGGGAAACCTTTAAACCTGCCACCACCTCCTGTGTTAACAATAAACGCTTTAAACCTAAAAAAGTATTTTTAGTAAAGATTTTATGGCAAAAATACTAAAATACACACAGCTTTATCTGTTGCAGCGCATTTGTCTTTAATGCTTTTTATACGTTAAGATGATGAACTTTAGTTAAAGAGCACTACAAAAAAACAACCTACATAGCCTAGCAGTTCTGTTGCATGCCTCATGTACAGAGGCTACAGTCCTTGTTGCAGCGGCCATGGGTTCAAATCCGACCTCGGCTCTTTGCTGCATGTCATCCCCAACTCCCTCCTCCCAACATTTCCTGTCTCTCTTCAGCTGTCCTATCCAATAAAGGCTAAATGGCCCCAAACATATCTTTTAAAAAAAACTACCTACAGAGGTAAAACCGGCAGCTCAGATCAATCAGAAAATGCCCCTCCGATGAATTGTGTTCAACTATTTATAAGGCATTAATCTATAATGTGGAGCCGGTCTATGAAGACTCTTAAAGGTAATCAATACATTTTAAAGACAACAGGAGGGCTGTGGTTGTACCTGTTGAGGTAGAGAGAGTTTAATGTCGAAGCTGGATAAATTGTTGGTTTCTACAAAAAAGGAACTGGTACTGCAACATCTCTGCTTTTGAACTTCTCTACAACCAGCACTTCAGGGGAAGAGTTAAATCTCTCCACTTGAGGTCAGTTGTATATTTTAATATTGCACCGACAGACCTGAAAAGAAGACAAACAGAAAGAACTTTTGGAAAGTACCTCTTGTCGAATGGATCCATAGTTTTCCCGAAGCTGGAGGAAAATGAAGAATGACACACAGCTGAGCAGCAGCAGCAGAGAGACAAGTCTGAATCGAGCGTCCTGTTGTTTTATGTCCCGGCAGTGTTGGAGCAGTATGAGCACAGACTCGTCCTGGCAGATATCTACTTTCCTGCAGGCCTCTCCAGTCGGCACGGTGTATCTCGTCTGCTTCTGTCCCATATCTGCAGGCTGCATCTCTGTCAGAGGGTGCTCCTGAAAAAGGCTGTTTACCACTGACACATGTGGTGACTTATATTGGCTGAGAGAGTGTGGCCGGTGCCAAACGCCCACATGCAGATCCTCACTCTAAGATTACCACATCATCTATCCATTCATAAAATGGGAAGGGAGGAGAAGCACCTCCCAAACAGCGTAATCTAAATTCTAACAAAAGAACAACTTCATGAATCATGAAGTTTATACATTTAGCTTTTCTGTCGGCATAATCAGAATCCTCAAAAGACTCTGCACACATTATTTCTCGAGCTGAAGTACAGCTACTTAAAGCTCCTGTAAAAAGTTGCAGAAACAGACTTAAAGGGCTGTCAGAAATCACAAGGTAATCGCGATTAAAAAAGGACTGAAATGTTTTTTTAATCTCATGTTATTTTGTCTCTTCAGGCTCACCGTAGATACTTGTCCTCTGTGTCTCCCTGTAGTCTCAGTGATGTAAAAGAAGGACACTGCTGCATCTTTGAATGTCTCATTTCACTTTAACAAACTCTCAGACAGCTCAGCTGACGAGTCCAAAGTCATATCCACCTGATGACATCACACATTGACCTTTGTTACCGTTCACCTTATGACATCACACATTGACCTTTGTTACCGTTCCTTTGAGCTGTTTGACGTCCCTAACCACTTCCTGTTTCTGTTCTTAAGTTTATGTCCTAACCTTCCCTCTACCAGAGGAGCCTTATTTTATTTCAAAATAAAAGCACACAGCAAGTTTAGTACTCTCAATTTACGGTACGAAAGATTCAAAATTAAAGCATAACCATTTTTATTCTAGTGATTAATCAGGATTCTTTGCAATAATTACAGTAGATCAACTGCTGCTCAATATTTATCATCTCAAACTCAAACTGAATACACTCAGTTTCACTCACCATTGTTTCCTGTACACAAACAAGCAGAGAATATTGCAGAACCAGAAACTTCCAATATACGTAAGTATCATAGAAATCTCGTTGCCAACAAGTGTTTGTAGCAACTTGTTGCAGAGCTATGCAGACACGCAACACTGAGTTATGTAGTGCTCATGATGACGTAGGTCACTACAGCATAGGCACCGCCTGGATTCAATACAGAAGTATAAGACTTTGTGTAACACAGTTGGACGGGAAGTGTAATGCTGCTCTGGTTGTGCTCCAACATTGTCTCTTGTAATGGCTATAGTTTAATTTCATCCTATGATTCCAGTGTTCGGTAATTTAGCTGTCACCTTCTTGGTAAATGGATCCAGATGTGGACCAAACTTGGAGCGAGGTTTGACCTAATGAACAGCCGTCTCTATAAAATGCTTTTTGGTCCAACTGAACACTTATCAAGGAATTTTGCCCGTCAGTGTCTACACAGATACCTGCAGGTTAAAGCTAACATACCGGTATTAATAAAATGACTTATTGGATGATCTCTTTAAACCGTTAACCTCACAGCAAGCCATATTATTTTTTCTTATATGTGCATTGAAAGTGTTTCTAAAGTTCAGAGACTTAATTAGCTGAGATGTTGCCTAGCAGACAGCTAGCTTGCAACACTTAGCATCCCTCAATGTGACCACACCCCTAATTATCATGAGTAATTTTAGCATTAATATGATTTAAAAAGGTGAGCTTTATAAAAGATAATTCAGCCCGTACAGTCGTCATCAAGAGAGAAATGAGCTATAGAGACCAAAACAGTTTTTGTACCAGGCTGTAAACATGTTTATTTCTGCTGTATGGGGCGCCACAGGAATGAGTCCTAAAACCCGGAAGTGAGTTAGCATTTTAGTGCCATGGGGTCTATCCTCTAAAAGTCAATGGGGATTTTGAATGGGTTTGTGGTTAGACGCCTGAAATAAGGTCTGTGGTTAACACTAACTTAAGAGATGTTGGGCGTTTTGTTAGACGAGATAAACTACGTTAGCTAAGACCCCAACTTGTAAATTTTAAAGTTTTTACGCGTACTAAAAACGGCGGTTGCTAACAAGTGGCTAAATGAGACTACAGTGGTTGTCGGGGACATTTAACGTCATCACGCTGGAAACTCTCTCACTAGTCCGCCTTACAGCCTCTAGTCTTGTTTTTCAGTGCTCTTGCAAATATTCGGTTAATAATCAACTTATTAAGCTACGATTTCGCTAGCTTGTCAAAACCGCTGATTAGATCGGTGAAGTATAACGGTAGTGACGCCAAAATCAACCGACCGTGGTGTAGTTCGCTTGTAGCGTAACGTTAGCATTTTACTTCTCTCGGCTGGATTAACGCTTCAAACTTCATAAAAGTGGTGTTAATTTGTAAAGATTATCCTGCTGAACAAAACGCCTACGCATCAGAAACGTGTGTTAGCCACAGAGCTTATTTTCTGCAATCATCCAAAATCCAATGCAAAAATCCCATAGGCGAATTATCGTTGGAACCCATGGCGATGCTACTTCCAGGTTGGCCTACAAAAATACGTCTGTGTGTGTGTGTGTGTGTGTGTGTGTGTGTGTGTGTGTCTGTCTGTCTGTCTGTAGTATGTGTGTGTGTGTGTGTGTGTGTGTGTGTGTGTGTGTGTGTGTGTCTGTCTGTGTGTGTCTGTGAGTGTCAGCTAAAGTCCAGGGCTCATGGAAATTTTTGGAACTTACTCACAGAGGAAAAGTACCCAAACATGAGTAAATGTGCTACCTCCTTGACTGCATTATTCGACTCTACTTTTTAATGATGATTAAGTCCAAATACAGTTCCACCATGATCATTTGGAAGCCTGCTTGAATAAAAAATGAAAAGTCATGATGACATTTCATTTTTTTCCTGTGTTGAAAAAAAAAACTTGTCTCAATCTTGTCTTTATAGTGGAACTTTGACTTGTTGTAGTTTGTTTCAGGGCCATGCTTTCTCTTCACCAAATTCACATCCATTTCCATTTTCCTCTGATACGTTCAGGGTGGGATGCTTAAATGCAAATGATAAAAGTATAATCATTTCATTGAGTCTGGGCGGATGCCGTGTTTAAAGCAAGGCTCCAGGTGAGGTGTGGACAGGTGATTGAATGGAGGCAAACAGTTTTTCTACCATCAGCCTGTCGGAGTTATCGCATCCAAAGCGGATTTGTTTGTTTTATTTATATACGTAGTGATTTGTCATATTTTCCTTTATTGATTAGAAATGATTAAAATGAATGGATTGAAATATCTAAATCACAACATCAATGGACTGTGTTAATTTCTTCGAGCTAAGCACGCATCCGAAAGCTTCTACATTCATCCCTCAAGTGACTTTTCTAGGCAATATTTGTTTTTTTAAATTGGTCACTACAATTAGCAACTGAAAAGTGAATGGAAAGTGAAAATCAGAAGGGACATGCATGTGCAATTATTCAAGTTAAAAAACAACAAAACAGATAACGTATTCGCTAGCATTAGGAAAGAGCTCATGCTAGCACTCAACTGCTTCCTAGATAACATTGCATTAGGTTAAAATTTACTAGCTAACATATCACTAGCTAAGAATTTATGCCATTCCTATCGCACTATGTTACACTACCAAAGGGTAATATTAGCCTTCAGCCAATCTGAACTGTCTCAACCAAGCAGCAAACTCCAGTCTTGAAAAATGAAGCCAATGAGGAAGTGTAAAATCCTGCATTTCATTGAGTTTTTGCCTGTGGTGTGTATTTGACTTGCGGTGTTCCTGCAGCCAGCCTCAAGCTTGAGGCTGGCTGCAGGAACACCGCAAGTCAAATACACACCACAGGCAAAAAAAGCCATTTGATAGCATAAATGAACATGTTTGCAACGTGGTACAAGAAACGAAATGGGTCTGATTAGTTATTGTCATCACTGGCACACACTGTACAGGGGGTGAATTTTTTTAAAACAGCTCCTTTTGCTTTCTAAAACAATACGTTAGGCGCGAAGCTGACATCATTGACAGCCTTGCGCGATGTAATGGTTCATCAAGAGGCTTAAAACCTGCCTCAGCTCCAGCTCTCAGGCTGTTGTTAGATTGACTGAAAGTTAGGATGAGACAGCATTTCCAGATTGGCGGCTGCTGCTGATGAGTATCCTGAGCCCCCTGCCGTAACAGATGGCTGACGTCACTCAGGCTTCGTCCATTAATATTTACAGTCTATGGTCTCAACCCATTATTTTTATTTTTTGTTTCGGCCTTTGTGAGATAGGACAGCTGAACAGAGACAGTGAAAAACAACGGTCACTGCAGCCTCCGCATATGGGTCACGCGGCTTAACTGATCCACCCATCCATTTTCTGACGACGATGTATGCCTCTGGGGAAAATGGCCAACTTCTTTGTAATTTCGACAGTAAGCGACAAACAACATCCAGACAAGGCTTTCTTTTCTGTGCTGCATTTTCTCTCAGTCCAATTAGCAACTTGAGAACCAACCATGTGTTCAGATCAAAAAGCAAAGTAATACTGACCCTTCCTCATACTGTACGTCTGCAAATTAGATTCTAATAGCAGAAAAAGCTCTGTTGCCACGCTCCGTTGTTGATCTATACGCTGCTGCTCTACCCAGACAATAAAACAATAAAGGACATTCAGTGTGCTGACTTTTCTGTTTTTTTGCAAATTAAATTCTGTAATTTCTTGGTTCATTACATCCCCAGAGTTAATGAGTTTCTGGCGAGTCTGAGATTAACTGTAAATAGTAAATTACACGGAGGCGTCACTGTGGATTACTTTAACGGTATGAACATGAAAAAGAGACTGATGTTCTTGTGAATTACGTGTAAAAAATGGTTCTTAAGTTTGCTGAAATAACATTATGACGCAGATTTGTTAAAGTAAAAAGTCAAGCTTTGTCAGTTTGGTCATCAAGAGAAGAAGACAAACACTTTTAAAGTGTTGGAGGTCTGATCGTTCATTTCTGTTGCAGTGCCAGATACTCGAAAGTTTTACAACTTGCAACCCGGAAACAGAGCATCATGACACAGAAACAGCATCTGAGCTTCACATTGCATCAGAGAACAACGGCCATCACGTAGATATGATTCATTAGTCTTTGAAAATGCGTGTTTACACAACATGAACACCAAAAACATTAAAGTCTCTCACACTGAGGCCATTTAATGTCTTTCATTATTCCAAATTTAGAGCATTGATGAGGAAAATGCTCACGAGCTAACATCATTTCGTGCAGACAGAGACTTCACGGGAGGTGTTTATTCACATCCAGAAATTAACTTTTCTATAAAAGCCACATGTCAAGCAGCTGTAAGCTTACTGGCACATTTCTGAGATAACCATGAAGAAGGCACATCTCTTATGAGAAATTTCTTTCCACAGTGAGTAAATTAAAAAGTCCCAGTTTACATGTCAACCCACAGATAGTTTTTTAGAGCATATATTTCACAATATGTGCAGACAAGATCAGGCACGAGCACGTTATGTGTGAAAGTGAAACAGAGAAAAGAGCTGCTGGCATCATCGTATTTCAAACGCTGTAGCTCAGAGTTCTACGAGAGTCTCATGTTAAGTATTTAAATATTCCTTTTAAACATGACAAATTACTGGTTGGTAAAGCAAACTTTTTTGTAGACTTTGGAGTAATTATCTCGTGTTGTCATTCCTGGGAATTTTTATTTTATACATAATTTAAAAGGTTGTTTTGGAATTGAAACAGTAGGTTTATTTCAGCTGGTAGCCGCAGACTGGGCTCAAGATGAGGGAATATTTCAGGGAAACTAAGTCACACCTCGTGAACACACAGACAGACAAACAGAGAGACAGACAGAGAGAGACCTCCAGTAAGGGGTTAGTTCAGGTCCACTTGTTTAAGGGAAAGAGGCAGGCCAATAAGAAGGACTTCTTTAAAGCAAGAACCTTCTCCTTCATGAAACCACACTATGTTAGAATTATACAAGTGTCATAAAAGGACACTTTGAACATAAAATGTCTTTTAAATATTTATTTGCAATTCTCAGGTTGATCACACGTACGATATTCAATTGGAAGAAAATGCTGCATTCAGGTGCTTCTTGGGCGGTGATTTCAGTTTGTAAAGTCTGAATGTTGTGATAACAACAAACATCGTGGATGCTACGAAGAAGATGTATGAACATCTCTGTTACAAATGTGCAATATGTGAATTAATCAAAAGTACCGTAACATTAAAAAAACATATTTTGACCCCCATAAGATGACAATTATGACGTTGTGTCGGCAAGTCGGGCATCTAATCTTTCCCGAGATTCCGCTGTTGTTCCGACTTGAGCAGCCGACACCACATGAATGCACCAAAAGCACCAAGAGAAATGTAAGCGGAGGGATATCTTAAAATGAAAGTAGCTGTTTTTCCCTTCTCGTACGTTTGAACGGAACGTACACGGTACGTATGACCCTCACTGTGCTCTCTGCTCGTACATACATTTTCAAAACATATTTAACTGTTTCGTGTTTTTCAAAGAATTATTTATCTTTTCTAATGAGCCCTTTAGTTGCCTAATGTGAGTGTGGCCTTAGCCACAATCCCCAGCGCCACAGTTTTGATCGGTCGGACGGCGCACGCCCTGTCCCACTGCATCCATTTCTGGAACGTGAGCGCAGCCATGATCAGCTGTACACACATCACAGGAGAACTACAAGATCACGCGGGAATAAAGAGAAAAAACGTACTCCGTGACACGGAGCAGAGCGTAGAGGCGCTGGTTGCATGCTCCAGAGACGAACCGCGGCGCTCGCTGTGGAAACACAATCATTGACTAGAGTAGCAGCGAACTGCGCGGCGCTGACACAGAGTATGAGGGGATTGGGAGTTACAATAAGCTTTTCTTTTCTTAACTTTTTTGATAAATACATTAATTTTCTTTTCTGCATGTGGGTCCTCCCCTTTCTTTTTTATTACTCATAACGTTACAAGCACACTGTCAGTCACACAAGTGTCATTATTTTTATAGAAGTTATCTCAAACAATATTTTGCAATTCAGTGTGGCATTTAGGACCCGTCTCTTAAAAAAATATGTACAATAGTTTAAAATAATACAATAATTTTAAAGCCGCAGTACGATATTGCTTTATTTCCCATCTGGCAACACTGGTCCTGTGCCTTACTTTAGGAATCATTGCAGTAAACGGATCAAGAGTGTGGGGCTAGCACAGATTGTGGAATGAATCAATGTCTTTGTTCAAATATTAAAAAACTTGGTTAATGTCACATTCAACAAAGTTGTTGAAATCATTCTGAAACTGGCCCCGAGTGACACCCCACTGGGATGCTGAGTACTGGTATACTTTACCAAAATAAGTTCAGGAAACCACAGTGAATAATGTCTCCCGTTTAAGTCTGCCAATGCACTAATTCCTGTCTCGTGCCAACCCCATCAAATGTTTGTTTCCGTTATATTCTGGTAAGAAGCAGAAGCGTTCCCTTACTCTAACCCACAGGCAGACTGTACATTTAGGTTCTTCTGCTTTCATTTTTAATCTGGGCCTTTATTTGAGAATGGCAGCCTCTATGATAGTTAAGGTTCTAAACCATTAAGGTATGATGCTAGTTTATACATGAGCAATGTCTAGGTAACAGTCACTCCGCCATCTTTTCAGTGTCAGAGGGCGGGGCTTAGCAGAAAATTAGCCGCAACTCACTGACAGTTTGGCGGCTCATCATGAATATTGCTAGAAAGCTTGAGGTACAAGTTTGAGAAAAGACTGAACTGACCTAATGGTTACACTTGAGCGCCTTTACGTGGCTTCAAGAAGCCTGAAACCCAACAGTCTGTGTACTCATGAGTGTGAACTTTGGTTTATCAAACAGCTGTTTGGAGATCTGCCTCCCGGCACTACTTGGTGTGGTCCTGTACCCAGTGACAAAGCCGGACGCAGTAAGTCTGTGGACTGACGGTGGAGAAGGATCGGCCTGGATGTCTCAGCCTCTTCCAAAAATGCTCCAGCCTCTTCTTAAAACTGTAAACTGTGAAAATGTCAATGATTCCAATGAAGTAGCGCTGCTCCGGCCCATCGATGACATGCAGAGGATTCTTTAAGTTTGGCAGTAGACGGCGGTTTTGGGCCCTGAAGTCTGGAAGCTCAGATGCGTCCCCGTCCAGCCCTGAATGCTCAGGGCATGTTTGAAGAGTTCCTCCGCCTGAAGCATCTTCTGGCTTCAAACAGCCACCCTCTCTTTCAGAGAAAAGTAAGACGGAGTCCTCTTCTGGAACTGTGCCAGGGACAGCTGCAGTGCCTGCGTGGACCGGGCTGGAGCCTGGATTCACAGACCTGAATCAGTAAAATAATGGAGACAGGATGAGTCACAGCACCCGTAGCCTTAATGTTATTCTAGGCAGCCAACTCTCACGCATTGTTGGAAACGCGTCAACAGCTCTCACGCTCAATTGTCATCTTGTCACGCAGACAAAAACAGATTCTTAAATGATAATAACATCACGGCACGTCATTGACAGCATACATAACAAAGCAGCACTGTGCAGCTGGAAGTGATTCTACAAATTAAAACACATGAGAAAGACTACTAGTTTGACAATATTTGTATTAGTGGTTTGAAACTTAGAGTTCTGCTTCTTCTCTTTAGCAGATTGTTGTTGTCATTTTGTGCTGATCTGTAGTGTTGATCATTTAACCATATCTGAGTCTGCAGCTGTACTTTTACTATGTTCATCTGTGTCTCCTTGATCTTTCAAACAAGCGAAATGTAGTGAACGTTACATGGCCCACCTGCAGTATCCTCAGGCATCACTGCATAACTTACCTTTCTATGAACTCACCTTGTGTTTATCTACCTTGTCAACGCCGTCTGTCTGTGAAGTGGTTGTTGAATGATGGGGGCCATAGATTGGGTATATATTCCATATTTCTCTTTCTCTTCGTGTTTGTGTCATGTTATGTCTGAGTTGGTTTGTTCTTTATTCTGTTTGATTTGTTTTTGGTTAACTTGTACTGAGAAGTTTGATAAACAGACATTAAAACTGCAATTAAGTCCCCTTTACTAGCACAATAGCAGAGATATAGCAGATCTGGTGAATAAGTCCTTTAAGTTGGATGTATGCGTGCGTGTGCATTTGTATGTATGCAAGGGTCTGTCTATTTGTAGGTGTGTTTATAAATTTGCCGTTCACTGTACTTTAAGGTGCGTGGCCCGACTGTGGCAGCTGATGGCAGCGAGGACCACCTTATCCACAGTTTCAATGAGGGAGAGCCATGCGCACCAGGAAGAGAGCTGTTAGCACAGACACGACAAGGCGAGCTGACTGAAGGTGAAGAGGGGAAGCTGTGGGAGGATGAGGATGATGACGAAGACTATGATGTCGTAAATTACTGAAAGATTAACCAATCATCAAATCTTGGTGTACATATACGAACACTTTCTGCAAAAGTTTTATTTTTGTAGTAGTGTCGTGGCTTTTTGCATTTGTGTGGTGTCTTTTTGCGGTCGTGTCGTGTCTTTATGTGAGTCGCGACTTTTTGCGGTCGTGTCGTGTCTTTTTACAGTCGTGTCGTGTCTTTATGTGTGTCGTGTCTTTTTGTTGTCCTGCCAGGGGCTTTTTGCATTTGTTTCCTGTCGTTTGGAATTTGTGTCGTGTGCCTTTTTGCAGTCGTGTTGTGTCTTTTTACAGTCCTGTTGTGGCTTTTTGCATTAGTGTTGTGGAAATTTTCATTCATATCATGTCATGTTGTGTCTTTTAGCATTTGTGTTTTGGATATGCATTTGTCTGACATCTCCCCGCCACTGTGAGATTTACATCAGAAAGCTGCAGCCCTGCCCATACGTTGTGGGGGTTTTTGCAGAAATATCAAAATGGTTATCTTATTGATAGAAGTTGGAATTTGCCACTGTTATGTGTAAGTGTTTATTTAACCCTGAACCTCACTTCGTCCTCATTTTTGCAGAGGAAAGCTGACTCAGTGTTTACTCTACAAGTGTTTCAGAATATGTGATAACTAGGAGGCTATTTCCAAGATCCTCCTAAATGTCAGACGACAATGGATGGATGAGTCAGTTTGCTTCAAAAACTAACTTCCCTGATACTGTGTCCGAGTTTAGGGACGTGTCTGTGTGTGTGTGTGTGTGTGTGTGTGTGTGTGTGTGTGTGTGTGTGTGTGTGTGTGTGTGTGTTTAAACTTGATGAGTCAATGGAAGTGAAATCAGAGTGTGGCTTACATTTGAGCTCATCTGAATCAGATATGAGTCAGTATCCTCCACATATTCAAGATTACAAAGTTAATGCTGCTGGATCTGAAAGGACCTTTAGTGTTGATCCGCAGACCCCCTTTGTCTGTTAACCCTTTCACTGTTTGAGACTATTTTATTGCTAAAGCTCTGGTAAGTTCATATCTGTGTGGCTTTCAGAGGCTGAAACTGTTCTAATACAGCTGACTTCTTAACCGCAGACTTATTTGTGATAATATTCAGTTTTGGTTTCATTCTTTCAGCACCCTTACTCAGCATATCAAGTGCAGACATGGGAAGTGAGTAGATTTACGCTAAATGTGTCACAACTGTGAAAAGATAACAGTATGCTTATAAATGTGTCTATTTCTCAATACTGTCTGACTTCTTGACAGCCATAGACTGTATAAAACATGGACGTTGTCTCAGTGAGGTCACCTATTGGTAACTGAAGAGGCATTTTTAAGCCCGACAAAGATAATCGTCATGTAGCGAATGCTGTCTCCCACTAATGTTTGATAAATCTAGAAATAGGAGCTCATCGTGGACTTCAGGAAAGAAAGAAGAGGCACGCACAACCCCATTCACATCAACGGGATGGCTGTTGAACGTGTCTCCAGCTTCAAGTTCCTGGGGACCCACATCACAGAGGACTTCTCCTGGTCCACTAACACCGCCAGTCTGGTTAAGAAGGCTCACCAGCGCCTCTTTTTTCTGAGGACACTGAAGAGACACCACCTGTCTTCAGCTGTCCTGACTAACTTCTACCGCTGTGTGATCGAGAGCATCCTGACCAGCTGTGTCACAGTCTGGTACGGAAACTGCTCTGCTGCAGACTGTAAGGCGCTACAGCGGGTGGTAAAAACTGCCCAGCGCATTACAAGGTGCCCACTCCCCGCCATTGAGGACGTCCAAAGGAAACGCTGTCTGCATCGTGCTCGCAGCATCCTAAAAGACTCCTCCCACCCTGCCCACAGACTGTTTGTCCTCTTGCCCTCCGGTAGGCGCTTCAGAAGCCTCCGGACCAGAACCAGCAGACTGAAGAACAGCTTTTTCCCCAGAGCTGTCTCCCTACTGAACTCTGCCCCCCCAACCCTGAACTCTGTCTCCCTTACGAACTCTTGCGGTGTGTCCGGCTCTGTCGTTACCCGTCGGCCCCAGTTGGCGAGAGGAATCTCTCTGATTGGCTGTTTGGAGGTTTCATTTATCTCCAGCTCTCGACACAGGTTCGGGAAAGCCCCTGGAGCCTGCCGCTGTAGTATCCATGCTTTCACCCATTAGTGCGGTTTCTCCTTGTGTGTCGCCTCCACCTCTTCTGGCTGACAACGTCACTGCCATTTTCAACTTTTTTTCAGACATTATTCTCGATTAGTAGGCTACCTATAATATGAGTGGTGAGCGGCAGCGGTGTAAAAATGGTCTTCTCATATCATAACAACAGACTACCGCCACCTCACGAATGTGCAGAACGTACGTGGTGGTTGGCCGTCGGCTGTAGTCTTTGCTGTGTGTTCAAGTGCAACTTTTTGGCCAAGACAGAAGGCGACGTGAGGCAACGACACAGGCGGCCGTCGTCGCCACTAGTTCTTTGCCATCTGCTTGGTGTGTCAGGGCCTTTAGACTTAATATCAAAATTCAATGCCTTCCAGTCGTCATGAAAAAATAATTGAGCAATAGAGACTTTTTTTTGTAACAGGCTGTAAACATGTTTGACTATGCTGTAGAAATGTACATTTTAATATGGGACCTAATGGGGATTTATTGTTTGTTGCAGACAACCTCAAGTGGACACTTAAGGAACTGCAGTTTTTTGCACTTCCGTTTTTGCTCGATGTTTCAACACGCGAGGTTGCATCTAAGACCGAGCCCACTGGTTCCTTCTGAAGACTTTGCATGTTTAAAAGACAAAGTTATTCGGTCTTTGATGCTAAAATATCGGACCCTTTTTTTTTAACCCTGAATAAGTTAGCTACTGTACATTTAACGTAGCTAACGTATTTGTGCAATTCAGACAGTGTGCTTGAGTTAGAGTGGCACACAGAACTAAGAGTGCAGCATACATTCAAATCATGAAATACAAACACTAAACACTGTAAGACACTGACTTTTTGGTTCTCATGATGAGCGTAGCGAAGGAGAGGCTCTGATGGCGTTCGTCTTGGTGGAGAGTCTGATGGGCCAGTAGGAGGCTGTAGTCCAACACATGGAGCCTCCGCAGGAAGTGCGTGTCAATCTCCATCTGCCGCAGGAGCCAGGGACGCTGCCGGTCTACACACACACACAAGAAAACACAAGATTTCTTAGAAAAGAAGCAGAACAATGAAGTTCTTATGTTGGTCTTACCACAAAGACCACCAAGCAACTTCCACTTCTTTATTTAGCCGTGATCAAACAACAAAACAACACAATACATATCGCAAACAATTGCTGACAAATATCTGACCATTGCTCACACATGCTAACCAAGATCTCACAATGGTTGGCCCATGCTGACCAGTATTACAATCACTGACCAAGTATTCATCTACACATGCGGACCAGGATCTCACGATCACTGGCGAAGTATTCATCTACACAGTGTTGCTTATATTCTGCTAGAATGTTACAGCCCATAAATTCTTTACTATTTGTGTACTTCTCTATAAGGCCAGAATGAAGACATCACCTTGACTTGTACATGTCAGACACATTTCTTCAGTCTCAGAGTCACATTTCCTTTTCAGCTCACAACAGACACTTGGCTCCAATCCAAATATAACTTTGTTGACCATGAGGTCTCTTACACATATGTATTACAGCTTCACAAACCTAAAAGAATTACTCTGAGATGGTTGACACAATTCAAAGATATATCCACAAAATTATCAAGATGAATGAATCCACGAAAATACGTACTAACACCCATTTTATCCAAATCTGTACACTGGCTTCCAGTTTCTCAAATGATAGATTTAGAAATGCTGCATGATTTTAATTCAAACATGCTGACACACACATACACTGCACTTGATTTGTGTTTTTTGTTGCTTATTTGTTTTTTTTAAATGTGTAATGCTCCTCTCTCCCATTTCTCTGACTATGTGCTGTGTTTTAAATACAGCTGTGTCTTAAATGTGCTGTGTAGATAAAGCGGCCTCGCCTCGTCTTGCCTTCAAATCAATATAGTGATTGTCCTGTAGGGGGTGCAACAATGCTTCATGTAAACATCACATCATGCTTCCTCACCCAGAGTGATGAACTGGCCTTCAAAGTTGAGGTCCTTGAGGACCACAATAATCTGGCTTCCCTCTGGCGCCGGCTCGGTCCAGCGGCTCACCTCACAGCCCTTGATGTCGTACCTGAAGATTAAAAAAAAGCACGTCACAACAGAGGCCGTTAACACTAAAGTACCACTACTCGGCCTTGTAGTTACCTGGCGTTGATTCTATCGTCTGGATAAAACACGCTCTGCATGACGATGAAGTATTTCTGCAAAAAGGACAAGTGGATATAAGCTTCATGATGCGTTGTAACATGGCGTTATCGTAATGCAACTTAATGCAGAAGAAGAGTTTTAAATGTGCTGCTCACCTTCCGTTTGTGAGGGATTTTGATCCTGTGCACACCTGAAAAAAAACAAGCGAGGAATCATTCAGTCCAGTAGAACTAAAAATCTCTTTTGGTTAAAGCCGATTTATTTCAAAACTCCAAAGTCTCTATTTGACAAACGTTTCGTGACTTGTTTTTTCTTTGGATAATTTGGCCAAAACGAGTCGTCCTTCACACCTACACCGCTGTGTGTGTGTGTGTGTGTGTGTGTGTGTGTGTGTGTGTGTGTGTGTGTGTGTGTGTGTGTGTGTGTGTGTGTGTGTGTGTGTGTGTTTACCTAGGAACTTGACCAGCAGTGAATGCGGGTACTTCCTCAGGTGTTCCATGTAGATCTTCAGGTTGGCCAAAAGGAATTTGATTTCCCTTTTGTTCTGGGTCTTCAAAAAGAAGCGTTTATCATTTCTAGAAGTTGAAAAGCAGAAAGTGAGAAGACTCTCTCCTGTGAACGATGACACAACCCAAAGTCCTGCCTTTCTTATAACCAGTCATTTTTAGTCCATGTTCTGTCATGTTCTGCCCTTTTCACACATGCACTCCTGACAACTTCCAGAACATTTCAGAACAGCTTGTCCCTGAAATCTTCTTGAGATACTCTTTCAAACGTGTCCCTCGCAGCAGGACATTTTCTGGTTTTTGGAAGGTGGGGTCTCAGGAGGCGGGACATGACGCAAAAAGGGCGTCACTGTGAAACGTTCACGACGAATCTGAGGACCTAGCAACTATGATGACAGTTAACGCTTTTATATCAATGCTACGTGTATTGGAAGTACTCAATATAAATGAAAGAGTGGAGTCGAGCATACTGGCGAGCGGATAAGAGTATGACGCAGCTGCACCACGATCACACAGGTAGCTCCATTACTTGAGTAAATATTTCCAAATGACTGGCAGGAAAACTTCTGGATAAAGTCAGGGTGAAAAATGTGTCAATTTGTTTTCACACGAAGAAATGTTGAGACATTTTCAGGAGTTTTGTGGATAATTGGTAATGTTAAACTTCTCATTTCTCTTTAGGGCTGCAGCAATAATCTTCGGCCATATTTGTAGAAATGTAAAGCTTTACATGATCATGAGATGGGGCAACAGATAGCCTAGTAGTTATGTCACACGCTCCATGTACAAAGGCTATATTCCTCGCAGCGGCTGGGGGTTCGAGTCGGACCTCAGCTCTTTGCTGCATGTCATCCTCTACTCTTGAATCCCAACATTTCATGTCTCTTTACAGCTGTCCTATCCAATAAAAGTCCCAAAAATACAACTTTAAATGACCATTAGATGTGAAAGATTTTTGGAGTATCAGCAAAAGTTTGCTTCTACCAGCTGTCATGACCGGTACTGTAATGGCTGCAACATTGTCAGTCTTGGAAAACGCGCTCGATCCTAGTGTGTCCGCTAAAAGTCGTTTTTGTCACTGACTGGCTCAGATTAATAGTCTTGAGCTGTTTTCACATAAAATTTCTAGATAATTTCAGGAGGAATGTCCTTAAAATCCTCCTGATCTGGTTGTTCACACATGCACCTCACAGCGAGAGACAATCCTTGTCAAAGGGGAGGATGGGCGGGGCTTCTCCTGAGGTGAGACGTGACATAAAAGGAATGATGTGGAAGTGCCAGACAAAGCAACAGAGTCCTCCTTACGATGCTATAATGAGAATATAGTTCAACAGAATCACAATCTGAACTAAAGAGTGGAGAAGAACATACTGGAGAACAAGAAACAGAATGCAGCAGGTTCATTAGAGCACGGAGATCGTAGCGGGCGCATGCAGACAGTCTATGGTCGTGCACAATTCACAAGGAATAAACGTCAACATCCCCTCTCAGGAGTAGACCAGCAACTTTTGAGTTCTTTGAAGTCAAATCTGGAGTCTGGTGTCTTTAATGAGAGTGATGTAACTGATGATACCTTCTGTAATGATGTCAGACACTTAGAATAACAACCTGAGCCTGTCAGGGACAAAAACAGTACAAGTGCAAATGTTGGACTTTCATTAATAATTGAATTGTTCCTGCAGGGATCAGGTAGGAGCCATTCTCAAACACTGTGGTGCTAATGGTCATATCGATCCAAGAACAAGGACTATGGGCCAGCTTAAAAAAACTGTAAAGATGACAGAAGCAGCATTTGTTAGTCTTTAACATAAGCCTTTGTTTTTTTCTATTTGACTTTCTATATAAATGGTCGTTTCCGTTGAGATTAAGATTGCAACTGGGGTCATATTTACGATTTGGGCTCAAAAAGATTTGAGCTAAAATCTGAAGTACCTTGATAAAACATAGGAACAGTTCAGGGAGAAACTCACGTCAAGAAGAAGTCGGCCTTGCTCTTGGAGTTGCTGATGAACTGGAGGTAACAGCTTTCCGAGCAGAGCGACTGCTGGTACTCCTGCTCCGTCATTCCTAGAGAGCCGCGCAGGCTGGCGAACACGGGGCCTGCAAACGTCTCCATCGTAAAGTCCTGCAAACGCACATGAACGCACATGAACACACATTCAGCTCCATTTGAAGGGAGAATTATCCAACATATTTTGAACGGTGACACTTCTCCATACCTTATGAATCTGAGTGACCTGCAGTCTGAAATCATCGTCTGTCAGTTCAGCCTGCAGCGGGACGAAGAGGAAACATGTCATGACTTTAAACTAAGCTTAACAATAACACTCTGTAAACATTACACATATTGGCATTATTAAAAGACCACAAAAACATAGCTGAGATTTGTCCCTAAGCACATCCAGACATTTCAGGGCGTTAAGGTGAAATCTGAAATCTTCTGGACTTCCAACAAAAACAGTTTGTTCAAAAAGCAGATGCACAGAGTGCTGCATGGAGAAATTATTTTGGTAATTCGTCCTTCTGGTGCTCTTCAGTGCGGGGATCCAACTAAGAAGCTTTTGAAAAAGTCTGAGGTACTCAGAGGGTTAAGTATAAAAAGCCTTTAATTCATCTGGGCTAGAGGTTCATAAAAACATGCCTAAGAACAACTCGTCTTCCATGATCTACAGGAGACACCTGTCTGATGGTGCAGCCGTTAACCAGAGCACAAAGAACTGCAAACATGACCGTGACGCCGTAAGGTCGAGGCAGACGTTTATGGCAGGCAGCTCTTCACTAACTGTCTTCCTGTCATCCTGGTGTAGGCCACATACACACGGGCTGTTACTAAAGTATCTTTCTAAAGTTTGCATCTGTATTATTATTTCTAAATAGAAGTATAAAGAACATTAAGAAACTTGTCATAGCCCGTATTTCGGGCTAGATGATCAACATCCAGTCATTTACTAGTATCTGAGTGAGTGCTGTAAGATGGGGTCCCCTTGGGGAGGTTTCCTACTGTCATTGCTAACTAAGCATATTTTTTAGCTACCACTGTGGTTCACAGTTTGTCAGCCCTTGGGGGCCCCCTACTGGCCTGGGGTCCCAAGCAGTTGCCGACCTTGCCTGTTGACAAGCAGCGCCTCTGAAGACTGCCTTATCTCACACCGTTATAATTTGGAGTCACAGCTGCACGGTGCTGTTGCCTCACAGCAAGGAGGTTCCTGGTTCGAATCCCCGCAGGACAGGAGCCTCTCTGTGTGGAGTTTGCATATTCTCCCCGTGCAAGTCTCCGGGTACTCCTGCTTCCTCCCACAGTCCAAAGACATGCTGGTTAGGATAATTGGTGACTCTAACTTTCCCGTAGGTGTGAATGTGGCTGGTTGTCTGTCTCTTTATGTCAGCCCCGTGATTGACTGGCGAACAGTCCAGGGTGTAACTCCGCCTCTCGCCCAATGACAGCCGCAACCCCGAACGTGAAAGCAGAATAGATAATGGATGGATGGATGGATTTGCGAGAAGTGTATCATCATCAAAAAGGTTCCCGTTTGATTTCTCAGACTTAGTTTTATGACAGCAGACACACGAGGGGAGTCCTC
This sequence comes from Tautogolabrus adspersus, assembly GCA_020745685.1. Classification (NCBI taxonomy): domain Eukaryota; kingdom Metazoa; phylum Chordata; class Actinopteri; order Labriformes; family Labridae; genus Tautogolabrus; species Tautogolabrus adspersus. The sequence continues at coordinate 2,493,719 of CM036549.1, read as the reverse complement.
CTGGAGATAAAGTGCACGGAGGTGAAAGACAAATCTCTGCATGAGGACTAAAACCTTTTTTCAAAAGTTCAAACTAGGGCGCTCTCGCTTATACATTGTTAATACACAAAGTCAGGACAACAAGAACAACTTAATGAAGTTTTTGCATTTTAGATTAAAATTCCAGAAACCTAAAAATCCATTAAGCCTCCTTAATGTTCACACATTTCACAGTAAAGATGAAGTACAACTTAACGTCTGTTGGTGTCATGACCTGTACTGGACTGAGTTTGGAGTGGGTGTGTTGTTCAAACTACTACAACCAGCCCTCTTGTGTTTGTGTGTATTCAGGTTGGGTCAGGTTGTTGGTTTTGGCTTTGGTAGATTCCTGCTTGTGCAAAGGAGGGGAAGCAGACTTAGTATGTATTTACTTTGTATTGATGTCTGAAGATGGAAACAAAACTCTAAGTCTCCTAATCCTTGGTCCAGTCCATGACTCCATATGACCTTATATCAGGAAATATGTGATATTTACAGGAGGAGTAGAGGTGCTTCTCTGTGCCAAGATGGCCCCTGACCATACCTCAGTACATTTGTTAATGACGCAATGCAGGCGAAAGAAAACTGTGAGTCAAAAAACAAGCAACAGCTCTTGCTTAGTTGGGTGTAAGAAAGGGTCCTCTAACTCCAAATATGATGGCGTATTTATGGTTTCTGTTGGTTTGGCCAATTTTAAATGAATATTGAGGTTGAGTCCCGGACCAGACAGGAGCCTCTCTGTGTGGAGTTTGCATATTCTCCCCGTGCATGTGTGGGTCCTCTCCAGGTACTCCGACTGAGCCCCGAGTAAAGTGAGATATTGTAGAAGAAAAAGAGCAGCTTTGTGGATTTATGGCAACAACACAAGGGTCTTTATTACGTCTCATGAAGACAAAACAAGACCAGCTGACCACGACCATCGTCCTCCATGTTTATTTTTCTTCTGAAGTTTTGTTGATTGTGAACGTGGGTTTCTGTGACCTCTCGTGTCTGAAGAATCACCAAACGACAGGTGTGTGGTCTCAATAATGCGAATCGCTGAGTGTGTGCTTTCAGAGGATTATAACGTTAAAAAATCCGTTAAAACTGTCTTTCTTTCGGTGCTCGCCTTTCGTGACGAGAAATACATCCTGACCTCATGTCAAAACATTTAATACATTTAGTTTAACATTGTCATCTTTGTAAAAATGTAGGTACACAATTCCCCATCCATGTGTGTGTGTGTGTTTGTGTGTGCGCGTGTGTGTGTGCGTGTTTGTGCGTGTGTGTGTGTGTGTGTGTTTGTGCGTGTTTGTGTGTGTATGTGTGTGTGTCCGCGTTTGTGCGTGTTTGTGTGTGTCCGTGTTTGTGCGTGTTTGTGTGTGTATGTGTGTGTGTCCGTGTTTGTGCGTGTATGTGTGTGTGTTTGTGCGTGTTTGTGCGTGTTTGTGTATGTGTGTGTGTTTGTGCGTGTTTGTGCGTGTACATGTTTGTGTGTGTGTGCGTGTGTGTGTGCGTGTTTGTGTGTGTGTGTGTGTGTGTGTGTCCGTGTTTGTGCGTGTATGTGTGCGTGTATGTGTGTGTGTTTGTGTGTGTGCGTGTGTGTGCGTGTTTGTGTGTGTGTGTGTGTTTGCTGTGTTTTTGGAACTCTGCAGTTAAACACAACAGACAGGACGGTCAGGCCTGTTGAGTCAGCGCTTACTGTTTGGCTGGGATTAGACTGCAGCCGCATCCTGCTATGTGTGTGTGTGTGTGTGTGTGTGTGTGTGTGTGTGTGTGTATACGTGTGCGTGCGTGTGTGTGTGCGTGTGTGTGTGTGTGTTTTTGAGTTTGTTTTGACCTGCTCGGTGACTTCATTCACTCTACATACCTCTCTGGGTTAAGGCCTAGTTCAGGAGGGATTCCCTCTGTGAGCTGTGACCCCGCCTCCCCTTTCCATGTATTTCAAAAAGTGCATACATTTCACTAAAGACCTTCATGAAAACAAAGCTGAAATTTGAACTCTAATTTGTTTTGCTCATGAGAGAGACGTTAAATCTCTAGGTCACCTTTGACTTTGAACTTTAGAGCTCATGTGTTTTCTGAAAATCTGCTTTTGTTAAAGGGGGACTGACGTATTTTTAAGCCTTGACCTTTTTTTTTTTAAACATATTTTGGGGTCTAAATGACTTTTACAGTAGGTACAGGACGTGTTGGAATTGCTCCAATAGATTGTTTCAGCCTGCAGCAGTAAAACAGGCTGTGATGTCTGCAACATTATCCTTTGATGCAAATGCCCCTGATCAATGTACGTCCATTAAAGTCGTTGTTTTTTCCCTGACAGGCTCAGATTGTTATTCTAAGTGTCGGCAGAGATAGACCTTTTTGTTTAAGAGGGAGATGATTTATTTCACCACAAACAGCTGTTGCATCGCTCTCTTTACAGACACCAGACTCCATTGATAAAAACAGAGATCATACTGCACAGAACACGGGAGTTTCTGATCTACCTCTGCACTGATCGGTAAGTGGTTTCGTGTTTTTGTTGGGCTTTGGTGTTTAATATGGTTAGAGCAGATCCAAGACAGTATTTGTGTGGGACACAATAAAACAAACATACCGGGTTGATGCAGCCATTAACCCGTAAATCTGAAGTTTGGCGAGGTAAAATGACTGTTGTTGTGACCCAATGGGGTCTGGTGTCTTTAAAGAGAGTGATGTAACTGGTGTCCAAAAAGGTCTATCTCTCTAGGGACCCCTAATGTAATGATGTCAGACACTTCGTCTGGGGCCAACGAGGACTGTTGGCGGATGTCTGGTGATCTGGTGCATTTGTTGCCTCCGCTGACCCGTACTCACTGTGGGTGCGTTGTCGATGCTGCTCTGCGTGGCTGCAGCCAGTCCATCCTTCATCATGCAGGTCAGGCTGTAAAACTCATGCTGCGGATCGATCTCAAATAATCCCAGAAGCTTCCACTGCTGCCTCAGACCACCCCACCTCTTCCTCTTCACCGTGCCGGTGGGCTGATTGTGTGCTGACATCTCCATCTGTGACAGACAAAAAAAAACACAGAAATAAAAAAATATAACTTGAGTCTGCTGCGGCGTCCTCGGACTCTAAGCTGGAAACACAGACGAGGTTTTCAAAGCTGCAGCAGAAAGAAATCAGAGCAAGCTGAGGCGACAGAGGCCAAACACATAGACAGCTGACTGTCAGGGTAACTGAGGAAACCAACACAAAGAGAGGCAGCTATATGGGCCATACTGCTGTTAAAGGGATAGTTCACATGTTTTGAAGGGCGTTGAATGAGGCTCAATCATTTGTCAGGTGTACAATGACACACTGCCCTGAAAAAGTTAACAACCATTGATTTATAAATCAGTGAATTATTTAATTTGTTTAAGTGCTTGTTGTTTTGAGAATATTTTCATTTTTAAATTTGCAAGGCTATTAAAAGGCTATCATACGATTTTTATTGATTTCTAAATTTCCTTAGTTAATCCCGATTAATCATATTTCTTAAACTAATGTTTGAAATTCCATTATTTCACATTTAAAAAAGTTAAAATTGTTAAGCTTTTATTTTGAATTATTTTTACTGTCTTAAGCCAAGAGTACTTTACTTGCTGTGTGCTTTTATTTTGAAATAAAGGACGGCCCTTCTGGTAGATTAAAGGTTAGGACATGAACTTAAAGGAAGAATATGCAACTTTTTGATCCAGTAGATGTCGCCTTTGAGCACCAGCATGAAACCAAAACAACTCGAGCTACATTGTTGTGCTAGCAGGCTAATGGTAGCGCTCTTTAGTTAGCTTGTAACTTCACATTGCATGTAAATTTACACGAAATGACAATGATCTAAAAACGCTTACGTGACATTCAAATAAGCAGTGAGTACAGTATGTTCTTCTTCTTTTCTCTAGTCCCTCAATTAAACAACTTTTATACGCAAGGGGAGGAGCCAGCCGGCCGTCCCGTCCATGTAAACACGGTGTAGATACGGCTCAGACAGCGGGACTCGGGTGTCTCACTCATTGTAGACAGTCATGACTCAAAGAGTTATTTTAAGAGGATAAACTGGATTTCTGCTGTATTTATGTGTAAAATGTCGCACATTCAGCCTTTAAGCACAGAAACAGGAAGTGATTAGGGATCACAGACTAAAGTCAACCAGCTCAAAGGAACGGTAACAAAGGTCAGTGTGTGATGTCATCAGGTGGATATGACTTTGGACTCGTCAGCTGAGCTGTCTGAGAGTTTGTTAAAGTGAAATGAGACATTCAAAGATGCAGCAGTGTCCTTCTTTTACATCACTGAGACTACAGGGAGACACAGAGGACGACTATCTACGGTGAGCCTGAAGGGACAAAATAACATGAGATTAAAAAAAAGTAATTTATTAATTTCAGACCTTAATCCAGTTAACAGCCGTAATAAAAATATATTAAAATAAATAAATCTTTTTTTGAATCACACACACACACACACACACACATTTTTAAAACATCAGAATTCTTCCCTTCGCAGGCCAAACACAGAAATATAAATGTCTGCTTTTTTTTCAGTTACTGAAAGTGTCGTGTGGTGTGATTGTTCTCGGTTTAAACTCAATCATCTGCAACACAAAACAATATACTGAATCGTTTGATTTTCACACTAAATATGACTGAGGGATTAAATTTCACTTTAAACTGCAGGCCCAGATCAATAGTCTGTTTATTACTTACTGTAAATGTAGGTCATCCTGCCCCATAAAAACATCAATACCAGTTAAAGTCGATGCTTTATTCACTTTGTTTTTAAGGGTTTGTCTGCAGTTCAGCTGATTCCTTCACTCATAAATCATTTGGAAATAAAAGGTTAAATTATTTTGCAAACACTGCAGTGAAAAGGATTCCACATGACACTCCCTAATTTTACACTTTTGATTTTAACTGTGTGAATACAGTTTTATAATGTCTTCTCATTAGCTTTACAATGGAACCTGAGCGCCCTCTGCTGGAGCCCCTGCAGACTTGATATGTAATGAGCTCCTCTAAAGTAAAAGTTTCAAGTATGTATGTGGTTTGTTTGTGACAACCTCTGAATTTAATATCAAACACTTTTTTGATGATCTGAATTTGCTGTAGAGTATTTATGGCGCACAACGTCCTCCTTAACTAGCTATGTTATAATTTCATCGTTAATCTCCGTTGCAGCTCTCTTACCCACGGCTAATGATTCCTGTTTGTGCTTAACTATTGCTGAAGCTTGTAACAGCTACAAAGATGGCTATTGATCTTCTGTTATCAACAGAATAAATGAAATTGTGTATTTCAATGAGAGAAATTCAAGATTAAAGGTCACATATTCTCCTCCTCATCAACCAGTGTAAGTCTCAGAGCTCCTCTAAACATGTGTGTAACATTTCTTGTTCTAAATCCACTCTGATCCTGTATTTGATCATGCCTATAAACCCCTCTATTTCAGCCCTGCTCAGAACAGGCTGTTTCTGTGTCTGTAGCTTTAAATGTAAATGAGCTGTGTCTGACCACGCCCCTCTCTGGAAGGGCTTGGGTGTCTCGGGCTTTCTCGCTCCATGTCCTATTGTTTACGGTGAGAAGGCAGACTCAGAGGGCAGAACAAACACCTAGCTGTGGGAGTGTCACCCATCTGGGGGAGGGGTTACTGCCCTTTGTGATGTCATGAAGGGAAAATCTCCAAACGGCCTGTTTGAGTATTAACCAAAAAAAGTAATTAATAAGTAAGTAAGTAATAACCAAAAAGTCTTAAACCTTATCCGATTGTTTTATTCATCAAATCAGGAGAGTTAGAATAAATAAAAACATTGTTAGTATTTGTCTTTTAGTGAGGTTCAGATTCAACGTGCACACCAATGGATGTTTAATAAAACACCTGAGGGAGATTATCTGATTTGTTTGAAGTGTTAAACCTGCCTGCTACCCTTCTTCATGTCATCATTAACCTTGTGTTAAGTTAGCCAGCTATGCTATTGTTCAGTTTCATAGCAACAAGCAGGATGCAGAGCTCCTTTAAAGCTCTTCTCTCTGTCACCGAGACGCTCTCAGCTCCACTCTGCATTCAGCCGCGAAACAAAAGCTTTGTGTGTGATCAGGACCGAGTGTGACCCTGTTTGATGGTCCGCTCAACCTGCTGAGGTCTGAACACATCCATCTTGAAAAGAGGCGATCAGACAGGCTGCAGGGGGCTCATTACTGATCTGTGTGATCTTAAGAAGAAACATACGAAGTTGGAGATCATCTGAAGGAGGACTTAGACAAGCTGAAGTTTTTCACTCCTTATCAAAAAGAACCATTCTGGTTGAAAATGAGCCTGGACCAAAGATGACCTCCAGGGCTTAGAAAAGAAAAGGAATGTAAAGCAGATGTGAAAAAAACTGCAGTTCCTCGAGTGGCTCCTAAAGTGAGTCAATCCCCACAAAGCCCTCTGTTAAAGTGTCCAACTTTTACAGCAGAAGTAAACATGTTTACAGCCTAGTAGAAAAACAGTTTTGTCTTTATTAAAGCAAGCAACAATATGTAGGAATTTAGATTGGTGCAGTTTGGCGCCCACCGAAGGTCTCAAAGTGCAACTGCACTTTCTTAAAACACACAGTGCTGTAATGCCTCCCCCGTTACTCCCCCTCACAGACAATGTGCATTTGTTGACAAGCAAAGGTGTGGTGTTGTGAGAAACCAAAGAACCTCGTCGACTGAGAAGGTGCAGTACTATTACCGAATTTTGTGACTCTGCTGGCGTCTTCAGCTCGTTGTTGAGATGACCTTTGGCGTCAGATGGATTGAATTATTCGTATCAAGAAACATAACTTGGGTTTGACTACGTTCTGCAGCCGGTAAAGCTGCTAAACATTACACAACGATGACAACGATGACAGCGATAATGATACAGGCTAACGTTACGTCTCAATCAATATCTGCAGGGATGTCCACTCTGCTCTTTGCTTCGTCACTCTCTCTCTCATCTGAGCTTCACTTTCCTCTTCACCGTCCTCTTCCGTCTCTTAGCCATTGTATCAAACAGTACAGAATTTGGCTAAGTGGCTAGTGCTGTAAAGCCGTACGCACTTATGGCGAGAGAACCTCAGCCAGCTGTCAAACGTATAGTGCTATAAGCAGGCGATCAGGGTGATCTGTGTAAATGAGGGAGACGCCATTCTGCCTGTCGAAAGTTGTTGTGCTATTGGATCTACTTTGAAACTCCCGTTTAAAGATGGAAAATGTATATGGTTGCTTTAAGGTGGTTGAAATGTTTCGATACTTTAATACTTTTCGATGCCGTGTTTTTTAAAATGATATAATCTATGTTTATATCATTAGTATCAGTCCTAAAGCCTTAAAACAATTTCACATCTTCAGTCAGATTTATTACAAAGCTGCAGCGACTATGAGAGAGAGAGCACTGTAAGAATTGCACAAATATATTGATGTTGCCAATGTATTTGTGGTGACAGTGTCCCGTCCTCTGCTCTCCATTTGTAAGAGGCATAAACGTGACTTTAACGCTAAAAGCACTTGAGAAACGTCAGTATGTGCAGACTTATACATTTGAACAGACCGCAGCTGCTCTCTCTTTATCTCTCACTGCAGCTTTTTTTTAGGCTTCAGTACTTTTCAATACAACCAATCCAAAATTTAAAAAAATATTGTTTTAAAAACATCTGGTAACAAAAGTATTGATATGAATCAAAATATTAGTAATGTTGGCAACATTAATAGATTGTTTATTTCTGCTTTAAAGTTGGACATTATAACATGGGGCTCTATGGGGAGTGACTCACTGCAGGAGGCAGCCTCTAGTGGACACTGGAGGAACTGCAGGTTTTTTGTGTGTGTTTTTTTTACACTTGCACATCAGCTTCTTATATGTATGCCCTGGACCTAAAAGGCAGACATGAGTACATAGGTGTGTGTGTGTGTGTGTGTGTGTGTGTGTGTGTGTGTGTGTGTGTGTGTGTGTGTATATGTGTTAGTGTGTTTCATTGTTGCTGTTGTTTACACGTCACACCTCTTTTGCTCGCAGCTTTACGACTAAAAACACACACTGGGGAAACAAAATGTCGGTGTTGTTATGTAATTAAAGACAACATAATGGTGGGTCTTCTTGACCCTCTTTAACAGCTGATGTTAATGCATTTTCATGTTAAATTTAAAGCTGTACTGATAAATATGTCTGTATCAACGCTGGAAGAAACTACAAATTGATAATGTGATACGTGCAGCAGCGAAACGATCGAGTCATACTTGACTCTGCAGTTTTCCATCGCTGTCTGTGGTGCAGCTTTGTCTCTCTTATCGACAGCTGAGTTCACATAATGAAATCAGGAAGAGGCCAAATGGAAGAGAAGAGCAAACACAAGGTTGTCTGTTTGAATATACAGATGATTTTATTACCAAAATGTGACATTTGTGTCTTTTTTCCAGCCTAAGTATTTGAACGTAGGTCCAAAGGAGCTTGTTTAGAAGGTAAGAGTGAGTGTTAACATATTTATGTACTCTTGTTTAAATATTTGAACCTGGAAGCCACTTTGATTAAAAAAACATTTAGTTTTCTGTTCCTGTAAAAATGTTTTTATTGGAAGCAGAAAGTTTCAGAAATGATTCAATATTCACTGTGAAATTCTGTCATAAATGAGCTGAGAAAGAGCACCAGGACGTCTAAAGAGGGAGACATATGCTTCATTATGGCACCTTGGACATCATGGTTTAATCAGATGGTGGTGCTTTTTAAATGCTTTGCTGTTGCTGCAGGAGATATTTCGACATGACTTACTGCAGACCTTCTGCTTAGTGCTGAGGAGATTTAAAACGCTGGTTTTAAAAAAAGCAGCAGACATGATGACTCAATGCGGAATAGACTCCCAAACAGTGATGAGAAATCATAATAAAGACGCTCGAAATTTACCAGAGCTCGTAAAATGCTGCATAAAAACCGTCATTATGTTCAAGAAGTGTTTTACTTGCCTCGTCTGGCTCGTGGACGCAGTCTCCTGGCTCGGTCTGTCCGTTGCTGTCTCTCAGCGTGTGTGTGTGTGTGGGTGCCTGACTGTGCGTGACCGTGCGTCACTTGTCAGCCTGCAGACTGACCGTGTGATGACATCGAGCATGAGCCTGCAGTCACACACCCAAACACCGACAGAGACAGACTGGAGACACACGCTGTGTCCTGCAACAGTTTGACAGACTCAAAATCACGAGAATGCATAAATCAACTGGAAGTAATCACAAACATTTTAGGACACAAAAATAAAACCCTGAGAAAGGGCTTTCTATGCAGTGTTGTTGGAGGTGTTTTGCTTCCAGTTTCTTCACAGTGGAAGGAGTTGAACAAGAGCAAGGCTGAAGGGAGACAAATGTAGTTTGGTAAATTAAAGCTACTTACATAAAGTCTTTCAAACTTATGTGATTGTAAAGTTGCACACACTAAAAATAAAAGAATATTCATTTTTTTTGTGAAAACAAAGATAGTTTCATTAGCAAATATAGATATTATATCTCTATATAAAGGAGCAATATGTAACTCTGACACCTAGTGTTTAAAATGGGTACTGCGGTACCAAATTCAAAACATTAGAGAGCTGTCCCCCCCCCCCCCCCCCCCTCCTCTCAAGAGTGGATGTTCACGCAGGTTGCCATGTGGTGGACACTGAAGCTTCAGTGTTTATCCAGCTCTGCATCGGTCTGTAAACCTTTCTGCGTTCTAACCTCTCTCCATTTTTCAAAAGCATCTCCAATATTGATCCTAGTTTGAGCACGTTTCTGCTCGTGGAGCTTATTAGAAACATGCAGAGGCTTTTTAGGTCGGGTACAATCACTTCTATCTGAACCAGTTCTCTTGCCCGCTTCCATCGCTGCAACACCTGTTGGTTTGACCTGATAACTGCTCTCATATCTGGCAAACCGAGGGGCGTCCAAAACGGCCGTGTGGGGGGGCCTTAAAACCGCCTACCTTCTCTGGTCCAAACAAATCCAGACCATTCAGGACCAGAATCTAAAGTTAGAAGGAGGACATACTGGCTGCTGCATTGTTGTCAGAGGAGCCAGCACTTCTTCTACTCACATCATTTTCTTTTACAGCCCAAAATGTTTGTATTTTTAACAACTAAAAATCTGTTTAAGTTCTTGAATTACCATGCAAATATAAATCCAGTTAAAGTTCTACTTCTTGCATTCAATTGAGTCTGTTGCTCCCCTACACTAGCATCAATAAAGGTGATAAATATACAGATAAAAGGTCAACTCATGAGTAAGGATTGCAGCTGGAGAGGAAACCCTGCTGACTCACCTGTTGGTCAGCAACACTTAACCCGATAACAACTGAAGTATTGCTCATCTTAACAAAGCGATAAAACATGAGTCACAGAATAACAAACTTCCCACATACAAGAAGAGTGTATCTGTGTGACATTTCTTTCTTTCTTCAAGTAAGCTAATGTCATTTCCAGAAATGTGTCTGCTTAAAGAAAAATGGGAGAAAAAGATGGGACCTAAAATTGAGCCTTGGGGGACGCCAGAATAGTTAGTCCGCAATATTTACGTCCCTGTTACATCTCGTCTTCAATATGAATGTCACAGAGGCCAAAGTGATCCCCCCTGTGTTCCGTCTTCAGAGGTAGTAACAGAGGCGTCACAGGGGCAAGATGGCGGAGCAAGCGAGGGAGCAAAGCACTGTGTGTGTAAGTGGAGCTCCTGCTATGCCATGCTCTCCCGCGCTAGGCAATGTGAATTCCGAGATTGGGACACAGATATTACGCTGTTGCGCAATTAATATGAATGTCTTAAGGCGTAATGACGACGGAGCTTCGTTGTGACGCTGCATGTAAAGTGCTTATGGGGCAGGGAGCAAATCTCTGCTAACTGAGACATTACCCAGTTAAATAAAACGTGAAACACTCAAGGGAAACACCAACGTCAAGATACCAACACGGTCCCACAGACACTTTAAAAGACAAATTGATCAATGATATCAATCCTGGGGCTGCCAAAACAAAAAAGAAGTCTGTTTTATTTCACACAAATGCAGCACAACACAAACATTTGCGGATATTTACACAAGTTTAGTGCTGTGTAAGTTTCTTTGCTCCTACAGCCTGTTGACAGATCATCATGTTCTACACTCATTAATGTTTAAAAGAACAAACAGAGAATTAGCAAACAGGAATTTTTGGTTTTTCTTCTCATCTTCTTCTTCACTTGTTGGAAGTAGAGAGCAAACACAGACACGGATGGTGCGTGGCCGTTTTACAACTTTTTAAACGGTCTTTAAAATGAACTAGCCAAGCTGCAACCTCCGGTGTTGAATAATGAAGCTGAGGTGGAAGTGCAAAATAATGCAGTTCTTTAAGTGTCCACTTGAGAGTTGCTCACAATAAGGCGTGAGGCTGACATGATTGACAGGTGGGCGCGGTGTAACGGTTCATCAGGAGGCTTAAAACCCGCCTCAGCTCCAGCTCTCAGCCTCTCGTTAGGTTGACTGAAAGTTAGGCTGAGACAGCATTACAAGCACAGAGACCGCCATCGACGGGACTCCAGCGCCCCCTGCAGGAACAGATGGGTGACATCACTCAGGCTACGTACATTAACATTTACAGTCTGTGGTCAAAACCCACCTTTTCTCCCGTGTCTTTGAAATTATCTTAAAAAACCTTCACATTTGATTCAAAGTTTTGCTTCTTTTGTTTTCTTTCTTTGTTAAATGCTATTATGTTTGTCTGTGATCTATTAAGCCTCGTCTGTGGCGCGCTTCGGTCAGCTGAGGCGGTTTTTTAAACGTACTATAGAAATAAACTTGACTGGAAACTTAAGCTAAGTGGAACTCGAGTTAGCGCCAGGTCTCCGTTACCTGTGCAGCATTTCTCTTCTGCAGGTTTGATCTGAATATTCGTGTTTGATTCTGCAGCGTGTTTGCTGGTTGGGCTTTTTTTTTTACTTGTTGCAGCACAAAAACTAACTATTAAAAAAAAGACAACAGCTGATTTAACGTTTGATCATTTTTATTATACACACATTTTCAGCCTTGCTAGAGTTCGTGCCAGACAAAATGCTGGTTTGTAATCAAAGCAATTCACTTTTAACACCGTTCACACTTTCAAAAAATGACATGCGTCCCAATATTTACAGTATTTAAGACCCATGATGCACTGTGACTCACGCTCCACCTTCTGCTGTATCACTTTTTATAACCTTATTGCTAAGAATATAGAAGAAAAAAAATGTTCAATTCAAGATTTGGGGACAGAAAATATTCACAACAACAAATATTATTTTCAAATGAAGAGAAAGCAGAAAAACATCAACAGAGAATCAATCAATCAATCAATCAATCAAACTTTATTTATATAGCACTTTTCATACAAAGATGTATCACAAAGTGCTTTACATAAAAATAAATCAAACAGCAACAACATGACTCCCTCCCCCACCCCACAATCCAAAAACTAAGGTAAAATAACTAGATTAAAACAGGTACTGACAGACTGAGGAAACGCTATCATTAATTCTCAATGAGGAAACACAGGAGGTTAAAATGATGCATTGTGGTTGGTTTGTTGGCCAAATGTTTTGAAACTAGAAAGTTAATGAGCCAAAGAAAAGAGATTTGGTAAGCGCAGTAACTCGCACTGTGTTTCATCTGTTTGACATGTTTCTTGTTAATTCCAGATGGGAAACATCTCCCCTCTTTTTTTAAGCCGAAATGAACCAAACTTTCCATCAAAACAGCAAAGAGTGATGGTTGCTATGACAACAAGATAAAAAGGGGAACATTTTCTAGTTCAAGAGAATCCGAGAGAGTTTAAGTATTTGACCGAGGAACAAACTGAGTCACTTAAAAACAGAAATAAGGGATTGACATTCTGCTCAAGTGGAAGTCTTTCTTCTCTAACTTTGTGAGGAACAGAGAAAGTCAAGCAGAGGATGAACACTTGAGTTAGTTTGTCGAGGAAACTTTCCAAACAGGAGTAAAGTGTTTGGACATGACATTAATAAACCCTTCAGCTCAATAGATCGGAGAAACAAAAAGCCTTCAAAAGTGCCAAATATTTACTTTGACCATTAAAGGAGCAATATGTAACAAATCTACTGAAGGACATGATAAAGTGAGCTTACTCTATGATCAGACATTAAGGAAACATGCTATGTTGAAGTGCTGGCTTCTCTGACAACAATGCAGCAGCCAGTATGTCCTCCTTCTAACTTTAGATTCTGGTCCTGAATGGTCTGGATTTGTTTGGACCAGAGAAGGTAGGCGGTTTTAAGGCACCCCCACACGGCCGTTTTGGACGCCCCTCGGTTTGCCAGATATGAGAGCAGTTATCAGGTCAAACCAACAGGTGTTGCAGCGATGGAAGCGGGCAAGAGAACTGGTTCAGATAGAAGTGATTGTACCCGACCTAAAAAGCCTCTGCATGTTTCTAATAAGCTCCACGAGCAGAAACGTGCTCAAACTAGGATCAATATTGGAGATGCTTTTGAAAAATGGAGAGAGGTTAGAACGCGGAAAGGTTTACAGACCGATGCAGAGCTGGCTAAACACTGAAGCTTCAGTGTCCACCACATGGTGACCTGCGTGAGCATCCACTCTAGAGAGGAGGGGGGGGGGGGGAGACAGCTCTATTCAATGTTTAGAATTTGGACTGCAGTACCCATTTTAAACACTAGGTGTCAGAGTTACATATTGCTCCTTTAAAGTTATTCTTCCAGGTTGTCGGGAAAACTGAACAACCCTGATGCACTCTTTGTTTGCTATCAGCACAAATATTCTACTTTGAAATAGACACATAATGGTTTGAAACAGATTTATTTTCTTCAACTAAGTGACCAAACGTTACAAACTAGATGTAAAATAAACCTCGTCTTTATAACAGAATGAACCTAGCAAATATAAACCTTTCTAACCCTAACCCAAGGTGTGATTGGTCGAGGGAGTTTTCACTTTATTTATTCCACGACAGCCATGCTAACGTCCTGAGATTAGTCCACTTTTTTTGGTTTGCGATTCTTCCACAAAATAACTGCAGTGAAGGCCCCTGTGGAGAAAGTAAGAACAGAATTAACTTTGACTTAGGCGAGATGTCCCGTGTAGATGTTCCCCCTGATGTGTTTGTGGATGATCTTGATGGAGATTTGCTGTTTAGATTTTTTATTTGTGTATTTAAATGTCTTTCTTTTTTTCAAGATTTCTTTTTGGGCCTTTATTGGAGAGACAGGACAGCGGATATAGTTGGAAATAAGGGACAGAGAGAGCGAGGAATGACATGCAGAAAAGGAGCCACAGGTCGGATTTGAACCCCAATAAAGCTCAGGGTTTACGTTCTAACTTTGTGGGGCGTCACTTTATGTTCTGGTCTCCATGTTCTGAGCCTTTTGGTTTCATTATTCTTACGTTAAGGAGGCCGTAACAGATGCTAGCTGTTCACTTAGCTTGTTTACATCCAGGTTGTAGAGCGGGGGGAGAAGGCCCATTAACCTGAGCTACAGCCCCGACTAGTGGTGAGCAGATGCGTTGCAGTTTGGACATAATAATTAACCGACATTGAGGCGTGATTGGTTCATCAGATTGGTACCTCATGTCAGACACTGCTTGAAGTTTTTACAAGCTTACAACTGCTACAGATGACGGACTTTCTTTGTTCTTTTTTCAGAGCACATGAGTTATTCATTTCTGTCAGGACCTAAAGACAATTTCAACCAACATCTGAAAAAGTGGATCTGGAGGAAATTACCAACCCTGCCTTTAATAATTTGTTAAATAGACTTGTAATTCTGGTGCTGACTAGCAGGGCTGATGAGGTTTTCGCGTCTGCTCGGCTGGTCTTACACATCCCTAATCTATAACACCACCATGCTGTCTTAGTAGGAGGAGGATGTTTATGACTTGGAGGAAGACACATCTGGCTGACAGGGTTTTCCCGGATGTATTTATGGTTGTGGGTAATTTTGGGAAATATTTTCTGTTTAAATGTTTTGTTTTGTGTCTTTAATGTTGAATCATTTTCTTTCTTTATTGTATTTGTTGTCTGCTCGTTGTTGGTCTGAAACCAACAACGAGCAGATTAAATTAAAAAATGAAATGAAAAATAAGAAAATGCTTAATTGATTGTTTTGTTTTTTAGGGATGATTGTGTTCTGTAACTAGAGCGAGTTGTCCTGTGAACCGGGTTAATGCTAAAATGTCACAGAACCAGACAACAGTCTTCTCACCTATACAGAGGAGCAGGATTACTGCTGCGATGCCCGGCAGAATGACTGAATACTCCCGAGGAAGGAAGTATTGGTGCAGCACATGATCGCTGTCCACGAAAGGCTGGAGGAGGAAATAAATACAACATCATACATCTCAGTCCAAACTGTTTTCTGACACGTGGTTTTAAACAGATTCATGTGAGTCAGTCTTAATTTGATAACGTTTACAAAGAGGAGAGATATTTTATCCCATTGTGGTTTATTAACTTCCTCTGCAGGGGTGACAGAAGACATGATAAGAAGTCATAAAGGAGTAAAAAGATTTAAAATATAATGTTCAACATCTGAAACTGCTGCATGTGATTGACTTAAAGGTCTCATATCCTCCTCCTCTTCAGTGTAAATAAGTCTCAGAGCTCCTCAAAACATGTGTGTGAAGTTTCTTGTTCTAAATCCACTCTGATCCTGTATTTGATCATGCCTATAAACCCCTCTATTTCAGCCCTGCTCAGAACAGGCTGTTTCTGTGTCTGTAGCTTTAAATGTAAATGAGCTGTGTCTGACCACGCCCCTCTCTGGAAGGGCTTGGGTGGCTCGGGCTTTCTCGCTCCATGCCCTATTGTTTACGGTGAGAAGGCAGACTCAGAGGGCAGAACAAACACCTAGCTGTGGAAGTGTCACCCACCTGGGGGAGGGGTTACTGCCCTTTGTGATGTCATGAAGGGAAAATCTCCAAACGGCCTGTTTGAGCACACATTTACTGAAAAGTGGAGCAGGCAAAAAACGGAGAGGATGGACTTTTCTCATCATTGGGGGGTTTGTAGACAGACTAGAGACACATGTCAGTGTTAGAGAAACATGGTGAAGTGGATTTTACAGAATATGTGACCTTTAAAGTTCAATCCTCGTTCACCAAAACAAGCTTGGCATTGAAATGAGGGTCTTTATTTGATTTTAAGGATGTTAGAGATGAACAGAACCTACCAGGACGATGACCCACACAGAGTAATATGTAAACAGCACGAGGCTGAAGACCACCAGACTCATGCCCACTGCTTGATCCACTCCTGTCGCCTGAAAACAAAAGTTTAACACCTGGTGAGCAGGAGGCACTTTAATATTTTCTCAGGAAAACTAGAAAGATTTAAGGATAACTGTGAAGGTGCTAAAAGCTGCTGGGAGGTCAAACAATCTCATATGGGATGTGTTAATAACAGCGGTAAATTGTGGATATATTTAGCTCGATATGATTGAAGTCAACAGCCTATCACAGAGCAGACATACACTACAGCTGCTTGCAGCCCACATCTTTCTGACCAAGTCAAAGCTTTTTTGATCCATCTCGTATCAAACTATATTTGACAACAAGACAGATTTGAGTCTGACGGAGAGATAGCGTTAGAGACAGCTCTGCTCCCAGTCCTGGATCCCTGACAAACAGCCTCAAAGATTTGAAACATGAATCCTTTTCATTTAGGGTTTACAGATTTTAACCTCCATGTTTATTTGTTTTGGACATCTGCAGATAATTTGGCTCTCGCAAAAAAAAACCTTGTTAACAATAACCAAGAATTAAAGGAACAGTACGCTCAAAACTGAGCATGAGGGGCGCCGGTAGCCTAGAGGTCACTGTTATGTGCCGTCAGTGTCTTTTTTATGTGGGCCGGCTGTTGTTAAATATTCTAGAAATCTTCAGGAGTGCAGGTATGAAAACAGCTCGGGATACTCTTCAAACTGGCAGCACTGTTGTCTTGTATACTGTGAGTGTACGGTGTATGGAGCTTACGGGACATAAACAGTCAAAAGTTAGAAGAAGTAGAAGATTTATTCTTCCCACAAGGATGAATTACTCTTACACTCTGTTGTTGAACATGCTACACACACACAGGCTGAAACACACACATGCACAAACAGGATGCTGTGAACATGCACTGATGGAGAGATGTCAGAGTGAGGGGGATGCACATGAAAGAGCGCCCGAGCCGTTGGGGGCCGGTGCCTTGCTCAAGGGCACCTCAGCAGTTCTCAGGAAGTGAACTGTCACCTCTCCAGCTACCATAACAATTTCCTGGCTTGATCCGCACCAGGACATGAACCAGGGACCCTTCGATTCCCAGCCCAAGTCCCTACAGGCCGAGCTACTGCCGCACCCGTCTTAAAAGTAAAGTAAAGTTAAGCAGCAGAGGCTCAGATACCCCAACTTTTCTTTTGGATCCTACATTTCCCACAATGCAGCTTAAAGCCCTTTATCGAGCTCTTTATCGATTACACTCTAAAACTTATTTTTCACTTTTCCTTTTCAAGCCTCACTTCATTTCTCAGTTAAAAACAAGGAAACATTATAAGTCTGTTTTCACAACCTGAATATGAGTCTTGATAGTAAGTTGACCTTTAACCCTCCCCTTTAAATGAGCCGTGGTTGATAATATTGTGTTCTGAGGTGAGTCAGAGTAGTTTTTATCTAAAAGAAGGAAAGAGCAGTAAAAGTGTTTAGAAACAGCTCATTTTGAGTCATCTGATTATATCTGAAGAGTAAACGAGGCGTGGACTCAAACTGTTTAGGGAAACGTCTTTTCCTGAACTGAAGGACAAATATGAACGAGTCATCTTTGGAGGTACTTTCAAATGAGAAGCTATGTGACTAAAGGTCAGATCAGTCAGTTTGGAAACACCTGCACATGGGCACTTTGTATTATTCAACCTTTAGTGGGTTATAAAAAATATCGGAAGAATCGGAGGCTCGTTTGGCAGAAGGACTTGTTGTGATAAAAGTGATGAAGAATACAAATACTCTCAAATACAGGGAAATATATAACAGGGGATGGAGATGGGGATTTACTCAGTACAAGTTAATAAGCAGGTTTTATTTTACACCCTCTAAGCTCCACAGGACGGGAGTGATGACCGATGGTAGAGGCTGCTGTGTAACGTGGCCAGCAGTATTAGCTAATCCCTTTCATACACATCCACACGCCGCCAGGAAAGCAGCGGGAGCAACTTCAAGTTCTGTGGCTGCAGGAGCTTGGGATCGAACCCCTGACCTTCCTGTTAAGAGATGACCGACTCTACCACTGACCCACAGCCACCCCTAAAGTGGGGAATGACATTTTCAGGGTTTCATTGGAACTGTATTTTTTTGTGAATTATACTCTTGGGATTTTTTTTGTTTTGGAAAGCTTGTTGGTTTTGACAAGTGCTTCATAAATACACTTTATTATTATATAATATGTCAACGATTTTTCGGTACATTTATTGTATCGATCAAAATAACTTCCTTTACCTTTAAGATCACACAAATGTGTCCTCATTAGGAGGACTGAGAGCTTATAATAAAAAAGCTGGTTTGACAGGCGAACTAATGCAGAACAAGCCGAGGTCCCACCAAACATCATTCAAATATATAAAGAATTAACATTTCTTTAGTTTATCTGTGAATATTCACATCCGACACATCAGTCACATTTAAATATTGAATTATTAAGGCTTTCTTCTAAATTCGGCGTAAACAAAATTATAATTACTACAATATTTAGAAGTATTAATTTGACTAGCACAGGAACATTTAAGAGGTTTTCAAGTTGGGAAACGTAGACATTATTTAGCAGGGAATTTCTACATACATAAAGAATACCAGAAGACAAAGACACATACGAAAGGCTGCATGCAATCATCAAATATTAAACTATATTTAAAGATGAATGTTATTAAAATGCTTAACCGGTAAGATTAGCTTTAATTCCTGAGTTAGCCGGCGAAGCTTCATTTTCAGGTCCGACACACAAAACAGTTAAAGGTAGCTATCTAAAGCTGAGTTATAACCCCAAATATCCAACTTTAATTCACCTGTTTTAGTTTAATCTGATTATTTTTAGTGGTGGGCGTATCGATCCAAATATCGATAGTATCGATACCAAGGTCAGTATTGGCATCGGATCGATACTAGCGTGATGAGATCGATACTTTTTGTTGTAGTTTCTCTTCTATAAGTTCAGCAAATCACTCAGATTTCTTCACAGAGTTTGTGTGAGCGCAGCGTCTCTCTCAGTCCTCATGCGCAGCAGCGCTCCTCTCTGCTCTCTCTCAGTCTGCTTGCTCACTCAGGTCCACTAGGCCCCTCCCCTCCCCTCCCCTCCTCTCCCCCTCCCCCGCTGCCTGCCAGGCAGTTAGACTCAGAGCAGAGACGGACTGGTGAGATGGCGGAGACGGAGAGGAAGAGCTAACTGCTAGCTGTGACATATGCAGTAAAGTTTTAAGAACCTGTGGTAACACTACAAACCTGTACAAGCATTTAAAAGCTGTACACCCAAACATAAATGCTGAGCTGCAAAGCAAACGGAGGGAGGAGGAGGGAGCTCCCCAAACCCAAACCAGACCCCTTGCACAGAGACAGACGTCACTGACAGAGGCCTTTCAAAAACCTCAACAATATCCAGGTAGCAATTTCTAGAAGTGAAAGTTATTTCCAGCATTAATTAATATTGTTTTTTCAAAGTGTAATTGGTGGTCAGAGATGTAATTTAGCAGAGAGATTAAACTATTATCGTATATTCAGTCAGTTGAAATAAATCTTAATTGTTTTACTAGAACTTTTCAAGAAAAAAGTATCGGTATCGGTATCGGTATCGGCAATACTGGCCCTATAATTACTTGGTATCGGATCGATACCAAAATTTGCAGTATCGCCCACCCCTAATTATTTTCTTACCATCTCTGAGAAGTGTGCTGACGTTTCCTGTTCTTCTTCTTCTTCTGGTTTGTAAATACGGCGGGCGGGATGTATCTGAAGGTCTCTACTGCCCTCTGCTGGCGGACCCGCGCAGCACACTTAACATGGTTAATGGACTTCTGCATCTTTGCAGCATCTTCGTGTCCACTACAGCATGGGGTGTCCAAACATTTCAGCAATAACTGAACTACAGACTGGGGACCCCTCCTCTGTCCATATCTGAGTAATTTATTGTAAGAAACGCTAGAAGCAGAAGAAATGTCCATGTGTAAAGTGTAGGACTGAGTGACACACAAAAGGTAATAAACAGACACACAGGTGATGTCTGTGCGTATTTTTATTCGTAGAGAGCAACAGTCACCTACATTGACTGGTTACATTTTCACAGTAATGGGTAAAATATGCAATTTTAAATAATCTTATTTGTAGTTGGAAGGTGTTTCCTGACCCCCCTCTCGGTGTCTCTGTCTCACCTCCCCTCGAGGGGGCCCTGCTGACCCCGTCTTTAGGAACCACTGCACTACAGTACAAAGATAGATAGAGAATAAAGGCTATCATAGTTTGGGATTTTTGTTTTCAGAGTCAGTTCAGCAGAGCGTAGTGGGCGGTCGGGAGGGAGTGTAGACCTGGATGAGAGAGTTAAGGTGAGGAGGAGGATCTGTTTTTGTGGCTGTTTTAAAAGCGAGCAGCAGAGTTTTAAATTTGATGCAAGAAGAAACTGGGAGCCAGTGGAGGGGATCTACACTGAAAAGTGAATCCATGTGCTTTAAAAGAATTCAAAGAAATGGATAAGAAATAAAACCGGCATTAAATAGAAAGCCAGGACTCTACCAGGTGGAAAATGGTGAACAAATAAAAAGGTAAATATGTTAAAGAAGGATAAACACACAATATAATAAAAACACACATGTTTTCATATGGTTATAATTAGGTTTCATGTCTTAATAAGAACATAATAATAGTCAGTGGCGATTCTAGAGTCTGCTGGGGCCCGAGGCAAAAATTAATTGGGGGCCCATCCAACCAACGTTCATCACCATTATGTCTGCCAGTGTCCCGACGCTTCCTCCTCTTCCAGACGGATAACTCCTCTTTGTTTTCCTTCTCTGACTTTCATTGACAAAGGATGGTTCTCAAAGGAGAGGGAGTGCTGTCAGATGGGGACCCCTTTAGGGAGGTATCCTACTGTCATTGCAAAGTTTGCCCATTTTGAGCCACTGCTGTGGTTTAAAGTTTGTCAGCCCTTGGGGGCCCCCGACTGGCCTGGGGCCCCAAGCAGTTGCCTGCCTTGCCTATTGACAAACAGCGCCTCTGATAATAGTTAATTGTTGGTGGAGTTGAGGTTTGTAAACGGGGCAGCAATGATCTTCTCCCTGGACTGAGCGCTGCTATGTGCAGGGGAACCAAAGAGGGGAGGCTTTTGTAACAGGGACGCTTCAGCGTCCTCAGCCTCACACGGGTTCAGTAGCTCTGTGTAGAAGACCTGGTGCTCCATGACATTGAGGTCCATTGTAAAGAGGCGGGGTCGCAGGGTGGTGCAGAAGGTGTTGAGAATTAAATCAATCCACAGCGAATAAAGAACGACGACTCTGATGATTTCAGCTTTTACATTTTATTTGGAATGTCTCTGGAAAATGTTTCATCGTCCTCCAACACTGACGACTTTTAAAAACAGATATTAAAAGGACAATTTATAGAAACCACAAACCATGCGCCGACTTCAACATTTAATTCCCAACATTTGAACACAAACATTTCTTTTAAATGGAGTTACATTCGTTTGGTGAAAAAAAGAAAGTCAGATTTTTAATTCACGTATTAAAGGCAGGGTTGGTAATTTTCTAAAACTAGCATGATTTTTAAAGTAGCATTCCCTCAGTGCTCCGTCTACACCCCCTCCCCTCTGTGCTCCCTCTAAAGCCACGCCCCTCACTTACATGCACGAGCACCGTTGCTCAGAAGCGGACCTCAGCTCATCTCTTGCATTGTGTAGAAACTACGTCGTCTCATGTCTCATTCAGCGGTAAGTAAACTCACAGTATAAACTCCGTCATTGGTGACGTGCTTTGAGTGTGGGCTAGAGCACGCAAGAGGTAGAGAGCGAGCAGGGAGACAGGGAGGCTGTGATTGGTTCATCAGATTGGTACCTCGTGGCAGACATTGGTCAAAGTTTTTACAGACTTACAACTGCTACAGATGACGGATTTTCTTTGTTCCTTTTTCAGAGCACATGAGTTATTAATGTCTGTCAGGACCTAAAGACAATTACAACCTAAACCTTAAAAAGTGGATCTGGAGGAAATGACCAACCCTGCCTTTAAGTTCTGAGGAACTAAATGTTGTTCATCTAACGTGTTTTATATTCATTTATTATAACAGACGAGTACAAGTCACAACATTTTAAACCTTATTCCTTTAATAAATTATAACGTTGATATAGTTTCTTTATTCTTTTCACTGAATCGCCGTCCTACATAAACATCTTTAAATGCAGAATAACACAGAGATAATTATTCAGTTTGATTTCAGATGATCAGGAATAAAAAACCTTTCACCACAGAAACATTGAGATGCTAACACAAAGACATCGAATATGTACGTATTTAAAGAGTAAATCTCATTACGATAACAGTTCTCTTTAAAGCAAAGCTGTCACTGTAAAAACATCATTCAGCCCCGTGTCACCGTCAAATATCGACTTTCATGTACAAACGTTTGGACCAGCCCGCTGGTCTGAAAAAACAGAGACTTACAGACTTACATTATCCTCCAGTACCTGACACACACACATCAGCCTCACATGTAGTGCTACATTCAAACTAACAGAGTAACACACACACACACACACACACACACACACACACGCACACACACACACACACACACACACACACACACAGTGCTGTGAGGGGGGTATAATGTATATTCACCAGTTTCTCATGGCGGCCATTTTCCTCTGATGTCACGCTTAGGATGCGATGCTTAAATTCTCATATAACGTCATACTGTTTTGTTCCATGCTCACCTCTTTCCACGTGCCACGGCCAACAAACTGTACGCAGCACTCACACTACTCAAACAAACTGGACTTTGGGCACGTTATGGATTCCCTAGTGTGAGTGCGCCCGAGCTGTTGTCTAAAAGTAGCTAACGGGCTAAACAAGCTGACTTCATAACTTTTGGCCTGAAGTCCCATCAGGATGGGATATCCTTAATTTAAACAAACCTAAACCCTGAACACAGCAGTACAGCATTCCACCAGAATCTGAGCTTCCCACACTGATCACAAAGTCGGAGGAAAACGGTGAATATGGTCAATTGTCTGTCCGAGGACAACGGAGGCTTTGTGCTGCTGCAGCTGTGGGAATGACCTCAGTGCAGCCCACACAAACACAGCGACAGTATCAGCACTGGCTCGACACACACACACACACACACACACACACACACACACACACACACACACACACACACACACATACACACAAACACACACACACACACACACACACACACACACACACACACACACACACACACACACACACACACAAACAAACACAAAAACTGTCTAAAACTACAAAGTGCAATGGTTGGAGTTTATCGTAAAAACTGTGCAGTGGTTGTGAATACAAACACGAGTTTCGTATTCTTCTCATTAGACCCAGTTATCTGGATCAAACTGGCTGACATGATCTGTTATAAAAAGACAATTGGTTAGATTCTCAGAGGTAAAAGGAGAGCGAATATAGGCTGTCATTCATCAGGAGGTCGAGATCAGGACTACAAATAAATGCTAATGTTGTTCTTTGTCTGCTGGATGATCAACCGTTTGCTAACAAAGTAACTTTAATACCACGTGTACTAGCTTTCTAATTGATGACATGTTGAGTTTACGGCTTTTTCCGAAGGTGAAAACCAAAAACGTTGATCTAATTCACTTTTTTATACAGACGGTTTCAATGTAACGTTCAATGTACTTTTCAAAGTCCGTGTAAAGCAACACCAGAAAAACAGGTTTCTGTATCTTTAAGTTCAGGCGAGGCTGAATTGGCGCTCGATGATGCCAGAAATTGAAGAATTTGATAGTGTTGTAGTCAAGACCACACTAACCGAGACCAGAGTGCTAGGAGACAAGACCAAGACATTTAGGTATTAAGGCCAAGTCAAGACCAAGACCAAGGCAGAGCGAGACCGAGACAAGACCAAGACCGTAACACCGGGAAGGTTGCAGACATAACCGGGGGATAAAAATCAAACTACAAATGAATTGAAGTTATTCCGTCTTTTAGAAAGAGGCGTTTTCCTTCTAATCACAGTAATGACGTGGAAAAATGGCCTCTCAGTGGTCATCTTGACCGGTCTTGATTTGAAATCCGAAGTCCGCCTAGTCTGGTACCAAGACAAGACCGAGTAAAAATGCTTTTGATTCCGGGACGAGACCTAGACCTTCAAAGGTCTACAACACTAGAAATTAAGTAGCAGTGTTTGACAGTCGAGAGAGGCGTGTCCTACAAGCAAGTGGGCGTGGCCTTGGTGCACCAAACCGACCACCGCATCCCAGAGCAGAGATACCTGCAAAAATTCTCATGATTTTTTTTGTGTTTGTGCCTTTATCGACATAGGACATAGGACTCAGAAATCAAGGGGCGAGAGAGAGAGAGAGAGAGAGAGAGAGAGTGGGGAATGACCATAGACTGTAAATAAATGACATGCGGGAAAGGAGCCACAGGTGAGACCCGGGCCGTCCGCTTTAGGGACTACAGCCTCCGTTCATGGGCCGTGCGCATTAAACACTAGGCTGCCGGCGCCCTCAAATGTTCATGATTATGAAACTACATTTTTATACATTTATACGTCTTCTGTTGTATAAAAACTTAAAGAATATTTTTTGAAGCTTTACACGGACTCTGAGCTAATCTGTGTGTTCGTACGTTGTACCTTAAGTTCAGTAAAAAATCCAAAAGAAAACCTTACGCAGTTTACAGGAGCGTGTAAATTCAAAGAGTGAACAAAGGAGTGCAGAGGTCAGACGGTTACACATGGCCAGCCATATGAACACACTGTCTGTGCACTTAGAAAGAATAAAAACGACATTTTGTAGTTTCACACCGTTAAAATAAAAACATGCAAAAGAGGAGAAACAGAATAAGACGTTTAGGAGAATCATCCCATCTCCGTTTCCTTTTAGTGGTTCTTAACAATCGTCCCCAAGGAGAACACGTGTGCAAAATATTCAAATAAGTACGTTTCATTAATAACATCAAATATGATAAAAGAAGGAAAGCTTCAGTTCCAGTCTGTCCTCGGTAAGAGCCTCTGATGGCGGCACTAGGTGGTTCCTCTTCAACTCGGATAATCACAGAATCTTTTTGATTATTTAAATCATAATTCATATTTTCCAGGAGTTGAAACACTGACCAAACACTCGTTTCTGTGTTTCATATCTGATCAGGTAAAACCCTCCTGATGCCGTTTATCTCAATAACAGTCAGATTTACAAGTTTACGAGGCCTTCTTGAACGCACCATTATTTCAGTGTTACACTACAATTCCCACAATGCATTGGTCTTCAGGGTATTGTTCAAGTTATTTGTGCACTTAGTGCTGGTCAAAGTTTCACTGGTCTCCAAAGAAACATCCTGAAACAAAGACTCTTTAGAAACACGCCGTTTAAATAAAATGCTCATTTCATCAATCACTACTATCAGGACATGATGGAGTTATTTCTGCTGATATTGTGTTTGCTTTGGTTCCCTTTTCCACATTTTAGGCACATTAAAGGAGCAATCTGCTTCTCTGACAACAATGCAGCAGCCAGTATGTCCTCCTTCTAACTTTAGATTCTGGTCCTGAATGGTCTGGATTTGTTTGGACCAGAGAAGGTAGGCGGTTTTAAGGCACCCCCACACGGCCGTTTTGGACGCCCCTCGGTTTGCCAGATATGAGAGCAGTTATCAGGTCAAACCAACAGGTGTTGCAGCGATGGAAGCGGGCAAGAGAACTGGTTCAGATAGAAGTGATTGTACCCGACCTAAAAAGCCTCTGCATGTTTCTAATAAGCTCCACGAGCAGAAACGTGCTCAAACTAGGATCAATATTGGAGATGCTTTTGAAAATTGGAGAGAGGTTAGAACGCAGAAAGGTTTACAGACCGATGCAGAGCTGGATAAACACTGAAGCTTCAGAGTCCACCACATGGTGACCTGCGTGAGCATCCACTCTAGAGAGGAGGGGGGGGGGGACAGCTCTCTAATGTTTAGAATTTGGACTGCAGTACCCATTTTAAACACTAGGTGTCAGAGTTACACATTGCTCCTTTAACACCAAAACACAGCAGTAACTTCAGTCTTGTATCATTAAATCAACAGTTTGAATTACAAATGTTTGCACATATATTTGGTGTTGAGTGTAAATAAGGTGTTTTCATTCACTTTGGCATTGCTTTCATTTTGCTAACTGTCTTTCCTGGACTGCTGACTCAGACCACCAGGACGGCCTTGACCTCTTTGCAAATAAAGTCCCTTCTACTATTTGAGAAGATACAATACTTTACTCACCTCCCACCACCTTATTAAATATACTAGAAAGGATAAATATCTACATATCATAGTAGTCTTATTTCAAGCTATGTGCACTGACACGTGTATGCACGCTGTCTTTTCTCGTACTTGCACAAACACAGTTGGACAATCAGACGTCACAGAGTCGTGAACCAGTGGACGAGGCTGCAGACGAGGTGACGCTTCTGTCAGTGAGTCTCGATGACGACCGGTTCAAAAGCACCAGGAGTTCCTCTGCAGAAAAACAAACACGTCACATTTTAGAATATGATTCATTCATTTCATTTGGTGCAAAGGACTAACGTTTTGATGTACTGCTGCAATGTTAAGTGATTTGTGTGCTCCATTCAGGAGGAGTTTTTTGAATTATATTTTGAACGTCTGGTCCTTCTCTGAGAGAACCGACCTCAATTTGTTGAGCGACTGAAGCGCAAGAGATTCCTTCTACGTCATAATTTAGATTAAATCAAATGTGAAGGTGAGACTAACAGGATAAAGAGTATACCTGTTGGCGATCTGCGTCCCGCTCAGCGCAGTCGTCCCATCTTTGCTGACAAACAGTCTCAAGTTGCTGACTGCAGAGAAACAAAGAGAAAAAACTGTAACAACATGTGGTGCTGGAAGTAAATCTTTCAAAGTGAAACTACGGTATCTCCGACCTTCGTTGTTGCTGCTGTCAGAAAAGTTCTGACTCTGGACGATCTTCTCCACGATGTCGTCTGCATCGATTCGAGTATCGTCCACACAGCTCGGCTGCCGCTGCACGCTGTCCTTCTTCCTCCTGGTGGAAGAAAAGAATCAACAACAAAGGGGGGGGATTCATATCACGTTTTGAAGGAGATGTCTGGAGATATTAATGAGCAGACTGAGATGATTCATTAACAAATAGCCTAATCCAAGTTGATTTTCCTTTGCAATTCAAGCAGCAACCAAAGCTGAAACATGAAGCCAACCTGCAGGTGTAAAAAAACGGCAGTTTCTCGAATGTCCACTAGAGGCTGTCTCCAAATACGAGTCAGTCCCCACAGAGCCCAATGTTAAATGTCCAACTTTACAGCTGACAAACATCTTTACAGCCTGGTACAAAATCATGATAACTGTACATGCTCAACATACAACTCACCTGTTTACATTAAATTAAGGCTTTAAGGGATGTAGTATTAGGGGGCGTGGCCTCTTTGAGTAACAGGCGGGAGCTGTGGTCTATTCAAGCTGCACGCTTTCTGGTCCCTCCCTCTTTCTTTGCTTTGCTATCTCGTACCAGAGCAGCACTTAAAACTTTCAATCCCCCCAGCATCCACCTGCAGGCTACGACGGGGGGGTTAAGATATTATGTCATCACTCCTCGAGAAAGAGGAGTAATGAGGTTGGAGCCTAGACGCCAAACTCAGACTATGTTCTGCTGCTGCAATAAACCCTTCAAACGTGAGTTTTCTGACTGAACTTTAATAGAAGCTCAGTGACAGCATCAGACAGAAGCCGTTATTCTTGTTTTTGAGAGCACGCTA
The DNA here is from genome assembly GCA_020745685.1 of Tautogolabrus adspersus. Classification (NCBI taxonomy): domain Eukaryota; kingdom Metazoa; phylum Chordata; class Actinopteri; order Labriformes; family Labridae; genus Tautogolabrus; species Tautogolabrus adspersus. Next base: position 2,465,745 of record CM036549.1, on the reverse strand, counting down.
ACACACACTCCTCTCAGAGCGCGATGAAGTCCAGGAGAATTTCTGGCATGTAGTTTACACATACCTGAGATTCAACCCAAGACTGTTATCAGTGTGATGTCCAGGCATGCCTCACACAACACATGACACGTAGAAGACGTGTTGTTGAAAACATGCAGGGGCAGGTGTGTGAGTGTGTGTGTGTGCGTACCTGGAGGATCTGTTGGACATGAGGGCGGCTGTAGAGGGTGGGGGAGGTCTCTCTGGTTTAGTGGGCGTGGCTTGTTGGGCAGCCTCAGTGGGGGTGGAGGGAGGCGGCTGGGTAGAAGAAGAGGAGGAGGAGGAAGGGTGGGCGAGGCTGCAGGAGGCGCTGCTGCTGGAGGAGGCGTT